>JAOTQQ010000063.1:5541744-5594132 GCA_026546715.1 Gallinago undulata | reverse complement strand
CAAGTAATTTCCCCCTTCCAGCCTTGTCTGGGAACTGGGAGGGAAGCAGCTGAGTTTGGCAGAACAAACTTCCCTGCCTGTGGTCAGTGTGTGCAGTGATGGCCAGGAGGAGCTTGCTGGCCACAAGGTTGTCCTGGGACCAAGACACAGCCCTGCCTCAGGCACAGGGGTGGGAGCGTGACCGACAAGGGCTGTGGGCAGAGCCTGAGAAAAATAAAGAGGAAATACAGAAGCGAGGTAAGCAGCCAGGGGGAAACTCAGTGCTGTGGTGAAGGGAAGCTCTTGAAAACATGGTGCAAACCCCTGGGCTCCCCATGGTGTGCTGCTCCCTCACCACAAACTCAGCAGGGCCCTGGGATGTTGCCTCTTGGCCCCAGGGTGGCACAAAGAGGCCGGCCTGGGCTCGGCTCTGGATGGAGCTTTTTTCTCTCCAGAGTAGTTGACTCCGGCCTCGCATTGATTTCCATTTGAGTCAGACGCTTCTTAAAAGCCCCAGAGGGAGCTTGCACAGCATCTGTATCTCTGCAGTTTCCAGAGCGAGCGTCTTGCCAAGCATCTCGGTGTGTCAATAGCTGAGGGAATCCCTCAGTAACCTCCTTTTTACAGATGCTTCTTTCTAGGTCTCCTGAAAGGGATTATTCTGATGCTAGTCATTGCCAAAGGACAACAGTCCCTTTTAGAAAGAGGTCCTGATCCGCACAGCCCAGTGCCACCCCAGATTTGGCTTTCTCTCCCTTAGTGTTGTAGGGAAATGTGAAGCTCTTCTTGCACAGGCTATAATCTCCCAATTCCTGAGTAACTTTCACAGGTGTTTAATGCCTCATGAGGATTGTGGTGGCGTTCTTTGGCCCTGACTTCAAGGCCAGGACCAGGTCGGGTTCTGTTCTTGCAGTGCAGTGGTCAGTAAACAGCTTCAGAGGCTCTGAGGTTTGTCTGGGAAGCGGTAAAGGCAGCTTTACTGTCCCTCTTAAGTGTCTCATCACAGGGCTTGGTTTTGCAAACTAATTGATATTATCAGCCCAGGTTCAAAAAGTTAAAACAGCAAGTACTGAACCCCCTTCTTTGCTTTTTTTTTTTTGAGGAATGTCTTAGCACAAGAGTTGAAGCTGGTTCAAATGGGTAGTTTCTTGATGAGAAATAGCCTTCTCTGTCTTTGAATTTTCTCAACCGTTTTCACCTGATAAAGCTTTTTTGTTCTGGTTTAATTTTTTATTTTCTAACGAGAAGACTTATCGGGCCTTCCCACCTTCCTCAAAGTGCTGAAACCCTTCATCGCTTTTCTGGTTGGTAAAATGGGAGTGAAGAAAGGGACTGAGGCAGTATCTACTTGCTCAAATATTCCGACTTCTTTGTTGCTCAGGTGGAGATAGAAGGATAAAAAGGAGAAAAGAACTGAAAGAGATTGTTCTGTCTCCTCTGAAAAATTCATCTTTCTTACTGCTGTTCTGGCTGGTGGAGAGCTTAAAGTGGAAATGTAAGACCTTGGAGAAAAATACAGTTTTTCAAAAGTTTCACTTTACGTTTTTAAAGTCAAAGTTGTTTTTTCAAAAAAGTAGAAAATCCAGCAGAAACTGTTTTAAAATGAAAAAGCTGTTACTCTGTGTTTACGAGCAGGGCAGTGCTGAAACCTGGAGCAGCTGAGGTGCAGGGATGTCCCTCTGGACCTTGGCAACAGCTCCTTCGCACCTTTACATGGTGTCTTTTCCTCCTAGTTCCCCTCTATCTCTTTCAAAGGGATTTGGAGCACCCTCACCTGCTGGCCTTCTCTGTGTGCCCCCAAACCAACAGGAGAGCTGACCACCACCTGCTTCAGTGCCATGCCCCATGGAGGTGCTTTGGAGCTGAAGTCAAAACAAAAACTAGCCCCAAAAAACCATCTAAGCTTTAGTGTGAAAACTCAGGGGGTGTTGGGGGGGAAACAGGTCAGTTGTACCTCCCCTCATGCCAGGCAAGAAAGGGGCCTCAGATGATCCTGTTTCTAAATGTGTTAACCAGCATCCTGAGCACAAACTGGAGTTCCCTCCTGCTCCTGGACAGCACGTGAGACTGAGGCAAAGAGCTTTTGCTAGAGACAGCTGTAGGTTGTGCTACCGTTTTATAAATGCGAATGAGGACAAGGCTCTTACCAATTTCCATGGGATGAACTGTATGTAGGAGACAAAATAGTTGAAAGGAAAGCGGAGTCATGGGCAAGATCCTCTGAAGCTGGGACATAAAGTCCAAGAGCTTAGGCTTGCATCAAACCAAACCACCTGGAAATGAATGGGGTGGAAAGCATCTGACTCCCACCAGAGTCTCCTGCAGGCAAAGACTAAATTCACTGAAGAAACCAAGAGCTGCATGTGGACCAGTTTAACCTGTTGCAGCGGTTCAGGGGCTCCCAGAAATGCCATGTCCAGGGCAGAGCCCAACCAGCTGCCCATATAGGTGACCAGAACTGTGGCTGTCTTACACTTCCAATTAAAAACATCACATGGAAAGCAGTAAAATAAATCCATGTGATGAATCCTTCCTTGGCTGACAGCAGTTTGCCATCCGCAACTGTTCCAGATGTGTTTGCTGTGGGCTGGAGGCCGAGGACAGCTGGCTGCTGATCTGCAAGGCTCAAGCCACAGTAGCAAAATGCAAGCCAGGCAGAGGCATCAGACGGCTGAAAATGACTCCCCAGAGTCTGTGGTGAGACCTCATGGGCGTTGCAGTGGTAGGAGGGGTTAGCAGTGCTCGCTGACTGTACTCTGCATGGCTTTTAGGCTGCCTGGAGTTACTCCAACAGCCTTGCTTTAAAAGGTGTGTTTTCTTCCCAAGAGATGCAGGACTTTCTACTTGCCCACCTTCCCTTTTTTCCCCGACCTCTATGCTCTTTATATATTTTCTTTTATAGCCATGGTTTTTAGAGTAAATGATGTACTGATTCTTATCTTTGCCTTTTCAAGTCATGCTTCCTTGTAAGTAGCCAAGTTTTTTTGGAAACCTGGTAGTCTCTACCTGGATTTCATTAGTCTTTTTGGCCCAACTTTTTGTCTTTTTTTTCCCCACCCCTAGCTTCATTTTTAACCTTCTCCTCTTAACCAAGCTTCTCCGTACTATGATTGCTGTTGTTACTGAAATGTTCAGGCAGTGAAGCCTGATGTTCAGGAGTTGGGAGATGAAAATGGAATGTCTCTTTTTACATTACCCCACCCCATGCTGTGCATGTGCATCAATACAGCCCAATTACCTGACCCCCATGGATCTTCTCTGAAGCATCTCTGTCTCATTGAGTGCTCAGGATGCCCAGTGCTTGCATTCAATGTACCTCTTAGGTTGTTTTTTTTTGTCTTTTCTTTCTCTTTTGCCTATTGTAAGATCTGCTTCTTTGCTGCACGGTAGTACTCATCACTATTGTATCAGACTGCTTCACACATGGTAATGAATTTAATTTCACACCAGCACTACTGGAAGACAGGTTATTTTTATCCTCTCTTTAAATTTGTGAGAATTGACATGCAGAGCTTAAAGCGGAAGAGCAGTGAATGCTTTTGGCTGTCAAGCTGGAGATATCTAGGGTCATGAATTTGGAATACTCAGCCCCAGAGGGCTCTCTGCAGTGCAGCTGCTCCTGAGTAACAGCACTGGGTGCCTGGCACATCTGTAAGGCAGGAGATCCGTACCTCTGGGAACAAAAGCAAAAACCCTGTAGAAACTTGGGTTTGAGTGGCTCTGTTGGTACTCTGCAAGAGCCAGAAGCTGCTACCACAGTGTACCCCCACAAGATGAACACCCTCTATCTTTCTGCACCTCTATGGCTATCTGCTCTTTGTCCCTCATTATCTGTAACAACTAGCATTTCCCTGTAAACAGGAACTGCTGCTATTTTGTTGTTCTAATTCAGTCTGGGATAGATGCATCTGGCTGGCTGGAAGAGCTGCAGGTCCTGTAGGGAAGTAATAGGATTATATAATTAAACAGTATCACAATTTGCTGCTTTTATATCTGTATGTAAGGGCATCAGGGCTGCTCTGAATTCTGGCACTCCTGATTCAAGTGATTGACTTCACAACCATGTGGGTATTGCTTCTGGAGAGGCTTCACAGGCTGTTGGCAGCAAACACTTGCGGCCATAGCGGCATTCATGGACTTTGGTCTCCTCCCCACATGCTTTGGTTGCTGTTTATGGTCTGGGGTCCTGTCCTCAGCCCAGCACTTGACCAACATGGCCTTGTCTCAGTCGTCCCTACCTCTTCAGCCAGTGCCAACATTGCTGGCTTGACAGGTAGAGCTGTTGGCCACTGAACTCCCTCTTGTCCCTTTTAATCTGGAATTCCTGCTGTGTGCATTCAGTATGTGATTATGCCCTTGCTTTTTGAAGGGCATTCAGAAAGGTTGCTTGGGGGCTGAGTGGAGTCCAGCTCTCTGCAGCAGTATGGGAAATATTTGTTTCTTTGTGCTCTGCATTTCTGATTCTGTTATTACTGATGTTGGGCCAACACTCTATCGGGGATGATGATGAGCAAGGCAAACGTGGACTTTAAGCAATACCACGTGATCATTTTCTTTGTGGATAGATGCTTGGGGTTGGCTCAGCAACACGGCTACAGAGCATGTGTGTGAGCAAGAAACGGGAGATGAATGCAGGAGAAAAGGAAGGTGGTAATTTCTGCTGGAATATGTGACTAATTGCTGTGCTTTGAATTCAGGGGATTTGAGAAATGTCCAGGACAGAGGCTGATTAATTAGTGGTGATGTCATTCTCTTAGCAAATCCAAGGCAGGCCAGCTGAAATATCACCTTTGGATGTAGATATAATCTTCAACAAAGTAGTCTGCATTAAAGAAGCTTATAACATGTAGCAACTTTAAGGCAGCCATAGCGAAGCTGGAAATGCTGCCACTGTCAGGGCAGGGAAAGGGAGTTTGCCCCTTTGGTTTTGCAACCTGATAGAGGGATGGGTGTCTGTACCTCCCTGAGGGTGGGCACTTGGGCTCTCTGAGTTTGTCTCTGCCCTGGAGAGGCTGCAGCTTTGTCCAGTTACCCTGCTGCTCAGCAAAAGCTTTTCTGCAGCGTGCCCCTCCCTGGCTTCCTCGGCATCTTAAAACTGCTTCATGAAAGCTTTTTGTAGCTTTTGAACTTCTCAAACCCCGACAAAAAAATAATAATGCACTTTTACCCTTAGGAAGGGGTGAAGTTTTGCAAGTGTCGTGTGTTGGGTTGTGTGCAAGGCTGCAATGCTGTCCTTTATTGACATGCCCTGCAGCAAGAGACTCAAATTTGGAGGAATCTTTCCAGGTTCCCAAAATGGCTCTTTGCTAAAAGTGGGCAAAAGTTTCCCATCTTATCCAGGGTTGAAGCTTCCATCTTTCCCTCCTAATGGTAAAAAAATAACTTCTTTGTAGGACTTGTCTTCCTACAATGGTGTAGGAAAGCCCTTGCTGCCTGGGGTTGCTTTGGCTTCATGAAAAAAAGGTAGAGATAAGCAAGGGACTTCTGGGACTGTGGGGGTGAGGTACAGTGGAACCTCCTCCCCCCCACCCTCGCTTTGCTGTCTTTGCTGATGGGTTCTGATCTGATTTAATACCCACCCCTTTATGTGCTTTTTTTCAATTTTATTATTGGCAGCTCCTCTGTTTCAGCTCCTCCTCCAACTTAATGAATGCACTGCTCATTCCCTCTTCTAGATTGGTAATTATTGTATTTAGTAACACCGGACCTAGTCCTGATCTATGCTTTACCTCTTGCTCTCTCAATACTTTGCCATGGTGTTACAGCTTAGGGTAATGCAATAGCACATCAGTCCATGTGAAAAGGTCCCCACTGATCCAGTCAAAATGACTTTCTTGTCAAGCAAAGACTGAAGATATTTTAGACCTAGGTGAAGAGACTTCTGTTTGTGCTGTTAAACAGAAGGTGGAAAGACAAGCTGCTCTCCTGTGGTACTTCTCCTGCTGCAGCTCCTGGCACCTTGGATGGCTCCAGATCTGCAATCCACCTTCTCTGCTGCTCCTGGCAAAACGTGTGAGCCTGCTCCCTCTGCAAAAGCTGATTTGTGGGCTCCTGGAACTCAGCAAAGCTCTTTCTTTTCTTTCTGCTTTCCTAATTATCATCTCTGCATCTGCAAATTGTCAGCTTTTCATCAAAATCGTGGGGGTTTCTATGTGGAGAAATTTCCACTTATGAAAGAAAAAAAAACACCAACCACGTCCTATTGAAAACCTCTGGCTGGTGACCTTTCAGATTTCCTCCAGAACATGTGCCCCACTGAACGCCACCTCCACAGCCTCCCTTCAGAGGAGGGAAGCTGTCTGGGGGTTGCATATCTAATGCCTAATGCTTCCCACTGATCACTTACCCATTTGTGTAAGAAATATAACAAAGTAGCCTGATTAACTGGGATTGAAGGAATTAAGCCTGTGTTTGTGGAGATAACGATCGTTGAGGTCTCTTTTAACGCACTTGTTACTCTGGGCTTCCTTTGATTGGCATATCAGCAGCTACACACCATAAATTACCCTGATGGATTCCCCTGTGCATCTGAATTTAAAAGAGATGAGGCAGAGGGTTATTTTAGTTAATATTCCAGTGCGTGATTTGCCAGGTGCTGTGCAGCTCCTGTCTTGACTCGTAACCTCTGTTCTTCCACTTCTAAAGTCCTACCCATGTAAAATAGCACTGCAGACGTCCTTGAACCTGGGTCTGGGCTTTCTGTGGCTCCCATATTCCTTCATGCAAGAGTCCTTCCTGCCTGGACCATTCCTTAAACAGTATATGTTCACAATGCCTTGAGGGGGGAGCAAGTGCTTTGAGACTTGAGGCGGTTTAATTACTGACAAAAACTCTTGGCAGGGTCTAGCAGGTTCTCCCAGGTGACCATCTGGGGCTGCTGGCATGGATCCTGGAGAGAATTAGCTAAAGAAGTGTTCCTGGATGCATGTGGGTCCACAGCAGAAATTTTGGTGCTTCCCACTGCAGCCCATTAGCAGTGAAGTGAGAGGCTGCCTTCCTTGGATTAGAAAGCACTTGAGGATGTCATTTACTCAGGCAGATTTCCCAGCTGACTGAGCATTCTTATTCCACTAATTACAAATCAAGAGGGTGGTGTGTGCAGTGGCTCCCAGATGGGAGGAACTGCCCTCCCTAATGGTGGGACTGGCTGGACTGGGAAAAACAGAATGGGTCCTGCTAATTATTACCCTCTCCCTTCCTATCAGTTGGAGCAAAGTAAAGCTTGTTCTGATAAATCCTGCAAAGTTTGGTGCTCAGATGCTGCAGCTGGTGCCCTCAAACAGCTGGGGTCTGAGTCCAGCCCTGCAAGTGAAAGGGAGTTCACCCAGCTCTGGGGGTAACTCAGAGCCTGGACCCTGGCTCAGGCTGGCTGCTGCTTCAGAGCCACCCAAATAGCCCAGGGCCTGGAGCTAGGGAGGCACATGAAGGGAATAACTAACCTGAGTCTTTGGTAGGTGTTTGACCAAGCCATTGTAGGACTGTTTTTTCAGGTGGTGTCAGGGGGAAATGACTTAGGAAAAGTTGCAGTTTCAAATTTCCTGGTGTGCTTTGGGATACGGGGCTGAGTTGAAGCAGTGATGCTCATCACAGTCCAACCAGCCTCAGGGCTTCCCTCTATGTAGGGCCGTTCTGGGTCATGCAACTTGGCCTGTTCTGAGTATTGCTGGTTCGGGAGCAGTTACAGCAACTCTTTTCTCATCTTCGGTGTCCTTTGATTCCCTGGGCCTGTGTTTTCCTATTTGGTTGAGGCTGACTGCATTTCCAGAGGCTCCGTGTCCCATTGCCAGACAGCTGATAGCAGCAGCAGAACATCTGCCTGTCTCTGTGCCCTGTGGTCTTCCTCCCATGCGTAGCTGCTTTGCTCTGCTGCATGCCTTCCTACCATCAAACCCACAGCTCCTCTTGCTGCTTGTCTCTGAGTTGTTTACACTGAAAAAACCCTCCTGAAGCAGACAGGCTCTGGATGAGCATTGAATATCAGTGGTACATGTGGTCACAACTGCAGCCGGATTCTCCAAAGCTCTGTGCCTGAAAGGGGTCCCAGCCGCCTGCCCTGGGACCCAAAACCTGCTGTCTGTCTGTCTCAGTGTTGGCCCCACTCTGGCAGGCAACTGGTGTGGTGGTTTCCAATGCGCGTGTCTGAAAGTGTTTCTGAGATTCAATCCTAATGAAGTTAGGGATGGAGGGGACCAGGACTCATGGATAAGCCAGTCCTCCAGCGTGCTTCCACCCCTGGCACCAGCTGTGCCAATGGTGTATGCGTGGGAAGATGTGTGAGTGATAGGGAGACAGCCTTTGGGCTCTGAACTGCCCCTTTTGTGCTTCACCACGTGCCAGCACAAGGCTAACACATGAACCATTTCTGAGCAGTTCCTCCTTCCATTAATTACTGAGCTTCTGGCTCAGCCTCAGCTTCCCATGAGAGTGCCTCCAGGAGCCAGCGGTTGGAGTGTCCTGTCTCCTGCAGCCACCACTCACCTTAATAGTGTGAAGAGCTCTTATTACCTGGGTCTCTGCTGCTTTGTTTCAGCTAATTAGAGCTGATGAGATCCACTCAGTGTTAGGCAGTTGCCTGTCCCTCAGCTTCCTGTGCTCCTTGTAAAGTTTACCAAACATGACAAGACATTAATCATTTCAGGGATCATAGCACATGCAATGTGGTGACATGTAGAGCTTTTGTTAAAGTAGCTGAAGTCTTCAGGAAACTTCTTCTCTCCTGCTGACAGGCTCTATCTACAACCATATTGCATGGCTAACTATGCTGCTTGATGGAGAGGATCCTAAAATTGCTGTTTTGATGAAAGTACAGTCAGTTTCCAGATGTGGTAGGTTCCTGAGTGCACCAGAGTTGATACTTCCCTTGGGATTTATTCTCCAAATGGCCTTTGCACCTGAAGCTCAGCAGGATCTTTGCACCAGGAGGCTCACTGCTGCTGGGTGTGTGGCTGTAAGCTGAGTTCAGTTTGTCAAGCTGTGACGAGACCAATCTCTCCTTCGAGTTGACAAAGAAAGGTACCTGGAGGGGAGGGAAGACCTGGAATAACATATTCCATGTAGTACGAACATAGGACATTTTCCAAACGCTTCACCTAGTGTTGTCAACTCCTGCAATTTTTTAGTGTGAACCTCCTCATATTAGGCCCTGTTTCAAGTTCCAGGGTTTGGCTTCATGCCACCCTCCACTGCCTTTCAAAACAAAACAAACAAAAAAAAAAAGAGTTCACAGTTTTGTGGGTGCAGAGACAAACCCAGAAGGGCCCTGGATCAGAAAAGCAAACAAGCAGGACTCTTAAAGCCACTTGATTTAGAGGAGCATTAGGTACCTTAATTGCTTAAGCATATTTGAACTCGACAAGCATGCGCAATGTTAGAAATAGAAATGCTGAGGCATCTAAAACCTTATGACTCCACAGGGGGATTTTTGAACGGATGCTGCTACTGTAGCTGCAGAAGAGAAAAGAAAGCCTATGTGAACAGGTCTTTCTCTCCAGGTTTATTTTTGCCCTTGCCAAGGGACTGCAGGACAAATACAGTCTCTTTCAGGCCCATTAGCTTTTATGAATTTGTTCCACTGCCAGCATATAATTTTTGAAATTCGGAACAGCTATCCCAGCTAAAAGAGCTCTGGTACTTCTCCATGTAGTTGGACGTGGCTTGTGGAGATTTGGACGGACGTGTTTTGTCACAGAAACAAGGCTCCAGGTCTTTGCTTTGCCAGGATCTGCTGAGACACAGCCCTCAAGCTCTGCAGTCTCCTGCAAGAAGGGGGTTTTAGCTCTTTGACTTGTTGTGTGGATATATGTGCTGAGCATCTATGTAAAATGGAGACATATAGCTATCTCAGTGCCCACTTCTGGATTTCCTTGGGCGTGTCTAAGCTATGGGTAAAACCCCAGATATACTGGAGCCCTTATCTAAAGCAGCAAGGATTATGTGATCTTGTATAGCAGCACCGCGTTGTGCCTCAAGCATCCCTTGGGATTAACTATGCCGATCAGTACCTCCCAGGGAATGTGGAAAGGTGCAGGAAAACTGTCATCTTTTCCACTAGTGCCATTAGACCTCTCTGTTTTGTCACGGATTGTGTCTGTGACCTCCAGTGAGCCATTCAGTGACTCTGCCTTAGTCCATCCCCTTTCCATTCGCATGGCCAAGATTCAGCCCCAGCATTATCAGGTGCTTGAAATGTATGGATGAAGTGACAACATGCATAACGTGGGATACAAAGAAAACACTCTCTCTGTTTTCTAAGTCTACAGTTTAGAGGTGGAGTTTTTCAGCAGCAGGAACACATTTTTGCTGTGCATTTGAGAGGGTGGAAAAAGCAGCCCAAAGTGCAGCCCCTTCCCAGTGGCACGGGGAAAAAGTGAGTGGGAAACTGCTTTTTGTGGGGACCAGCAGGTTCTCACCAGCCTTTTAACTCACCAGCGCATATGAGATGTTGGTTTACTGGTAAGGTGGTGCCTGAAGGACAGTTCTGATGAGAGAGCACTCAGAAAGGGAGCCTTGCCTTTGAACTGTGCTGGGGAAGAGGTTGCTCTTGAGCTGTTTCTGGATACCAGGGACATCATGCATTTAAGGTGGCTCTTTGCTCCCTCCTGGAAGGCTTTGGGGGCTTCACCATGGATGAGGAGGGGAGGGAGCTGCCTTACCATGGAGGAAGGAGATGCTGCCTCACTGCCTCAGCCCAGTGCTGTGCCTGTCTGCTGGGGGATGGCTCAGGACCCTGCACCCTGCCCAAAGGAGGAAGAGCACCAGCTCTTCGTTGGGTCCTGTGGGTGGCTCCAGTTTTGCCTGCAAACTGGGAAAAAAAACCTGGCTTTTTGGTATTGTTTCTTTGGATGACTACTAGGCTTTGCTTGAGAGGTGCCAGCGTGGCACCATAGAGGGCAAACAGCAGCTCTGCTGCATGGGACAGTCCCAGGCAGGGAGGCTGTGATGGTGGCAGCAAGGCTCCCAGCAGCGTGCAGGATGAGCAGTGACCCCTGTCTCCGACCGAGGACGCAGGCGGGTGGCTGATTTATGGCCGAGGTGAGATAGGGGTCTCTCTGAGTTAAGCTGTAGGCGAGTTGCCATGGAGATGGGCTAATAAAGCACCAGGCAGCAGCCGTCTCTGACGCTGCTACGGTTGCAAGGAGCTGGGAGGGTGGGGAGAAGGGGCAGCTGGCCCAGTGGGGATGGAGAGCGAGAACAGGGTAACGCCAGGACAGTAGGGCAGGAGTTGGGTCTGTAGGGCTGTTGACGTAACTCTGGGTGCTTTAAGTGAGAAAGGAGTGATGGGAGACAACAGCCCCTTTGTCCCAGCTCTTTGGGAGAGGGTGTCAGTGAGGTGCTCTCCTTGGTGGTGAGCGGAACCAGGAGTTTTCAGGGAAGGGGTTGGACCCCTGTGCAGCCACAGTATCTCTTGTTCTGGTCTCCTGCCTGTATCAACCACCTATACGCTTTTAGTGACATGCTGGTTGCTTCCCCAGGCAGCATGAGAGGGCCTCAAAGCGAATGTGGATGTCAGCTTGCAGAGGCCACCTCAAGCAGGACTGGTGCAAAGGACTCTGCTGTGCTCAGGGTCAGCTTCTCTGTGGGGAAAACAGAACCTACTCCATGCCAAGGTGGGTGCCTGCACACAAGGTGGTCAGGACCTTTCTAACTGCAGTGCCCTCCCTGTGCTGATGAGCCTTCAGCCTTGGAGCAGGTCTGCACCACCAGTACCCCTGGGGAGCTGTGTTATCAGGACATGTCACCCTCAGCACTCTGCCCTGAAAGTGTGAGACCAAACTGTTCCCTGGTTTGGTCCTCCATCCCAGCCAGTTCTCAGCTTGGATGCTGAGTACAGGTGTGTGGTGGCATGAATGGGGGTGGTGTGGACTTGCCCCCAAAGAGGTGGGTGTACTGGAGCCATGCTACACAGCCCTAAGCTCTTGCTCCAGCCTAGACCTTCACAAAGAACCCTTCTGCTTTGCTATAGTAGGAGTTAAGTCTGCAATCCCATTTAGTTCAAGGGCACTGTAGCATGGACCTAAAACTAAGCACAATTTTATTCTGCGTAGTTGAGCAGGGTCATGGGAGGGGAAAGGCTCAGCTAATTATTAGCAAGATATTCCCTGGCTGCTATACTTCCATTTTGAGAGATTACTCTCCAGTGGTTTGGTAACAGCTGTGTTTTAACTTTGATCACCGTAAGATGGGTTTTGCCTCAAAACCATCTCTCCTGGAGTGTGCCAAATTTCAGGCAGGTGTTCCAGCAGGTAAAGGAGAGCAAGGGAGGGAGGGAGGTTGTTTATTTTAAGAAGTAAATAAAAAGTCTTACGGTGGAGCGATGCATTAGAAGATAATTACTTACAGGTTTCGCAGGATGTTTTTATGCCTCCTAAATTGACGGATGTATCCACAGAGACTGATACTCTTAGTGGAGGGCTACCTTTCCTTCAGAGCAGAGCTCAAGACAATTCCAGCTAGCTAATGCCAGCTGTCGATATCACTACCCCATCATTCCCTCCCTGCCCCTCCAAAAAGAAAAGGTTCTCTAAAGCTGGACCTCTTGAGCTGGCTAATGCCTTCTTCCATGGCCAAAGCCTTTACCCCCCACCCCTGACACCATCCCCTGCTGTTCAAAGCCATCCTGTGCTACTGCTGAATAGCCTTTGTGTCTTTAACTCTGCCATCACGCACCAGCCAGATGGTAGTACTCCTCCCCTCCCTTATGGGTCAGTTGCCTTTCAGCACTGGCTGGGATGAAGAAGGACTTCCACTGCCTCCATCATCAAGAGGGCCTCCCTCGATGTCTCTGCAGGGCTACTGTTGCAGCCAAATCCTAAGGGGCACAGATCATGCAAAGTTTTGGAGTCTGTCTGAGCAGCCTCTACAATCCACAAGGGATTTGACGAGTGGAGATTTTGATTATTGCTGTTTGGCAGCTAGAAGCAGACCTTGTGTGGTGCACGGGTGCTGGCCCTGCCAAGAATTTGCATGAGCTGATACGGTGTGGATCATCACATCTTTATCAGGGAGTGGAGAAAGAGGAAGAGGGATAATGGATTTAAACTGAAAGAGGGGAGATTTAGATTAGATATTAGGAAGAAATTCTCTCCTGGGAGGGTGGTGAGACACTGGAACAGGTTTCCCAGGGAAGCTGTGGAAGCCCCATCCCTGGAGGTGTTCAAGACCAGGCCAGATGGGGCTTTAAGCAACCTTGTCTGGTGGGAGGTGTCCCTGCCCAGGGCAGAGGGGTTGGAACTGGATGATACTTAAGGTCCCTTCCAACCTGAACCATTCTATGATCTGGAGCGGCGGAAAGGGTTGCAATGTGCGTGCCTGCTGACCTTCTCATTTAGGGTGCTCTTCAGATGATGTATATCTTGCTCTGCTCTCACTGTTCGTGCAGCTACACCTTTGTAATTCCTTACCTCATGCTTTCTTTCCTGTCTGACCCCAATTATGGCCACGTCCTCGACCTTTGTAAGGAGAACTTGGCATGCGGTGTGGCTACAAGAGGAGTTTGACTTTTAAATTCTTGGAAAAACTTAATGTCCAAGACTATTTCAGGTTGCTGGCAGTGTCAGCTGAGACCTGAGCAGAGGAGTCAGTCTTTGGAGAAGGCATCTCAGAGTGGAGTGAGATCTGTTGCTCCTGGGGAAGTCTGGCTGTTGCTCATGGATGAACAGGTCTCAAGAGAAGCACGGTTCCTGTTGCCTGTGACTATTGTTAGCACTACTTAAAACCTGTAAATCTTGGAAAGCCATTTAAAATCCTGAGTCACTTCTGTTTCCGGATATGCTTGTCTCAATGATTGTTTCATGCCTGTTCTCATATCCAAGGCATTTCATGCCAGAAGCTGAGTCAGTTTGGAAAGGAGGAAGAACAAGTATATTAGGGCCTTTCTGCTCTCAGCCTCCAGGCAACTGATGTTCTTGAGTTAGCCAGGTCCTGTGTCTGGTCCTATCTCTGGGCATGGTCATCTCAGTGATACGCTCCGGTGGAATGTCACCTTCCGGTGAGAAGATGGTGGACCAGAACCTTGGGGCTTTTAGCCAAGTGAATGGCTGTGCCTTGGGACTCCCTCTGAGATCTTCCTTGTTCCCTTGCCAACACGATTGTGTTCACAAGCATATAAATCAGGAACAGAAGATATGCCTTGGAGGAAACTTAGATGTAAGCAGAAATGCACTGTGAATAAGTATGGCCAAGTTCTGTTGCTCACGGGGCTCTTCTTTAGCTGACCATGCTTTGAGTAGGGGGTTGGACTGGATGACGTCCTAAAATCTCTTCCAATATCAATTTTCCTATGATCCTATGATTTGCCTTAGTTGTGGAGTCCAGAAAAATGGTCCTCTGCTGGCATGTGCACGCAGCTCTCGTCTTGCATGATGCTTTAGAGTATGTCAGAAGGAATTCAATGCAGAAACAGACTTTTTTAAAATGGGAAGAGCCCCACACCATTTACTGGTTGCTGTCATTCATGTACGAGCAGTGTAAGGACAATTCAAATATTAGCCGTCCGCATGAGATCTCAAAAGTCAGGTCCCTGCAGCTCAGGCAAAATATCTTTCAGAGATCAGAAAATAATTGTCCTGTGAGTATTTAATATCCATTGGCTAGGGCTGGATGTGGTGTTGAGGACCAGAGAAGCTTACCTTGATTACATATGGTTTGTGGTAGTCACAAAGTTCCTGTAAGCCAAGTGTGGCAGTAATGCTAAGGAATCTTCCTCTTCTGGCTGAAGAGATGTCAGATTTGACTGAGGGCACTGTGTTGGACTAAGCTCAGTTTTTGCTCAAGACGTTGGTCTTCAGACCTTGTGAGGCTCATCAGGTCTTGCCTACAGCCCTCATCCAGAGGAGCAAAGCAGACCTCTGCTGGCATTTGGACTGCTGCTGCCTAGATGTCTAGATACCTGAATTAGTAAAGACCACAGTTGGATGATGGGGAGCTGGGATTTTGCTTTGAAAGACAGCCTGTGTTCTTGTCCTACTGCCCAGAAACAAGTCATGGTCAATGTTCCCAACTCGCCAAAGTTGGAACAGCTGTGGTCTGCAGGGGTAAGATAGAACAGTGATTTGGTAGCCCTTAACTTTCTCCTGGAAGCAAGAACTGGGTCATTTTCTGATATCAAAAGGCAGAGAACTGACAGTTAAACCGTATTTAATCACTCATGCCTTGAGGGCCCTTGCTCTTAAGTATGCTTGCGTGTTAAGTATTCAAAACCAAGAGCATTTAAGAGGAATTTTAGGGTGGTCAGTAATGCCTGCGGTAATGATCCTTTATCTCACCCCGCATCCTCAGTTGATGGAGGAATGGTTATGTACCTTGGGAGTCACAGCTGCGGCTGAGTCTTGCAGCGTGTGTTGAACACGGAGAGCTCTGCAGGGACAATATATTTGGAGTGCGCCTCGCTGTCAGCTTTCGCCTTCCCAGCTTTCACCGTCGTGTGGCTCCGCAAAACCTTCAAAGCCCAGCCAGCTCCGTCCGGCGCATCTCACCATCACCCTTCCTCCGGGATCCCTGCACTGCCACCCTGAATCTGTCCTCAGCTCCACTGCCTACTCCTCGCCTGCGTTTCAACCTCTCTTCCTCCTCCTCCTCCTCTCTTCTCCGCGTTTGTTTTCCTCCGTGTGCCCTTTTATTGCCATATAAACCTCCGGCAATTCCAAGTTGTGGGCTAAACTTCCCTGCCCCACCGGCAGACCCTGGGATTCGGCCAGGCCTTTCAGTGAGGAGGTGGGTTTGGTGGGAGCTGGGGGGGGCGCAGTGGACCCCGTGGGGTGCCGGGCCACCTCCTCGCCGAGCTCCCCCCTTTCAACAGGTAGATGTCGGGAGCAACCAGCCTTCCTCCGCCTCATCCTCCTGAGCGGAAAGGATGGCGGGGGGAGGGGGGGGAGGAGGGAGGGGGGCAACTGCCGCGGAGCTGCGAGGCCGGGAATTTGGCGGAGGGCCCCGGGGCATCGCTTGGGGTGGTGTCCCCAACCCCGGAGCGGGGAGGGCGGCAGCGCTCCGTCCCCGCCGCCAGCGCTGCGGGGAGGGCAGCACCGCACAAAGCGGGCGGGTAAACCCTCCTCTGGGGCGCGGGGAGGAGGAGGAGGAAGGCGGGGGGATTGCTGCTTCCCTCCCTCCTCTTCTCTCCTCTCCCTCCCTCTTCTCCCTCCCGCGGCCGGAGGAGCGCGCAGGCGGCGGCTGGCAGCCCCAGCCGGGCGGCACGGCGGGCTCGGGGGCGCGCAGCCCGGCGGAGCGGTGCGGAGCGGTGCGGGCTCCGGCCGCCCCCCACCCTCCCCCCCCCCCGGGCTGGGGCAGTCGGCGCGGCGGTGAGTGTGTGCGGGGCGCGGCGGCGGTTCCCGTCCCTTCTCCCTCCTCTCCTCGCCCCGCAGCTCCTCTCTCCCCTCCGCACATCCCCCGGTGGCTGCACCGGGCGGCGAATAAGCGCCGCGGGGGGGGCAGTGCGGGGTCCCCCGGTCGGGGATGGGGTCCGCCCCCCGGCTGTTGTTTATGGGTCGGGGAACAATAGGGGGGAAGGTAGGGGGGCTCTGCCCGGGTGGCATCCCCCGGGGGGGGGGAGCTCGGGGAGGGGGGGAGGGGGCGGCGGGGTCGAAGCATCTCTGCTCCCGCAGTGACTCCGGAGCGGAGCGGCCACCTGAGCCGTGCTGGGGTCCCACCCGCTGGGGACCCCCAGGGCTCCAGCCCTCCCACCCACCTGGCATCACTGGCTGGAGAGGTGTAAAGGGCTGCCATGGAAAAAATGTCTGGACGAGGACAATACTGAGCCCCGTTCCTAGAGCCGGACGGTGAATGCAGGGGACGGGCTGAGCGGGGAGAAGGGTGTAGTAAAGGAAAGTCAAATTTCCCCCTGAATCCTGCAGCCGGGCCTAGTGGGCACTGATGCTGTGTTGGGGTGGGGAGGGAAAGGAGTTTTGGGGGCTGCAGTCTCTGAGGCTGGTGTATGGGAGGAAAGGGAAAAGAGCTCCAGATCTTTCTTCTTCCCCCCAGAGTTCCTAGGACTGAGATATGGATCGTTAAAAAGGAGTAGCATAATGCAATTAAGCGTTAGACAGTCCCCACTGCAACACTTATTCATTGTTCTTCGCTCTACCTTCTGCCAGAACGATTCTCGTCTGGACAAGAGAAGTGTAATTGAACAAATAGTTCATTTCCCCGGCCAATTGGATCCGTAGTCTCTCTCCTGAATCTGCTGCTGGCTGCCTGCAAACACAGCAGCATCCTCAGACAGAAACGGAGAACCGGGACCCTCTGGTGAGACTCCTGCCATCACGGGCTAGCTGGTGAGAGCGGCTGCTCACCCCAGTTTGTCCTGATGGCAGCAGCAGAGCAGGTTTGCTCCTTCACCTCTCGGTCTTCTTATCTTCCTTGTGGTGCGGGGTGTGAAGAAGAAAAATAACAGGTGGTGAGGCAGGTCCAGCCTACAACTAGAAGATGCTACGTGTGTGGTTCAGGCAAGTCCTCTCCTTTCTGTAGTCTGTCTCTTAACTTTCTCTTTAGCTGGGAGGAGAGAGGCTTTCAGGCTGTTCCGAGGTGATGCTGTTCTGGTGGACTTTGCCAGCCTGCCCTTCAGCTGGTGCCCATGGTGGCTAGGTGCCTGCAGCGCTCACACAGGGGCAGGAGGGTGCAAGCCCGAGGCTCCTGCTCTTTTTTTGGGGGCTGCTCTGAGCAGCTGGGAGGGCTGCCCCCGGGCCCCATGGCACACTCTTGGCTGGAGGCTGTGTCCTTTCTCCAGGAGTCTCCTCCCGGCGAGTGCGTAAGCACGGATGCATTCTCTGCATCCCCCAACACTGGGAGGCTGCTGCTTTTCCTCGCTTCTGGAGGTTTTTATCACAACTCTGCATCACGCAGCCTTCCTTCTTCTGTCCTTCTGCCATTCCTCTTTCTTCTTTGTCAGTAGACTGCCGCCTGTCCCATTTCACTCTCAGCTTCTCCTTCCTCTTTTCCCGCTTAATCCGTTCTTTCAGCTCGGTTTCTTTTTCTCTAAGTAGACCTTGTCCTCTTCAGCCTGCTCCTGTCAACGCTGGAGAAGCAGCCCAGCCCCTCATCTCAGTAGGAGTATTCCTGCCAACTGTTTACAAAAAGTAGCACAATACCCAGGCTGAACGCTGACATAATTACATACCCAGCCAGAGAGTGTAGTAAATAATCCTGCCTTTCAAGATTTTGCCCAGTGGTGAGTCTTTTGCTGTCTCCTTTGCCCATGGGCTAAGTGTATTATATTTGCTTGCATTTACTTATATTCTGGAGACACGAAGTCAGCGCAGTCAGTGCACAGATACGTGGCATCGAAGCGGTTGTGCGCCGATGTCTTCTCGCACCATACACACTCACCGTGCCCAAATGCGTCGTGTGTCTGAAAAAATGCATCATCCAGCTCTGCTCCTGGGTTCAGGCTTTGGCAGTCGTGCTTGGCAAGTGCAAGGGCTGTCAGGGAAGGAACCATTGCTGAGGTGTAGATGTTGTTCCATCAGAGAAGGGAAGATGGCCGTGGGGTGAAGGTCGAGAGAGCCAGCGAAAAACGCAGGGCTTGGCTGGCCCTATTTGCATTGTTTAGGGTGCTAGACCAGTTTTCCAAGGACTTGTGTGTACGTACGATTAGAGACTGTGGGTATTGTCAGCACAGTTGTATTTCCAGTTGTGCTTGTGAGCCTGAGTCTGTCTGCAGTTGCTTTGGTTGTGAGTCAGTCCGTCTGCAGTTGCAGTAGCTGTGAATCAGTGTCTGCCTGTAATTATGTGGGTGAATCAGTGTTGGCTTGTTACACTTTGAGTGCAAACGGTTTCCTGTAGCAGTTGTGGGTGTGAATCACTCTACAGTCCCTCTGGATGTGTTTTTGAGTAGAGAGATGCAATACTGGGATTAATTTTGTTTTGATGAGGAAAAACTGCCAATCGGCATCTCATTTTGAAAAATTAAAGCTGTTGGGAGTTGGGCGCCGAGCTTGTTTCTCCGTTACCAGCTTTCTGCAGAAGAGATCCACTTTAAGGCTTCCTCCCCAGATTTCCACGTTGATCTGAACCTTTAATTTCTTTGCTTTTCTTTGCTGGTTCTGAGTTATCCTGTTCTGTTGGCATCTCTTGCAGAACTGCAGGCAACGCATTCGGTAACCATCACGTGTGCCTTGTACCTTCCCTGCGTGGCAGATTCATGGGAAAGTTGTTTATGGCTCGTGCAGTGCGTGTGTTTGTGGGGACGAGCCAACGTGTGCCTCTCGGGTAGGTAAGCACAAACATTTTCATGCTGGTGAGTCGAAGGCTGTGCGGTTCCTCTGCCATGTGCCTCTTGCTGTGAGCCGGTGCTGTTTCTCCAAGTAGATGGTAAACAGCAAGTTTGGTTCAGGTAGGTGGAGGTGCTGCTGCCTGTTTCTTCTTCTCTGATTCCTATAAAAGGCTGTAGTAGCTTCTGGCCTTCAGCGGCATCTGTAGGGCACAAAGAAGCCCAAAACTGAGAGGCAAGTCGGAGAAATCCGGGCTATCTCTGATGATGGGAGCAGAGCACTCCCCTCGGTCCGGGCTAACAAACCAAGCCTTCTCCTGCCCTGGCTGGTGCGGGCAGAGCGGGATGCTGGCAGGGCTGGGCTGCCTGTGGTACGGGCTGGCTTGGGTGTCTCTGCCGGCGTTGTGCAGCGTTACGTGTCCATCCCAGTTAGCTCATTCCAGAACAGAGGCATGCAAACAACCAGTGGGACAAGGGCTCTTGTGAAACACCACGGTGTCTTATTCCATCACTTCCAGGTTTCCCCACGACCCGTGCCTGCTCATTGCTGCCCCTGCCCTCAGATAAAAAAGACGGTTTTATTCCAAGGGACCCTCCTTTTTAGCTGAAGTGATTGAGAACAGACTCAAAACCTCCCCAACAGGGACACAGGGCAGCGTGTGCATCGCCTGCATTTATTGCTGCTGCACTGCCTGCCCATCTCTGCAGAGAAAGCTTGGAGCTTTACCCAGAGGAGCGCTAGAAGAGGCGCAGCAATGGTCACCACAAGGCTGGTGTGCTCACAGAGGGTTGGGGACGGTTGGGCAGAGCAGAGCCTGTGCAGTTTGGACAGTTTGGGAATCCTTGAGAGATGTCGCGGGATCTCTCCTGATGCCTGGGACCTGTTCTGCAGAGGCTCCAGTGCAACAAAGAAGGGCTTTAAGGAGCTTTTTGTGCTTTGCAGGGCACCTGACTTTGGGGGTAAATACACAGGTGTTGTGAGGTCACCTAGAGTGCTGTGCTTGGCTCTGCAGGTGGGTGGATGTGCTTGACACCCACCAGATCTAGATCTCCCTCTCCTCCTGGCATGGAACTCCTTGTATCTGGGCTTTTGGAGTGAGGCTGCCTCCACTTCCCAGTTTGTTTTCCAGCTGGATTCCCAGCATCAGCTACTCACCGCACATCCCTCCCTGTGATACCTGACTTGGCAAAGCTCAGGAGCAGCTGCAGGTCCTGGGGGCTGTGGGCTGAGTGGGAGCTGTAAGTGCTCAGATGTCCTTCAGCTGATGCCACTGGAGTAGATCCATTGGTATGTGGGCTTGCTGATCCCATGGCACCGCAGGTACACAGCATTTCTGGGTGCAGCGATGGGGCGAATGCGTCCTTTGGGCCACCTCAGGAATGCTGCCTGCATGGTGAGACCATTGCTAAGTGAATCAGAGTGTTCCCTTGGCTGTGTGTTTTCCAAGGAGGCAGTGATTTGGGAGAGATACCGATTGACTCTCACGGGTGTACCCAGGTGGGTTTGTGGGGCTCTTCTGTCTTCATACCCTTTCTGATGCTTGCAGTCTCCCCGACTCTGAGCTGTTCTCCCTGATTTTTTTTGCAAGCTTTACCTTTCAGTCTCCACCTCCAGAGCTCTATCTGTCTTTCCCTTGTCAGCAGTAAGCCTGTGCTAATCACTCTTTCCTAGGAAGGCATTTCAGAATATTTAATGGCTTCTAGAATAAGGATTTCTGAAAAGATCAGGCTTGGTACGCTAAGCCAAGAGACGCCCAATGTTAAGGTAGTTACCAGGGTACCTTGCTGATCTGGAAGATAGCAGCACTTCTTTGGTTTCCCAGACCTACCTCGGTAGGAGCAGGGGCTGGAGCACGTTGCTGTCTTGGGGAGAAGGAAGCTTTTCCAATTCCTCATTCCAAAACTGCACATCCAACAGGAAGGCTGTATTTCTCAGGAGTGTTGTTATGCTGTGATGCTCTGGAGGTTGGGCAGACTGTGTGTGTTGGAGAGGAGTGGGTATATTTATGATGCCTTTAGGTATGTGGCTCTAAAGAGACCTGCCAAAATCCAGAGTGCACAGAACTGTAAACTTCAAGTATTGCTGGATTCCAGCTGCAAAGTGGTACCAGGGCTCCTTAGAAAAATCTGCATTTGATTCAGCTGTGGAGGTTACCAGCAACTGCAGAATTAGTGATGAATGCATTTGCTAACTGTGCCATTAAGAAATGAGCAACGGACAGATGGAGAGAGGAAGGGCAGAGCTGCTCTGAAGACACACTGTCCCTATGGGGTCCATCTTGCATAGATGCAGACAAGAACCAAGAGCTATAGGGTGATGTTCTTTAACTTATGTGAAGGAATGGTCAGTCTGAGGAGTTGTACCACTCTTTTCTGAGCTTAGAAATCTTTGCATTCTGCTTTTTTCTTCATGGATACTATGCGGTTTCCTTTCAGTGAGACCTAGTGCA
This sequence comes from Gallinago undulata, assembly GCA_026546715.1. Lineage (NCBI taxonomy): Eukaryota > Metazoa > Chordata > Aves > Charadriiformes > Scolopacidae > Gallinago > Gallinago undulata. Next base: position 5,572,505 of record JAOTQQ010000063.1, on the reverse strand, counting down.
AGATTTTGAGGGTTTTTTTTTTTCTTCTTTGAGACTGTTACCATCCAATTAATATTCCTAAACCCTCACTTGGTTACATGCAGTTTAATGTGTGTTGCCCGCATCCTCCCTCCCCTTCCCACAGGCCCAGGCATCCCTGCAGGTATTCAGATCAAGAAGTTGACTGTTTCAGAGCCTTCCTGGGTGGGAAGTGACAGCTGAATAACAGCATTTTGGTTAAGTGTCTTCTGCAAAGACAGCATTGGTTCAGGCTGGAGGGGAGCCCCAGCATTAATTTTCCCCGAGGCACACTCGTGGGTGTTTCCATTCCTTTTGCCTTGGCTCGAGGTGGTGCCTGTGTGCTGAGGGACCCCTTCCCACCCGCTCTGCCCCCAGCATTGACTGCTGTGGAGCAGGCAGGTCCTCCCCATGAGTGACTTCTCCGTGCTAAAATCCGAGGAGCTCAGTTCCTGGGCTGTTGTTAAAGCCAGGACTGGTATTATAAACCTTGTTATTAGAGCGGCTGTGTGGCTGGTAGCCGGTAAGAAAGGGGAGAGGTGATGCTAGAAGCTCTTGTGCCATGGTGACCACCCTAGGTTCTGGGTATGGGGAACTTTGGAAGATCTCTTAAACTGTATTAAGGATGAAACCTCCTCCTCTGCAGAAGCCTTCTTGCATCCTCCAGAGATATGTTTCCTGCCCGGCAATAGCACTGCTGTGGGGTTCTTTCTGCTGCTCCCCCAGCACTGCCTGGCCAGTCCTTGCTCAGTGTTTCAAGGCTACCAGAGTTCATCACCAACAGTTAAAGCTTCTGTGTTAATTGGGAATGTCATCCACAGTCCTTAGAACCAAGTCTGCTCCTCAATCCATCTCTTAAGTGTAAAGGAGCCAAAGAACAAGGTGAATGCAGTACAGCCTCCTCTATCCAGCTCCCCAGGAAAAACATGATACAAGAACCAAAGAAAAGAGGTAGATGAGAGTGGCAAGCTATTTTCCATGGTGTGTGGTCCTTCCCAAGTCCATAAGTGCAAACATAACAAACTGGCTGTCCATTTTGGGGGCACTCTCTGTGCTAGAAAACTTGGCCATCGCTGGCAAAGTAATCACTTGGGCAAGTATTGAAAACACATTTTTCTCCCAATGCAGGCATATAGAACTGGTTCTGACACTTAAAATGAAACTTAAGCACATATTTAACTTTTTTGAGCAGCCCTCTTATCCTTGGCTCGTACCTTCCTCAACAGATCTATCCAAAGTAGAAAATTAAACCTTCATATCTGTGTAATATTGAAGGAAAACTGTATGAACAAGGTTTGATGGAAATGTGGTTGCTTTGAGCATCTTGACAGAGACAGGCATGTCTTATACACACCTATATGGAAGGTGTAAGTGACTTCTGGCTTTTGTCACTGTTCCTGACCCTATCTCTTTCTGAATTATCTTGCTGCCTCATTTTCTGGTCCTCTTTTCTTTAGTTGCTCTTTGCTGTTTAATCTCCCCAGCCCATGGTCTCACTAAATCTAACTAAGATGGTCCAAAATGTTGTAGAGGAGACGGAACGGTTCCAGCAGAGTCAGGAGACACTTACTGCAAAACCAAAGGATCCCAGTTTGTGTGGATATCCCTGGTCAAAAACTGCTGGCAGTGCACATTCTGCCAAAAAACCCCATTTATTAAAACCACCAGTTGAATGGGAAAGTGTTGATTTGAATGAAATTTGTCAATGGTGGTGTGAGGAGGGGAGGAGGAAGCCAGAAAGGGGGTTTGTTTGTTGGTTTGGTTGGTTTTTTTGCTTTTGGCTAATGTTTGAAATTGCCTTAGAAAAAAAATAATCCATTAAATCCTATTGTACAATATGCAAGTTTAAGTGAAATAAAAGGAAAAAAAGTTGAAAGAAAATCTGTTGAGGAGCTGCTAATTTAAGGAGTTTTGAATTTGCCTTGTAAGAAACATCAACATTTTAGCTGTCCTTGTGATTTGGAACGAGTCTCCCCTAACTGTTGGAATTTCCCACAAAACAGATGTTCAGCCTCTGAGTTTGTGCTTCATCAGCAAATGCTTGAATTTCCAAGCCTGCGTTGTCCCTCCTGAGCAGGAGCCATCCCGAATCAGGGTTTGTCTCACCAGAAGTGTTGGTGTGCCCGTGCCAGAAGGCTCCTGCAGCCTCTGTTAAGCATCTTGGTGTGAAGGCTGTGCTTCACTACCTAGCATCCTGATTAAATACCGCCCAGGCACACTGGCAAACGCTCACGTGCACAGAAACACTGATATTTGCAAGGATTTTGAGTGATGGGGAGGAAGATAAAGGTAATACATATTTGAAGTGTGCTCTGTGCAAGGCAATGCTAGGACCCAAGGCTATTTATTTTTTTCCCCTCTGCCTGCCATTAGTGAATATCTTGCCAGAACAAAAAGCTCAGGTGGGTGGATAAGGGCTTGTAGTGTCTGGCTCTTACTTTCTGCCTGCGTGGCAGCTCGTATCCTCCTAGAGCTGTATGGAGCTCAAAAACAAGCATCAGGCACAGCATCTAGGAAGACTGTAGGGCCAAAGTGTTGTAGGGCGACCAGGGGTAGCCAAATGCAGAATTGTAGTGTAATTTAATGCACCACCCACGATCTCCAGTTGTTTCCATTCTGCTTGGCTGAGCTCCCCTCTCTTCTCTGCATGGGATTTCTGCTGGGGGTTCCCATCTCCCACATCCACATGCAGAAACCCCTGCTCCTTGGTAGCACTTCCATAGCTCACCTGCCCCCTTCGTGTGGGGGCACCCCCTGCTAGATGAGACATGCTGTTTAAAGTGGTGGGGCTCAGCTTTCAACCCAGCATCTCCTTGAGTGCTGGGAGGAACTGCCTGAGGCTCTACAATGGTGGTGCCTATCGCGTGGGGAAATCCAGAGGTCAGATTCGGCTGGCAACATCATCTTCTCCTGGTTTCTGCAGGCTGTGGTTGAAGTGAGCCTTCACTCATGGCTTTTTGGGGGGCTCACAGTGGCCGGTTGTGCCTGGCTGCTGGGGTGCTGAGCCTCTGCTGGCCTGAATCCTGCGTGTGCCAGACACGAGGTGTCGTGCTGGGGAGACGTCACGACAAGCTGTATTTATACAGGCTGTTGCTTGGCAGTGCTGTTCCAAGGTGCATCAACATAATGAGATACATAAAAGGGGAAGGCAGTTAAATGCGCAATAACATCACAATAAAAGTAAAACTGAGCATTAATGAAAAAATCTGAGCACACAAAGTGCGGTGCAGTCGAACACTCCCACTACCTTGGGCCTGAGTGCTCAAACTTAATAATAATTTCTGGCAGTGTCATTACCAGAATTAAATGAGGGCCTAAGTGTTCAGAAAAAAAGATGCTTGGGAAAAATGGGTCTTGAGGCTTTGCAAGTAGTTCTGCTGTGTGGGTGTCCCGAAGGCAGCACAGGGGAGCTGCTGCAAGGGGAGGGAGGTGACTGAGAGCGCGGGGTGAGGAGGAGGAGGAAGCGATGGGTGGAAGAACCACCAGCGTGGTCATTTTGGAAACGGAGCTATGCACTTGCTGAAAGGTGCTGAAGTACCTGGGGAGCTCCTGGGTGTGCTGTGAACGTGGGGTGAGGGTTTGTGTCTGTGTGTACGTGCTTGGCTCTGACCCCGTGATGTGACTTCCCCAGGCCCAGCAGTGCTGCAGGGGGTGCTTCTGCCTTTGGTGCCTTGGAGGGGGAATCTCTGAGACTTTAAATATCAGACCCTGGAAATACTTATTTCTGGCTAACATGGGTGAACTGCTGGGAAAAACTGAACTAAGCAGATTGCTTTCCTCCTAGTAAAGAAAATCTCTTTTCTCTTCTCTCCTTCCCCTCTGTGCCCCCCCGGCAGGTGTTGGAGGCTTGCTTGCTGGTGGCCACGTGCTGACACCATGGCGCTGAGGCTCCCGGGAACAGGGTCGCTCTCTCTCCTTAGCCTTGGAGTCCTAGTCCTGGTTTTGGCTCTTCCTGCTGATGCTGGGTAAGGTGGTGGGCACTGATGCTGTTGGCCGAGGCTGCAGTCCTCTTGCTGTGCTTAAATATCCCGGGGCAAGGCACTAAAAAGTGTCTCCGTTTGTGTTTGACCCTCCCCTTGTCCCTGTCCTTTCACCCGGGGACTGTTCAGTCCCTGGTGGCTGAGCTGACTGATTACATTAGCGTTATTTGAGGTCCTCTCACTAAGGACAGTTGTCAGCGGTTTTTTGCAACAAAACCAATTTTCAGATTTGGCCCCTGCGCAATTCACTCCGGGCAAGGACTTGACTTGGATGAGTTTTAACCTGGAAGAGAGACTACCCACTTCCCCTCCCCACCCACCCCCACCCCCCTTTTAATTTTTTTAAATACTATTTTAAAGTAAAGAAAATGTAACTGCTTCAGCTGTGAGGCTGTTTATGGTATAATGACCCATGAGCAGCTCACCCTGATGTGCTGCAGGACTGGGAGGGGAGGGGGCTCTGGCCAGTTGTGGCTGGGGTTGCTGCTCATCCTCTGCCTGGGTCCGTGTCCCTGGGTGTCCAGGCTCTGGCTGTCCTGGCACAGAAAGCACTGACCCTGTTAGTCTGTGACAGGCTCTGCATCCCTCCTCTGCATCCCGCCGGAGCCTCTGCTGAGCCTTGGTGAGCTCGGAGAGCCCTTCGAGGGCGGGAGGCAGAGACACCCCCAGCACAGTCTGGCAGCCGCCGGGAGGGAGAACCTCTGCATGGAGGGAGAGAAAGGCAAATAAAACATGACTTGTGTAAAAAATTTAGAGAAGCCTTTAGAGTGCCAGGTACGGACACTGAAATGCTGTCTGCCCGGTTACGAGACCAGCAGCGATCAGGGATTTTCGTGCGTGGAAAAAACCGTCAGCGCTGCCGCTCCTCCGTCAGGCACACCCCCCCTCTGCTGCAGCTGATTGCCCACCTGCACCCCCCTGCCCTCTCCTGCCCACGCCGTGTCACCCGAGTCTAACTTTGTGTAAGGAAATGCATCCTGAGCATCTCCTTGACATGTAGATGCCAACCCTCAGATGGATGTATGGTGCCTGATGCATCACCACAGGCAGCTCCAGGCACTGGCATCGTGCCGTCCCCTCCAGCCCTCTGGGGCTGGGTCCCCATCCCGTGCTGGCTGGGGGGGGTGTCAGCAGCCCCCCTGCCTGCAGCCCTGCCTCTGCCTCTCCTACAGCTGCCCTTTTGCTTCCCCTCACGTACTCACTGATGCTGCTGCCGATGCTCCCTCCCAGGTACCGCTCTGGCCCGCGGGAGGATTTGTTTCCCAAATTGTGTTTGAGGAGACCCTTCTTTGGCGGTTGGCGTGCTGATGTGGCAGCCAGCTCCCCAGAGAGCATGTGCGCAGGGATGGGCAGAGAGGTAATGACTTTTCCTCAAGCCTATCCTAATTAAATTTGCTGCAAACCTCTGTCCTCCCTGCCTGAAGGCTTTTAATTATTTTAAAACCATGATCCCTGTACCTCTTTGCAGTCCCTTAGAGTTCTTCGTGGGGCTTTGAGAGAGATAAATGAGACTCGTTTTTACACCTTGCTAAAGGGCAGCTTTAGCTTTATCTTAAGGTCAGGTGAGCCAGCCCAGACCTCGGCTGGACTGGGGAATTAGCCCAAATGAGGTGCAGGCAGAGGTGCTGCTGCCTCTCCTCTGCCTGCACTTTTCCCTCGCCCTCCCTGCTCCGCTCCTTCCCCAGCGCCTCCCGAGTGAATCCCACGCTGCTCGCACTGAAGTCAAAACCTCAAACATCAGGCTAAAGGAAAACGGCTTTGAAATTTGTAAACTCATTTTTCTCCATCACCGCTGAGCCTCCGCCAGGAGTTCCTTCACAGAAATCTGTCCTCTCACTCTTTATACTATGGGTAATTTTTAAAGATAGCTTATAAAACATTAATGAATGAGCTTTCATGAGCATGCTAGCTATTCATAAGTTAGAGATGGTTATATACCCATCCGCAGACACTGGTACAGATTCCTTTTAACCATGACATCTGTTGAAAGCGGGTGCGATTGAAACCTCATTAATTACAATAGGCATTTGTTAAATTCCTCAAAAATCTACTTACCTGCAGTGAGTTTTCAGGTATTTCGAATATTTCGAGTCCAGATGAAAAGCCAAACCCAGTGGTTTGGTTCGAATGGGAGGGCTCGAAGGCTGTGATGCAGTTTGCAGTGACGGTGGTGTTTTGGATCAGACATGGTGCATTAGGGCTGGGACGGGTGTTTTCCCAACCACACCTCACCCCCCGTGCCCTATGGAACTGCAGTTTAAGCACTTTATTACCCTCATTGGGCTGAGCTCCCTGGCTTGACCACTTCTCCCGCGACAGCAGGTATTGGTTTGCTAAAAAACCAGAGGCCAAGCGGCCTCGGGAGAGAGAGGTGGGATCCGATCCCCGGAGAAGCGAACCTCAAGCACTTGAAATGCAATTTCCCAGAGTGTTTGGTCATTGACGCCGATGCAAATTAATGTCAAAATTGCCCAAAATGGAATATTTCAATTAGCTGCAGCATCCGGAATAGTATTGATTCAGCCTGGCTCTAAAAATACCCATACTCTGCTCTCAATTTTTTTTTCTTTTGCTGGAAAACACTTTTTGCTCTTTTTTTATCTTACAGAATACGGGTTTTCTGTTGGGATAACATTTTGATATAAAACCCCAAGCCAGTTCTGCTACTTGTCATCCTACTTACCCTTCACAGAATATTTACAAACGGACCAGTGGTGTCAGGGGTAACTAGTCTAACCGGATGGGATGCAGCAGGATTAAGCTTTGAACTCCTAAATGCTGCTCCTCTTTCTGTTGTTTCCTATTCCCCACTCCCCCCCCATCACTTCCTTATGCATGCTTAAACCAGTGGCTGCACACATCAACTGGAGCAAGAGAAAATGAGACTGGGGAGGAGAAGGAAACGGGCAGAAGTCTTAGAAAGCAACAATTTAAGGGCTTCTTTTCCCCCAGCTGTGGGGAGTGGGATGCTGCTTCAGAGGGCCATAGGTGCCCCCCCCCGGTGTAATTGCAGCCACATCGTGCACTGCCAGTGTCTCTCTGGTTTGCTGTATTCATCTGGGCACGGCTCCCCAGTCACTTATCTCTGGTTAGTGGCACGGCGCTGATTTGCTCATTGGGGCTGCACCGCTGCCAAGGGGCTCCTGGTGCTGCTGCTGAGGATCCCTTTGCTCCAGCATCCTCTTCTCCCCCTGCCTGGCTGGGCTTCCTCAGCCATCCTGCTGCCTGTCTTCATCTTTTTTTTTTTTTTGGCCTCATTGGTGTCTCTTTTATTTCCTCTTGCAATCTCTGCATCTCTATAGATTTTTCTTTTGATTTTCTGTTATTTAGTTTTCTGTCTTTCCACTTGTTTTGGTCTTAACAGCTGTTTCTGCTGGGGAAAGCTGTGCTTGGAGCCAGAGCACCTGTACTCTGTGTTGTCTGAAATCTCTGTCAGAGATAGCTGGTTTCAGAAGGATTCGCAGGCTCCTTTTTTGTTGATTGAAAGAGGGAGGCGCAAAATGCAAATGTATATTTCTTTGAGCCCCTTGGGCTTGCAAAACTGCATTTGAAGATTTTGTTTGGTGAGATGAGCTTTGTTTGAGAAATTTACTACTTCTTTCATTCCACCTGGGGCAGAAAATGACCTGAGGAAATCATCTTATTTGGGGGCTTCCAGGCTTCTTGCATTAAGCAGAGATAGGAATGTGAAAACTCATTTGGTTTTATAAACAGGGAAAGTTCAACAAACTGCAGAAATGGTTCACAAAGAGTTTTAATGATGGACTTGGGCTTCAAGCCTGCTTTACTGAATTCCTGCTTTTCTGCCTCCCTTCCCTCTTCCCAGGAGCAGAGAACCTGGAAATAGCTCGATAGGGTAAATAACTGGTATAATTTCTTCCAAGCTGCCTATAAGAAGATACTGGCCCTTGAGTAACTAAGGTTCCCACAGCCTCTGTTCATAAAATGCCCTTTGTTAGGGGCAGGCAAGGGATGCTGGAGCAGGCTCCATGAAAAAGCAGGGCTCCTAAACTGGTACCTGTGGTCCTGAGGGTAGGGAGGGTGCAGTGAGGATGCCTCAGCTTCCACGGCGAGGGCTGCAGTGGCAGAAGCCAGAGGGGAGTTGATTCAAGATGCCCTGTTGGGAGTCCTGCAAGGACTTATCCACAGGCGTGCCCTGTCCTGCAGTTCAGAGCCCACCAGGACACAGGCTGGAGCGTGAGCCAGCATCCTTTCATTTCCAGTAACTGTTCACAGCATGGGAAGAGTAGGTTTCTCTTCTGATGATGTTTTTTTCCTCTTCTTTCCCCAACGTGTCAGGCTTTCTCAGAAGCATGTTTCAGACGTCGTCGACGACAGCAAAGATAACATCACTATTTTCACCCGCATCCTGGACAGGCTGTTGGATGGATACGATAACCGCCTGAGACCTGGACTTGGAGGTGAGTTGGGTGGAGAGATGACGTTTTCCACAGCTGCGTAGCTTTAGGAATGGGAGGCTGCACAGATGACTTTTTAATAAGTCTGGAGCTGTCGGGAGGAGAGGCTGGTTCAGAGCCAGAGTCAGTCTGCTGCTGGTTTCCCCATTTTGAGTCTGTGCCGTCTTGTTGTTTGATATCTTGTGAGATGAGAGGTGCAAGTCTCTGACTGCTGTCGTCTTCTGTGACATTACATTGATAGGCCTGTAGATGGAGCAAATATGATTAAACTTATTTCTGCTACTTTTGTAGGCGTTACAGTTACAGAAATGATGACCCTACCAGTTTGCAGGATCTTCAGCTTGTCCTGGTGTGGTTTTTTTGGTCAGTGGGCTTTGCTACAGAGCTTCTATCTTGATATCTTCTCAGTTATTTTCTATGTAGCTGTCAGCTGGTAATCTCTTCTCTGGGTCCCAGCCCAGGCAATCAGCCAGGCTTTGCTGGCTCCCGAGCTGCTTTTAACATCGCTGCCACCAAAGCTACTGCTGCTGAGGTTCCCTCCAAGCACCTACAGGTGTTTAAGGTGCTTTAGAAAGCAAAACCATGGTGGTCACTTAGCATGATGTAAGGAGGCAGAAGCGACAGGGAGGGGTGTGGGGTGAACTTTCTTGGTGAGATGAGGGAGACATGGACCTGTGTGGTTTCTTGGTTCCAAGGGGCATTGCTGTGGCAGAGAAGGTGATCCCTCTTGGGTGCTGGTGACTGTGTACCAGGGGTGATGTCCCTGTGCTCCTCTGAAGCTCAGCTGCAGAGTGGTGCTGCTGGACAATGATTCCCACCCAAAGCTGGAGGCGCCGTGTGCTCCCTGGCTCCTGCGAGGTCTACTGTTCCCCGCTGCTAAGGGAGATTGGGAATGAGCTTTCCTGAGCTCTTGCATGCTGATGGGGGCTCTGGCGATACGATGCTAGCCTGGAATTGCACCATCCGTTCCTCAGAGCAGCCTTGTTGTCTCTTCCACCCTCTGCCCTGCACCCATCTAGGAGTACTTTGATCCGAAGCAGAGCCCATGCAGAATCTGGGGAAGAAGGGTTTCTCCCGTGAGCATCCTTGCCCCTGATGGGCTGTCACGCTGCAGGGCCTGGACAGGAAAGGGTTACTGTGTCTGCATAAGCCATCCATCAGCTTTATTGCTTTGGTTGCTTTTTTCTTTCCCCCAGAATTAACTGCCGTCCCACTAATAGCTTTGCTTCCTCAAGTCTCCCCGATGGCTGTATTGATTTAACTGAAATGAGCTCTGAAAGGGGACTGAGGGGGCATTTATGTGCACTGTAGGCTTGGTTGCAGACAACCCCGTGCAAAGTATTAACAAGAGGACTCCCAGGAGCCCCTTGCTGGGGAAGTTAAAACCTTTCTTGGAACATGTCTGCTCTGTTGCTTTAGATCCTTTAATAACGTGCTTAACATAATAAATTGCTAGTGCCTGAACCAGACATTGCATGTTTAAAGACTGCTTTCACCTCTGATTTCCCCTCATGGAGCACTCTTATGGACCCAGATGGGAGGTTTTGATGAAGGCTACAGGTTTTGGTGGCTTTTGGCTGCAGTGAGCTGTCCTCAGTGTGTGTGTGTATATGGGCAGCTTGATGAGCTGCTTTTAGCTGGACGTGTTTTCTCCAAGTCTGGGCTTTTATTCTTTAGAGTTCTGTTTGGGCTTCTATCAGGAAGAGCATAAGAGGGAAAGACCTTCCCCACTGCTGCTGGTGGCCAGAGAAGCAGAAACGGTCCTGCTGCAGACTCCAGATTTAGGGGTTAATCTAACAGCCTGGCGTGATGGTCATTGAGAGATGGGCTCCTGCTGTCCAAGGTTATGTGAGATCTGTGAAAGGAATTGCTTTGCCTCAAATTAGCAGCTGTGCTGCTGGGTGATTCGGTGACTTACAAAGTACATTGCTTTTCCTGTGAGACATCACTGTCTCTCCCCATTTCCCTCCGGAATATCTTCCACTCGCGTTTCTGAAGGTGTCAGGTGAGAGCATCCATTAGCACCATGCAGTCTTGCTTTGGTGCCTGTGGAAAGGGCAGACGTGGTGGAGGTGGTGGTATTCCACCCACCCACAGGCGAGTGGAAAGAGGGACTGGCCTAAATTGTGGGTAACTGGGAAGCAGGACACGCAGCCTCCTTTCTTGGCCTTGGTTTCCCTGCTCAGTATGAGACACATCCTCCTGAAAAGACTGGCTTGGGATAGGAAGGGCTGAGCCAGGGTGCAGGGCTGTAGCACCTCTTGGGGCTGGGTCCCTGTCCCCCGCGTTCGGCAGAGCCATTCCCTTGAGCGCCGGGAACCGAGCAATGTTTGTTTAGGCTTCGGGAAAAGAGTCTGTGTAAGCAACAGAGTGTTGATGTGGCGACTTCTCCCCTCAAGATAGCCTCTTTGTATTTATTTTCTTATCCCCTCTGTTTTCACCATCTGCTGCCACCCACTCCAATAGCTCCCATGCCAGAGCTCTTCTTCCTACCAGGATGCTGCAGACACAAACTGAAGCAAACCAGCACCGAGGCTGCTCAGGAGCGCCCGATGCAGAGCCATGCTCCAGGAGAAGAGTGGTCCTGTGCCTTACTGCTGCTTCTGCCCCCAGGAAGGTGGTTCAGGACATCCTCTCCAGCAAGGAGACCTTGCAGTCATGATGGCAAGAAGAGGTTTGGGAGCATACTGCAGACTAGCTTAGAAGAGGAAAAGTGTGGGGTGAAGGTGGCCGCTGGAGCCCTCCTTCTGCAGGAACACCCCATAGCACTGGGGACACGACCATTGGTGTCACAGAGAAGTCTTCTGTGGCTGGTAGGAAGTTCTTCCCTGTCTCCACCGGGTGAGTTGGGGCTGGCTTGCTCTTAGGGACAGAGCTGCTGAGGCTTTTGTGGGGCCCCATGACCACTGAAGTACAGTCTGGACTTGGGGAAGGGATAGCTGCATAAATAGATCATATTATAGAACTCGGAATGGGGGAGGAGAGGAAGGAACTGTCAGCAGATAACCTGTATTTCCCCTGGGAAAACACAGGGCAGATTGGTTATTAAGTCAGAAGAGGAACAGGAATGGACCCCGAGGGGATGGAGACATCTGTTGTCATGGCCAACCTCGTAGGATAAGAAAATCTCCCACTGAGAGACTTTCTATGGACAGCGCTGGCCTCCGCTCCTGGTCCGGAGCTGTGCAATCACACAGATCCTCTGCCCAGCCCTGCGGGGGATGTGGTGAAGGGCATTTATTTTGTAGCTCTCAAATTCTCTTTGCTGGGGCTCCCCGTAGAGCTGGGAGTCTCTGCTGAGAGGTCAGGGGAAGCCTGCTCTCCAGAAGACTGTTGGCCTTTTCCAGGGAATGCTAAAGAGGAAAAGATTTTGCCCCAAGGAAGAGAAGGAAAGAGTGGGGTGTTCCGTTTTCAAAAAGATGGCCTGTAAAGTTTCTAGATAAGCCAGTTTCTCCAGTTGCAATTAAAAAGTAATTTGTACCACGTTAAGTAGCTAGGCTAGGATCAATCGATGTTATCCCTCCTGGATGCAGCATCACTTACAAGGTAACTCAGGGTATTTCCTGCAAGGTTCTAGCATGTGTCTCTGGAGTCCCTAAATAGCTGATTCAGCCCCACTGAGCATCCTGCTGGTCTGTGTCTGCATGATGTGCTTCTGGACAGTTGAGAGCTGGGAGCCTACTGAAGGTTTCTGAGCATGGGGTTTACTGGGACCAGCAGAGGCAAGCATCTGGATTAAAGCGATGCAATTCCCTAAGCAGAGCAAGGCACTTGGCCACTTTGGTTTCTTTTTCCTTTGGGGATAAGTCATGGCGCCCATTCCTTGTCCTCAGGGTTGGCAGCAAGTGGGTCCCATCCAGGCAGAGGAGAAGCCCCAGTTTGTACCTTCACAACTAGGTATACCCGGAGCGCGAAAGCAACCCAGGCTCATGGCTGCCTCCTCTTCCTCATCTCCACTGGGCTGCTCTTTGTGGCTTGGTGTCAGCATCTCCCTGGCCGTGTTGGGCTTGGCGCAGACACCCTTGGGCTCAAGCAGGTTTTGGTGTGGTCAGGCTCTGCTGCTCACAATAGGACTCAAATCAGGGATGCCCGACATGGGCCTATGGTGCCTTTTATCTAGCCTTACTATGTCAGCTCTGCCCTGCTAATGGTTTTGATCTGTAGCTGCCTGTTAATATTTATCCTGCCGGTGTATTCCCTTTATTCTTTTGTAAGTGAAGTGCATCTTGGTTGGAGTTTTTCCCCCTCTCTTCTTTCTGCAGTGCGGTGTTCCTTCCTGCTTTTTTTAATGAGGGTGTAGTTTGGCAGGATGGCTTCTGAGCAAGTGGGGAACACCTGTATCCCTCTCTTGCCACCTGTGTTTCATTGATTCCAGTGCTGATGGCCGAGAGGTTTTGGACTTGGGTTCAGAGTGGTTCCCTTTAGGTTCATTAGCATCTCATTCCTGTGAGATGCTTGGTGTGTTACACCTCAGTGCATCTGTCATTTTGTCCTGACCTCCTGCAGGTAAGGGCTTGTCTGTTATTATATGAGCATTAAGGCAGAGGGGCTGAAATAGTCAGAATAATTAAATTATAGAACTGCCTTCTCTTGGAAGTACGGTGCTCTTCAAGCTGGAACAGTGAGGGCTCATCTGCCTGGTGAGGTCCGAGAACAAATCTGTTTGCAGTGAGAGTAACCAATAGTAGTAGTAGAAATTGTTGAATTGTCTGGATTGAAGTTTAGAGAATTTCCTAAAATCTGGATGAAACGTTGAAATTGTCCTTTTCTTCTGTAGATGGGTGGCAAAGGCTTGGGGAAGGGACACTCGCAAGCTCTCCAGGTGCATGTGAAGTCTCAGGGTGCAGCAGCCCAGCTTTTGGGGGTGATCAGAGGGCTGGAGGCAGGTCTGTTCTTGGTCCCTTGGCAGAAGCATCGGGCACTGCCTGACTGCTGCAGGGACACCTGAGAGGTGGTGGCAGAGTCCCTCTGCAGTGTGTCCCACCTTCCATTGCAGCAGAGTTGGTTCCCAGGTGTCCAGGGAGGCTGGACTTGGTCTGGGCTTGGACTCTTCTGCAGTTTTTTCCACGTGCGTGTGATGAAGCTGCCTGCAGTTTGTCATAAACATTATCTAGATCTACTAGATTTACGCAAGAGAAACATTGGATGACAAACCCAGTGGTCCTTTGTGGTTTGTTATGACTTCCAGAGTTTCAGGACTGTGTTTAATCTGGTTTTCTGTCTTAATGTTCCATCTCTCCCAACTTCTCATCTCTTCTCTCTGATCTGACATCATGCCTTTGTATTGATTACTCCAGGGAGGAATTTGATTCTTTCTTAGGAAAAAAAAAAATAAATAAAAAATCCGTGTCTTATCTCAGATTTTTGTCTTTGTTTGAGATTCCTTGATGAGTTTTAATTTGAAGCCGAGGCATTGCCTGAACAGCGTTTTCTTCTATTTACCTTTGTGGGCAATGGGGACCCTGCTCCATCTCTTCACACTTCTGAAGTTAAGATCTACGAACAAATCAAAAAAAAATAAAAAGGCTGACTTTCCCTCGGATGCAGCTCTCCAAGGGCAGCTTTGCCGTGGATTTGCACAGCCCCGATGCTCTCCTCTCTCCCGCAGAAATCCCAGTTGTGCTGCTGTTTAAACCCAGGGCGTAGAGGGCGAGGGAGCTCGGTGTGAAAAGGCACGCACACATCAGAAGGCAAGTGAGCAATACGGGCTTGACAGCTGTGCCTAAGGGTGGAAGTCTTCTCTTAAATAAATTATGAATTTGCTTAGGGCAACAAGCCCGTATCAAAGCTTCAGGGGTATCATAAACATTCTGGAGGGGTCAGAAACCCTCTGTGAAAAGAGATGTGTAGCTTTTGGTGTGAAGCAGCACCTGGGCTTCAGGTCAGCACCATGTCCTTCTTGCCTGTGCCTTGGGAGGGAGTGGGTACTACGGCTGGTCCCTTCCCAGACACCCTGTCCATGGGGCAGTTTTGTGGTCCAATTAGATCACTAGTGACAAGGCTGTCATAGAATCATAGAATAGTTCAGGTTGGAAGGGACCTTAGAGATCATCCAGTTCCAACCCCCCTGCCATGGGCAGGGACACCTCCCACCAGACCAGGTTGCTCAAAGCCCCATCCAGCCTGGCCTTGAACCTCTCCAGGGATGGGGCATCCACGACTTCCCTGGGCAGCCTATTCCAGTGCCTCACCACCCTCACAGCAAAGAATTTCTTCCTTGTATCTGATCTAAATCTTCCCTCTTCCAGTTCAAAACCGTTACTCCTTGTCCTGTCACTGCACTTCCTGACAAAGAGTCCCTCTCCGGCTCTCCTGTAGGCTCCCTTCAGATATTGGTAGGCTGCTGCTACTGCTGAGTCCTTGGGCATCATGCTCCTGTGTCCTCTGGAGTGGCTGCAACCGAGCCCCGATGATGCCAGTAGTGTGGAGGGGAAAGGTATTTCTTGTGCTGCTTCAGATGATTTGATTTATATGGTGCTTTCGTTTGCTGCGTGTGGGTCCGATGAGGACTCTGCCCCAAGCTGATAACCCTTCCATGTATCCAAAAGTGCAGGCAAGAAGATTTTTTTCCCAAAGGGTAAGAAATTTTTACCCCAGTAACTTGTCCTGGAGCTGCATCTCAGAGCCTCAGAGCTGGATCAGACACCTGCATTGCACCAGGGTGAATGTTAGATCCCTGCCCCAGGGGAAGCTGGTGGGTACACGTTGGAGATGGGATGACGCCGTTTCTTTATAATGACTTTGGAAGGGGGGAGCTGATGCTTAAGCATGTTGAACATGTGTTAGATGGCTTTAAGAACATTAGTTGATGATGTTACGGATGGCTATAAACTGCTTGCAAGGATGTCTGTATTGATCTGTTGGACTATGGCAGCTACTCCTTTATTAGAATTTCCATTTGTTTAGTCCCATGTAAAGGATTTATAATATGCCTTTGATATGGATTGTGAAATAAGAGGGTTTTTATTATTATTATTTTATTAGGTATTATAGAGTTTAAAAACAACTTTAATTGGTTTATTCTGGGAAGCTGGTGGTGAAACAACTGGTCAAATATTGAGGAAACAGCAGTTATTTTATTCGTTGAGCTAGAGGATAAAGTGTTTGCAGCAGTTCATGTAGCTATACAGAGGCACTGATTATGTCTGATGAGGCAAAGTCATTGATCGTGTTGGTGGTGAATTTCAGCCCGGTTCCATCTGGAAGAAGTAATCAAATCACATCTACCTGGGCCCCCTGTGGCGAGGGGATTAATGCTGCTGATTCAGACCTGTTAGCTTCTTAATGCCGTTTCATGTATTTAGAGGTTATTGTTTGATTAAATAAAAATATTAATATAAAAATAAAAGTGCTTATGAGGCTCTGGAAGATGCATGGGGCTTTGGGGAGTGAGTTGCTGCAAGACTATGGGACTAAACTGTGCAGGGTCCCAAATACTATATATATACACACTATAACCAAATACTATTAAAAGTCAGAATGAAATTCTCACCCTCTTGCAGTAAAAGGCAAAACTCTCACGGAGTTTTGGGAAAGGAATTTTGTGTAGTGATTTCTTTGTCTATGTGTACTAACCTGTAGCTTACTTTAAAAATCTGCCTCTGAAGGACATGCAGCTAGTGTTTATTTAAAAAATAAAAAAAGTCTTTGTGGAGTACTGGCAATTGTAAGCATAGAGTATAGCCCAGAGAGAGTTTTTAATCTGCAATTTGCATTGTGAGAAAAGGACACAACGTTCACTTTACCTTTTGGAAGAACATAATTCAAACCAAAGTAATGAGAACAACAGGCATGGAAAAAGCATATGATTTTTTAAATTTTTTTTTCCCCCTAACCTCCCTATTGATGGCCAAGTTCAGACTGAATCAGTGGATGGAATGATTCATGACTGGAGCGAAAGAAATTGTGTCTGAAAATTCAAGACACTATTTCAACCTTGCAAAATCATTTCAGATGCCTCTTTTTTTGAAGGATCAGTTCTGATACAAGAAAATTTCTCAGGGAAAAGGATCTGATGACTACAAAAAAAAAAAAACCCAACCAAAAATCACAGCAATTTGCAAAGGGGAGGGTGGCAAAGGCTCTGCACAAAGCTTAACTGGAACCATCAGAATTCTTGTTGAGGAATGTACGGTTGTATCCATACAGACCCAGCTCAGATTTTTGCAGTCCTGTATTCCTCCTTACTCACCTGAAGATATGTCTCCTGGGGAGCTGTGAATGTCACTTTAGCCAGTTAAGGCCACTGTCCTGCAAAAAACGAAGGTGCAAACTCTTCTTTCCACAAGTTGTGTTTTCTGTGAAGGGTCTGTGCACATGTGGGAATTGAATTACAGGCTTTTGTGCTTGAGAGATTAGAGCTCTTCCCTTTGGAGAGATGCACCTGGTCTCACCTGAGAAATTGAAAAAGCCTTTTCCTAGAAAAGGGCCCTGTCTGCTTGCACGAGGAAGGGTTAAAGAACAAAAGCATGAAATCTCCTTTCTTTTTTCCTGATCAATCTAGCCATCATTATGAGAGAAGCTTTCTGATAGCTTCTCTTTGTCATGTAACATTAATACCATTAAGTCCACTTTGGCAAGGAAAGCAGCATATAATTAATTTGCAAATCAGGAAAGTGGATGTGATTTTTATCCAGAAGAGAAGGTCTTTAACTGCAGAAGGCATTGTGTGGCTGTGGCCATGCTGCAGATGGGACCTCTCCTCTCCAGCTGAGCAGGAATCCCTCCTCGAGCATCCCTCTCCCAGCCATGGTGTTGTGGCCCCAAGGTCCCAGGTTGGGCTGGTTCCCCATGTGAGAATGCTTTAAAAAGGGAAAAGAAAAAAACCCCAAACCCTATCTAGACTGATTTGTTCCCAGAAAGATGGTTAATTTTGTATGTATAATTGAAAGGGGCTAAATATAGCAGTATTAATATTTATGGGCCTTGTGTTGGAGTCAATACAAGAGTTGCTGTTCAAGGCAATTAAGCTTTACCTTTTCACATCTAGGATTTCAGCGTTTGGAGATGACATTAGTTGTGTGACCTGCATCCAAGAGAGAAATAACTAAAAGCATGCCGTTATCTGGCGAATATGATACCCTGTATTTAATGCTGTTTGCTGACAGGCAGTTTGTCTCCAGCAAGGGTGATCTCCCAGAAGCAGGACTGAGGAGGGAATTGGAGAAATCAGTAAGCTCAGAGGCTTGCAGGAGAACTGTCCCCGTGGCTGATGGTGTGTTTTGGGAGGCACTGAGTGACTAGGCTATCTCTTGGCATCAGAAAGTGGGCATTGACCACCTCTTCTGCATCAGTAGCTGCTGGGGATGGGGGGAAAAATGGTTGTGGTGGCACTTCATGGAGTTTTTTTGTCTTCACACCATCTCCACCCTAGGGCTGGGGCATGGGAAACACCACTCTCTGGAGCTCCTGTGTTGGAGGCACGGGGCAGGGAGGGCTGTTTGCACCCTATTCCTGGGCTGGGGCTATCTGTGCGTGTCCGCAGGGCTCGTCAGAACCTTCATGTCATTAAAAGCACGGGGAAAGCAAATCCTGTCCAGAGATCTGAGCTGCTGTAGGGAGCGTGTGCGGGGGGGAATTAGGTCGAGGCTGTAACGATGAAAACAAGTCAGTTTGCGTTAATAACAAAGGCAAAATGATGATGCGCTTGATTTCTAAAGCACTGCCTTTCAAGAGAAGGGTATCACTAGGATAAGATGATAAGAGTCCTGGCAGTGGTTGAATTGCCCTGCATTGCCGCTTTTTGGAAGCTGCAGCTCCTCACTGCTCCAGTTAACAAAGAAGCTGTTAGACACTGTAAAATCTCTCACTGATAAGGACTGTCTGGATCCTGCCTTTCTACTGAATTTCATCATTATGTCAGATTTTTTTATATTTTTTTTTTTCTTTCTTCTGTCTGGGCTCTAATCACTGCCTTTGAGAATGAGTGAGTCAGGAGCCTGCAGCCTCCCCGGGAATGGAGGGGTTAACCTGCCCTCCCCAGGGCTGCAGATGGAGGGTGTCTGAGAGGCCTCATCCCTTCTTCTAGGACTTTCGTGGGTGTGTTTCGGTTCTTTGGCTGGTGCGGTGTGTATTTTGGAAGCTGGAAGCCTTTTAACCCCCTTCAATAAGCATCAGGGGAGGGCATTTTCCAATGGCTTTCATTAGCTTTTGCTGTTGGAGCACAATAGCTGCTTAAACAGGGAGGGAAAAGCGGAAATCAAATGGCACACCCGCCGAGGTGAAAGCGGTGGTCGAGCTCTTAGTGCTTGGAAATGAGTTTTCCAACTCCAGATGGCCCTTCCGAATTCAGCCTCAGCTCTGGGGACTGGCACCAGGTGACACTGGCCCCAGCAGAGCCATGGTGCCCATCAGGGAGGACAGCATCCTTGCTGAAGGGCATTGGCCTGATGGCAAAGGATGGTTCCTTGGTGTGCCACAGAGCGAGCCGGCACGGGGCAGAGTCCCACCTCGTCTCTGCCCCCAGACAAGGGCAAGCCAAGCTGTCTATTAAGCAACAAGGAAATTGCACCAGTTAAATTTGAAAAACTCATTTAGCTAAAGCAGCACAAGCCCCCATGAATATTTATCTGATGTTATGGAAGCATGTGGACTCCCACCTACTTTATTAAATTGATTTTCAATAAAAATGCCAGTGGAAGACGTTTGATTAATGGCTGGTTGGGGACGTTACAATTAATGCAAAGTCTGAAGTCAGCAAGAAGTGTCCCCTGAGCCCCTGTGTCCCTGCTGGCGGCTGGGTTAAGAAAATGTTTCGAAACTTCTCTGAGGGACAATGGAGATGTTTATCCACATGGTTTCCACAATGGGGTGAAGAGCAGCTGCTGTTCTGCTGCCGTTTGGCGGGTGTGTGGTTTTGCAGGGGGTCCGTGTCCTGACCTTGAAGCCGGCGGGGGGCTTCTGCTCCCAGTGCTCTGCCTTTTCCTCTGTTTTTTCTCACCCCTCCGAGCAGGCTGCGCCTGAGAATTAAGCTCAGAAGGAAGCTTCAGCGATCATGTCAGGTTTGAGTGAGGCTCCCTGGGCCTTTGCATTTAAACATGCCTGGCATTAGCTCCATCAGCCTCCGGATCTGCTCAGCTCCTACCAATTTACCTGCTTGGATTTGTCTCCTGAAGGAAGGCAATCTGAAGCTGTAACATCACAGCTCTATTAGAGAGCTCTAGCACCGTGTCCCGCTGGGACCCCCCTCAAGAGCTGCTGGAGATGCTGAGGTCGGTGCAAGTGAGGGTGGTGGGTGCTGCTGGTACCCAGGGTCCCGCTGAGCCGGGGAGACTGGAAATCCCCGTGGGGATGAGGGCATCTCCCAGCCCTCCCGAGGGCAGCGGGGCTGGGGGCTGCCTGTGGAGCCTGAAATAGAAACTTTCCCCCGGGGGTCTTGCGAAAAGAAAAATAATAATCTTTGGAAGCTGCTGTGGGTGGGATGTTGCATCTCACTTTCTCTGCAGGGGGTTTCTGAGCCAGAGGCATGTGGGTTTTTTCGGGTGCGATGGTCGGGTGAGGACCGCGTGGGAGTGGAGATGGGTGGTGTGTCTCGGTGCGGTGGGGAAGGCGGTGTGTCAGGCAGGGAGGTGGGTCCATCTCAGCATCCCCCACCTCCACACCCACACAGCCCCGAGAGGTACCACAGCGCTGTGAACCCCTGCAAGAGGGTTGCCCAAATGGCACTGGGTAACCAAGACCTGGGGCACGAATCCTTCCCTCAGCCACCGTAGGAACCTCACGCACTGGCTGCTGCCCTGGGGAGCAGGATGAGAGCTCTGACGTGCTCACCCCTTCCTTGAGGGCACGTGGTGCCCAGTGGGCTACGGCCAGATGGCACCAGGAGAGCAGCTGGGGGCAGAAACAGTGCAGACTCTCCTGATGCTGCCCTCTGAGGCTGAGAAGCTCCTGTAGTGGTCTCTATTTAGAAGTACTTATTCCCCCCCACCCCCCTGTGTGCAAATGCATAATGAAGCCAGTGATGGCTCTGTCTGCAGGAGGAGTCCCCGGGCAGTGCCAGTGCCCACAGGCAGCAAGTGGGTGCAGAGACCTTTCAGCGTGTGCTGGGTTGGTTCCCCTGCTGCCTTTGTGTTACCGGGAAGCTGGGCTGAGTCTGGGCAGAGGGGAGAGTGGTGGGAACAGAAAGGAATGAAATAAAATTTAAAAAAAAAAAACAAAAACAAAAAAAAACGAGGGAGAGGGTGCTGGCTAATATGCATGTGGCAGAAAAAGAGGGGAGCGTTCTGGTTGAAAAGAGAAGCTGAGAAAAGGCAGATTGGCAGCCAGCATATTTCTGGAGACAGCTCTCTCCGCTGTAGGCTGCGAGTCGCCTAAGAAACATGTCAATAAAGCTCACTTGCAGGCACGGTCTCTAATAAATATATATTTAAGAGAGACATTTCTTCAAAACTTCTGCTAGGAGATGTCTAATTCTGAAGGGATGGCATGAAAAATGGCATCTCCAGTGGTAGCAGAGAGTTGCCATGGGAACTGGAACGCTTGGAATGCACGTCGCTAAAACAAGAAAACATTATCCCCAGCAAAGGAAATTAAAAATTACATCTGGAGGCATCTGCCCTCTGCTTGTCTCTGATGGGAGTCTCGGTGTATTATGCAGCGGGCTGTAATTCATGTAGTGGGCAGAACTGAAAATTTGGTGTTTATTGCCGAATTTTTGTGAGTAACTGTGATGAAGAGCCTTCCTGTCCGCGGGACAGACGATGCTGGTGTCTGAACAGTGCTGGGGAGGGGAAGATTTAGAGCTACCATGGAATTTTCTCTAAAAGGCTTTTGCTCACTTGGGGATAAAACCACAACCCGAGCACATAAATAAGCCTGTCTCACCTTGTGGGGGTAGCCCCACTGCTCCTGGAGCTTGCCAGCCCCCTTTGCCAGCCAAGGACTTTCCTGGGGGCCAAGGGGAAGTTGGGCGAGAGGGGACGTGATGGAGGAGCAGGGTGCGTGTCCAGGGATTTGTCTTGCGCTTTGGAGACTCTCTCTTCATCCTTGTGAGTTTGGGACAGCGAGCAGAGGAGGAGTTGTTCCCACCTGGGCAGGGGTGGGCTCACAATCCCTGCTGCCTGATGCATTTCTTGGTGCCTTGGCAGCAGCACGAGCAGGGGGGGAACTCAGGGAGCCCGGGTGGTGAGACCTTTCCCTGCTCTGCCGCGGGAATTCAGCATCAGAGGAAATGCTAAATTGAACGGTGCGAGGTGATGTGAATGAAATACATTATTTTTTTCTTTGGTGCCACGTATTGGCATGGCTGCCAAGGAGAGGAGCGGTGAGCACAGCCCAGTGACCCATGGGTGGCAGAGGGGCAGAGACAGCCCGGCGAGATGGTGGCTCCACTCGCAGCTGGGACGGTCGCCCAGGCGAGGCTGGGGCACAGTAATGATGGGGAGGAGGCGTTTGTCTGCCTTGCCCTGGGGGTGCTGGTGAAGGATGCCAGAAGTGTCACTGGAGGCACACACCCTCATCATCTTCCTCATCATCTTCGCAGGAGCCTATTAAGTTCTCCCGCTGAAGGAAATGCCCAGCCGGGAGCTAATGGAGGAGATAAGGGAACCAGAGTGCAAATTACTGCGTTGCTCCCTGCTATGGTTTTCTTGTATCATCGTCTCAGTACCTGGCGTTGGCCTCAGGGGACAAGCTTGAGAATTAAATGGACTCTTCCTCTCAGCTGTACAGCGAGCCCCAGGAGCCGCTTTCTTTTTCTTTTCTTTTCTTTTCTTTTCTTTTTTTTTTTTTCTCTTTTTTTGCTCACTCCAGTCCATCATGTAGTCTGGCAACCCTCAGCCTGCAGGGCAGCCTGGAACAAGGTACAGGCTGAGGCAGATGGGCAAACTGAGGCACAGCAGAGCTGCGTTGCGTGCTCCCTGCTGTAATGCAGAATCACAGCAATCGTGGGGCTGGAGCTCAGAGCTCAGCCTGCAAACCCCACACGCTCACTAGAGACATCCTGTTTGTTCGTTCTCCCTCTGCAATGACATAAAATTAAGGCAAAGCAGTGTTGTCTCTCATTTGATTTTTCTCGCCCTACTTGCTTTCCAACCTTTGCAGTTATTTTTCTATGTATCAATGATTATCAGGTTAGAAATAGCAGTTTTGTATTACACCCTTGTGCTTATCTTTTTTTTCCTGGGGATCTGCCTCCAGCTCTGATGAATTACAGAGCTCAGTAATTGCTTTAAAATGCTACGGATTTTACTGTCACTGATCTTAAGGGTTATTTTTTTTTTTTGTAGTTCCTCTTCAAACATGCGAGCGAGCAGTTAGGAAGGGATGATTTCTGTTAAAGACAGACTCGCTGAGAATGAGTTAACAAAAGGTTCGGTGCTTTTTTAGGAAAGGGAGTAAGCGATAACCTGCCGGGGCCAGTCTGTGAGCTCCCGGATGGAGAAGGTTCAGCGGTGCACCATGTCCACCCAGGTTAAACCTGGCCTAACGACTGACTCCCCCCAGCTGGGTTGTACATGTGTGAAGGGAAAGGCAGAGGCAGCAGCTGGGTGGATGCTTTGTTCTGGTGCCTTATCTCTCCCGTGTACGTGCAGCTTCAGGCACGGTGCTGGGACACTGCTGCAGCCTTTCCCCAGGGCTGCCGTTCATCAAGATCCCTTGACGTGGTCAGCGTTGTCACTGACCCCTAAAGAGGGACATTAAAGCGGAGGTCAGGAAGGCAGGCCCAAAACGAAACACAGCTGTTTTGCAGGTAACAGGGAAAGGTTTGCCAAAGGCTGAAGTGCCAGGCTGGCATTTTTACCTCCGGTGCGTACAGCCATGCAGGCACCCTGCAGGACGGTGGTCAGCAAAATTCTCCTGGCTTTGGTTTCATTAGGGCCACAGCTGCGTGTCCCAGCCGGCAACACGGCGTTGTCTGAATGCTCTTCCCTGGTCCACTGGGACCGTCAGGGATTCCCTTCCCCGAGTGCCTCTGGCTTAGCCATCAAGGGCAGACTTTAAAACCGAATATGTTAAATTATGCATGGTAATTTATATTCACACATTTTCTCATTGTATTTATAATATATAACAAACATGTTTATGTAGCATCTCTCTTCCATTACCACAGGGTCTCAAAGCGCTGTAGAACCTCTAAAAGCATGCTCATACATACGCATTCCTTCTGTCTTCATAGCATCTGAGGGTGTCCTAAGTCCTTAAAATAGTAACTACAGCAGCTTTGTTCATTCTGTCTTTTCTGTCTGAAGCAAAAATAGCTCAACTAATTTGTAGTCTCTGTTTGTAGTCTGTATGTGTGAGAATGAGGGGTGTGTGTAAAGCCTCCATGACTGCACATCCTCTGCCAGTTGCTATTTCTGACTCTCTTCTGTCTGACTCTCTCCTCTATTCAGCCTGGACATTATGTTTATCAATAACTTGTACCAAGTCCTAATTCTAACCTCTAGATATGTATTCTATGTCACTTAATGCAGTAATAAGAATACCTGCATGGGGGTGATGAAGGAAAGCTAAATTAAGCTATACGAGCCAAGTGCATAGTTCTGTTGAGTCTTGTGGTAGTTGTTTTTTTTTTTTGCCTGGGCTCCTAGTGGGGTAAGGCTTATCGCATCTTTCTTCCTGCCTTTTGTCTTCTAAAAGCCTTTGAGCCTCTTGGCTGATCTGAACAAAACCTGACAGAAAGGTAGATATCTCGGAGATTTTAAGTCCCTACAAGATTTGTGGAATTATGCAGCTGGGTAGAAAAAAAAACCAAAGTAGAGAGAGGTTACTGGTTGGGATCAACTGGTGTTAGGCATCAGAAAAACAGGCAGGAAAAACTGACGTGCAGGAAAGCAGGGTTTGTTGGCTCTGCTGCTGGTAGGGCAGCATCTCTCCTGGGCTGTTCTGCGGGATGGAGCTCTAACCTGCACCCCCAGCTCTTGGTAAATGTGAGAAAGTGCCTTTCTCCAGCATGGGAGGGTGTGAAATCTTGATAGCACCTTCTACAGCAACACGTGGACTTACCCACCACGCCGGGTATGCCCAGAGCCCCCTTATCCATTACGGATTGAGGCAGAGGGACTGGGTTGCCCTGTGCTGTTTTATTCACATGGAAGTGCGAAGGAGGGAGTGCAGGGTCTCCCCAAAAAGAGACAAGCAGTGCTGTGCTGGGACACTGCCTCTCAGCTCACTGGGAGGCAAGGAGGAACAAGGTGTGCCTGGCTCCTCTGCTTTCAGCAGTGGTTATGCCTTGATCCAGACTCCAGAACCAACACCTTACGTAGGTGTGGCGAGGGCTTAGACCTGGGTCATAGCCACAAGCCCACATGTAGTGCCTTTGGAGACTGCTTAGGGATTTCGCTTTCGAGAACTGAGCTGATCTTCCCTACGTAACCCAAGGAGTTGGTGCCCCAGGGACGACCTGGGAGCTAGATATCCATCTAGGCACTACGGGGTGCCATAAATCCTAGACAAGCCACGCTCAAGCGGTATCTGGGTCACTTTGTGGTCCTGCATCTTGTTCCTGCAGAGGACACTGGATGCAGCCATGTTAGAAAGCCGCATATGCGGCATGCTGTGTGAGACAGGGAATAAATCTCTTCATTGCATCAGCTCTCCCCTGGCCCTGCTCAGAAGGAGAGCCAGGACAGCAGGCTGCCTCTTTGAGGGATTTGACAGGCATCACGTCGCTTCTTCTGGGCTGAAAAATTAAGCGCGTGCAATTACAGACCACGCTCATCTCTCTCTCATCGTGTGCGAGTGGTTTTGTTGTTGTCTGTCTCTTGAGAGAGCCCCTGAAATTGTTTTGAACTTCTTTGTCCCCCTGTGCTGAAATATCCAAGTTTGGGGGGAGAAAGGAGAGAGAGAGAGAGCGCAGCTAGAAGTGATACCCCACAGGCATATCTGTGTTTACAGGTTTGATGGCTTCTCTCTAGCCCGGCTGGAGGACAGGCAGTTGTAGACACTGATGTGCCATCACACCAGGGAGGAGGTGGTGATTCATCACCGTGGCTCGCGGAGCAGCTCCTTGGGAACGGGCTGTACAGTAGATGCTGGTAGTCCCAGGGCGTTCAAGCAGCGGCGGTGACTGAAAAGCCACCCCCTGTGAAAAGAAAAGATGCCTCGGCACCCCAGGGTGGGAGGGACAGGCTCGGGGCTTTCACGGAGAGCAGCAGCCAGCCGTGCTCCCTGTATAGAACAGCGATGCCTTTGTGATCATCAGAGTGTGACTGAGGGGGTCAGATCTGTTCCACAGACCCAGTTATTTCAGCTTTACGAGAGAGACAGGGCGACCACTTCTGTGAGCGAGGGAGTAGCCGAGCAAAACTGCGTTAGACAAATAGCTCATGGCACGTAGGCAGAGCTAGGCACGGATCTGGTCCCAAGGTGTCATTGGCAACCCCCTGCAGGCTTTTACTCACCCCTGCTTTTGCTGAGATAAGACATTTGATTCAGACAGTTTTATTGTTTCTTTCCTTGCTGTGTGGTTTATTATGGGGAGTACAAATTTCCCAGTGCTCAGTCCTTGGCTGACCCCACTTGTCAGTGGATGAGCGTCCTGTCATCTTTAACCGTGTTGTCCCAGGTGGGAGCATGAGGCTGAGGCCAGCTTTCACCCATGGGACCCTGGTCATCCTCATCTCTAGGCTTATTAGAGAGAGGCAGATGCCATCAGAGGGTGTCAGGTCTGGGTGGGCTGACCTACCTCTGGCGTTACCCTCCTTCCCTAGACAAAATGGGGGTAGCAGGGTCTCTGTTGTGTCTTGATGCTTCTGCCCAAAGTGGGCTCTCCTGGAGATGTATCGGTGTTTTAGGTAGTTTGGGGAATTAAAGCTGACGCTGCTGTTAGCTCTGTCTGGCCTGCAAAGGTTTGGGCCAGTTGCCAGCCCTCCTGGTGACACTCTTGGCCGTGATCGCTGCCATTCGGCGTTGACTTCTGTAGGCTCTGTGGTGCCTCTTTCAACTGTTTCAATTCTATATATGGAGGCAGCTATAATTCATTCCTACGTAAGGAAGGCTGCTGACAGGACCAAGACACCCTAGGTATGTTCTGGCTTATTCTTCTGCTGTGCACATTGCCGTCCACTTTTGGGAAAGGTGCCCAGGCTGAAGTTGTCAAACCTGGGTGAGTGTCTGCAATAGGAGACTTGGCTTTTGCTTCTGAAGAAGACATTTTGTATTCAAGGATGCTGAGGGACTAAAACAGCCAAGCAACACCTGGAAATAGGTATTTTGGCTTTTGGACTGGGAGTTTGAAGAGGTTGACTATGATCTCTCTGTGTGTTGTCTAAGATCGCCGAGTCAAAACCAATTGAAGGGTGGTGGTGGGAGCTGCCAGAGAGATCTGGGCTCCAGCTCTGCTTTCAATTTCACAGATGCTGGAGGAAAAACCTTCTCAGTTTTTTTTCCTGATTCTGTTCCTCAACCTTCCCCTCCTGACCCACGCACAGCCTCTGCTCCCAGGGTACTTGTGAAATTATCCTAGGTGCAGTAGGGATGTTTGTGGTCCTGACCTTAGCAATAGCTCATGCTGCTTTGTGGCCTTTGGGTGGCAGGAGCTCTGTCAGTCTATGTACTTGGAGTCAGCTTTGTCCCCTGGCTGGGCTGGACAAGCCTAAGAGGCATTAACAGTGATGTTTGCTGAAATGTTTCCTGCTGTGGTCCCTAGCAAAAAATGCAAGAATAAGCATCTCTAAGGTATGTGGGAGAGTCTTGCTGGCCCCGCAGTGGGAGAGCAGCAGTGAAGGCTACATCAGGGGTTTCTTGTACGTGGTTGATGATGTGGAAGATGTCATGTCTCCATTTCTGCAGCTCTTGAGGTTGTGGGGAGAGGCAAGGTTACCCTCTCTCCCCTTGGGCACTTACCCCTCTGCTCGTGCCTCCCTGTCCTCTCCCAGTACTGGCATGGCAATCCCAAGGGCGAAGTCACAGAGAGGGTACCCCATGCCATGCCATCTAGAGATGTCCCCTTCCTTCTTCAGTGCCTCTCTTCTTACTGAAAAGAGACACAACTCTGTGCCTACTTTCCAGAACAAGGCAACACCACAGGTTAAAAGGTCATCTGATAAACTTAGGTGGGACCTGGCAAAGACAGCAACCCTGGTGTGGTGGGACAGAAACTGTTGGGGTGAGAGGAGGGACCCGAGGGTGGGGTTTCTGGCTGGGGGCTGCACTGTGCCACCTCTGAAGGCAAGTGCTGCCCTGGGTTGTGATGCAGTTTGGCACCAGTGGGCTTATGGGGCTTGTAGCAAAAGTCATGGAAGACTCTTTTGTTCCAGAGGCTGAAATTGGAAGGAAAATTAAATCAGTGAGAGGCTGAGAAGACAAAAAATGTAACACCCAAAAACCTTGTGTGTGCAGCTGCAAAAATTACTTTCTGCTGCTTATGAGTTGGCAAGGCAAGGATTTAGGAGAAGGCATGAGGTGTAAGTTGGTGGTACAGACCAACTTCTTGCGTTTCCCTTCCTGGGTATGCTGGATTAGTTGTAAAGCACCACCCTGTCCAATGTGCTTGGTTTGGGTTATGTGACATGGGAAAGAGCTATGCAGCATCCTCTCTCATGTCACGGTGACGCTGACCACACTGCAGGCTAGTGGGAGTCCTTCCCAAAGGATTTTGTGTTTTTGAGGGGACACTGGACAGGCCCTTGGAAGAGGATCACTGAAGAAGGGGCCCTCATCAAGCTGAGAAACTTCTGAGCTGAGGCAAAATGCAGTTGCAGTCTAGGGGCATTGAGCTTATTACGGCACTTCTAAGGTTGTCACTACGGCTGGAGATGGGATATTGAGCTGGCTGGATTCCAGAGCAGTTCCCAGGGAGCCCTCTGCAGAAACATCTACCTCCAGCAGCTGGCCAGGAGCGGATTGAGGGTTTGTACCCCAGGGTGCAGAAGAGCCTGCACAGTGCTGTCCTCCTTTCTAGTCTCAGCCACGCCATGGCACACAGAAAGACCTGTACAGACAGGCTTGTCACCTCCGAGCTCCCTTAGGTCCCAGCACAGCCCTGGGACGAGAGCCGGAGCGCTGCTGCGAGGAGGTCCCCATCCCCTCCCTCATCCAGCTGATCTCCCAGATACGGCTGGTGCAGCCTCCCTGACGTCAGCCAGGAATCCCCTGCACGAAGCCGCAGCGCCTTCGCTCCTCTTTGCATCGTGCACGCCGTTCGGGAGCCGTTTGGGAGCCTCCGACGCTCGGATCCAGGCACATCATTTCTTGCTGGCTTGCGGCACATCCTCCAGGAACCCCCCCCTGGAGAAACGTGACTGCCTCCGGCGCATCCACAAACCTCAAGAGGCGAAAACACAACCGGCCGACTCTGATTGTATTATGGCTGAGGTTGTTAAATAAGCGGCGCTTGATGAGTGCAGTGGGATGTTTAATAAGAGCCTCCTCGGCCCCCCCTGTCCCCCCCCCCCCCCCAGCCTCCCATAATCACTGGTAGAGGCAGTTCCACAATCCGTAGCCGGTGAGGGGAGAGGCAGCGAGGCAGCGTAATTTGTATTCCAGCTCTGCTGCTGCTCCTAGTGCTTCCAAGAAGCAAGTAAAAATAGCTCTCCATCATTTTGTAAATAATAGCTATCTCCTCACAGGCCCGGGGAGTCACGAGCACTTAAAAAGGGAGATTTCTGGAAGCCACCAGGGATGGGGGGGGGAGGAATGTCTGCCTTGAGGCAGGGCCAGGAAGATGGGATATGGGGTCTTGGAGCTCAGGGGGGACACAGGGGATGGCAGGTGAGATGGAAACCCTGAAGCACCTCAGCAGCCACCACTGCTGCTTTACACCTTCTGCAGGCACGAGGGAAGCCCCTGACCCTTCTGGCTCTGGGAGGCAGGATCTGCCCCTCCACACAGAGCTCTAAAGGGTGTTCGTTGCCCACACAGGCAGCTAGATCTGCTGTAGCAAATCCTTGGAGAAGGAGAAGGGGTAGCTTTTCAAGAGCAGGCAGGTGTAGGGAGTGCCATGGTAACACCGTGGGAAGGGATGTTACAGCTTTTGTTTTACATTTGCATTGCAGATGTGCCCAGCTGTGGGGGATTTCTGCAGGCAGGCAGGGAGGGGGCTTTGTGTTGGGAGGGAGAAGGGGCAGATCTGATCGACCTGAAGTACCTTGTTCCTGCTCACACACTTGCTCCGGATGGTTTTAGAAACACAGTTGTGCTGAAGCTTGTGAATAAGGTGAGCCTATAAATGGGAAAAGCCCCCAGACAGGGGAATCCTCCTCAAACAAACAGCTAGGGAGCACGGCATGCCATGGTCTCGAAATTCTGCCCATGATCAAACGTTGAGCCTGAAAATCTCTTGCTCTTCTAGTTTTGTGACTGCTTCGGGGGTCTTTTTTTGCTTTTCTGGTTGCCGTGTGGCAGTGGCTTGGGGCCCGGAGGGTGCCTGTGCAGCGTGCCAAGAGCGATGCCGAGCCCTCCGCTGGCACCAGTGCACCAGCCCACGCCGTTCCCAAGGGCAGCCAGAGCTGGTCCTTGCTGCACTCCAGCTTCCTGCCTGGACCAAGCCTCTCCTTTTTTCTTTCCCCAACTATAAAACAGGACTGGCAGCATCCTCCTGCCACCCCAGCAGGCTTGAAGGCTCAGCTCACTTAGGCATGTAAAAAAAAACAACAACTTTGGGTGATGGGAAAGAACGATGCTAGGAGAGGAAAAATGCCATTTAATGTTCTGCAACAAGTCTGGGGAAAGTGCTAAATCCTCTACCGTACAGTCCTTAATTATTAAATCTTTGGTGAGAAGGGGGCACGGCAGCCAAGCTGCAGTGTGAGTGTGCCTGCAGATGGAGGAGGAGAGGATTTCCCCACCGTGTCTCTGCGCGGAGGCAGGAGATGCTGCCCTCTCAGCTTTCTCTTGCTGCAGAAGTAGATGCAGTTTCTTCTCGGGGAGGCTGCGGGTGGGTATGCGTGAGGGTGAGGAGCGGGGAGGCTGACGGAGCAGCTCCTGATTTCTCTGGAGGAGAAGGTCTCACCATCACAGAGCAAATGAGCTCAGGCAGGGCTGCGAGCAGTGCAGTAGGGCTCACGGGCTGTAGGGTCATGAAGGAAGAGAAACTCTGAGGCTGGAGCTCACTCTGTTCTGCTGGTGTGTTACTTATCTCTGGATTTCCCAGCTCTGCTGAAATCCCTGCTTGCGTCGCAATGATTTAATTTCAGAAAGCCTTCCGGATCCCAGCCAAATCCTGCCCTTAGGAGCACATATTAACCGGGAAAGTTCAGCCTGGCTTTTGCCATCAAAAGTGCAGGGAGCCCATTTTTCTAAGTGCTGGGGGACATCAATAAGGCAGGGGCTGAGCCAGTCCGTCCCCCCCAACCTCCCAGCTCAGCCCTTGCACCGAGCGCTGCCTTGCAGGCACGAAGTCAGTAGGTCCACATGGTCTGGCCCAGAGGGTACCTCTGGAGACGGGGGATCCTCCTCAGACCTGGGCTGTAACTAATTATTAATA
>JAOTQQ010000063.1:5523314-5539724 GCA_026546715.1 Gallinago undulata | reverse complement strand
ATTGTGGAGAAAACTGCTCGTTCTCAGGATGATAAGGCCAATGTTTGTGCTACATGCCAAGGAATGGTATGCAGAGATGCTTATACTTATTGCTGTAACAACCAAGATCAGCCAATTTTCGTTACTTGCCCCTTAGAGGGTCGGAAACGGAAAAGCGTAGAGGGGTCCCACCTGTGGGGAAGAATAGACAGGACAGGTGACCCCAAACCTGACCAACTGGGGTGTTCCATCCCATCTGCCCCATACTCAGTATAAAAGCTGAGGAATCAAAGGGTCAGTTTTTCTTTCTCTTCCTGCAATGGCCAACATCCGAAGAGGCCCCTGTCTGTTCGACTGCCTTTGATCCCGATCCGTGTGTTCCTGACTCCAGAGCTGGGATCCAGTTCCCATCCGTTGCTGAGTCCAGTCTGGGACTTCCCCGGTGCCTGCCGGTGATGGGACTGTCATCCTGGGAGCCTGAAGTAGTTTAGTTCATTCTAAATTTCTGTATCTCCTTATCTCTTCCTCTCCTCTCATTCTGGAGGGGAAGAGCCATCTGTCGGTCTGGTTGCAGTGATTTCAGCTGAAACCACGACAAGAGGCAAGCCTGAAGCTGTAACAAACCCAGGGTTTCCTAAAACTGGTAGAACATTTGCTAGGCTGTTTGTCAGGCTGGGAGACAAAGGGATTTCAGATTAAAAGGAGTTTCAAAGTGTCAGGTCTTACCTCTCTATTGAAAACACATGGATGTGTACCGTGCGACGTGTTGTGTAGCTGCTTACATTTACTAAATCTGCGTTGTCTGGCTGCGAGGCACCTATTCATCCTTGGCGTAAGCGTGGAAAACAGCAGAGCTACCTCAGAGATGAATTTGCCCAATTACGAGTAACAAAATCGGCCATTGTTCAGGGCACAGCAGAGACCATGATGCCAACTTGCTGATGGCTCACCAGGGAGGTGCCTGGCAGGAAAAGCCACCACGTAAAACCCAAACCCTTCCCTGTACAAGCAAATTTTGTTCTCTAATTTTTTGTTCTCTAATTGCTTTTTTCCTTTTTTTTTTTTTTTTTATTCCCAGACAGCGTAACTGAAGTCAAGACAGACATTTACGTGACAAGTTTCGGCCCTGTTTCGGACACAGATATGGTAGGTGCCACTGCCTGGTCGCCTCACAGGGAGGGATGTCTTCTTCTGCAACTGCAGTGGGCATTTCCCACCTTCATCCCTGCACAGTCTGGGCAAAAGCAGGATTTTCCTAAATGACAAGAACAGGACCAAGCATCCCACGAGTGTGCCTTATCATCTTCTCGAAGGCTTGGTGTGGGTGGTAGAGAGGGGTTGTTTCTCAGGTGTCTTTGGGCTTTTAGAAACCAATTGATAATGGCAAATACAACCTTGGAAGGTTGATACCTTTGCGCTGCTCAAGCCCACTGCAAGCTTTAGTGGTTTTAGTGTCTTTTCCTTTCCTGACAGTGCAACCTAATGAAACGAGGAGGTCTGCCCACGGGACCAAGACATAGCATGCTATACCTGTTACATACCTTGACAATCACCTTCACTCTAGCCAGCTTTCCTTGACCTGACTGTGCATGGAGAAAGGAGGGATGCTCCCTGGAAGAGGGGAGGATGCTGTTTTGGTGGCAGTGCCAGGAGAGAACGGTTCACCATCAGACTGACCTTCGTGCTTGAACCAGAAGGGAGGCAAAAGAGCAAAAAGAAAGAGTGAACTGATTGCAATGTTTTGACATGTTCAGGGAAAATTATTAATGAAAAGGCCTGAGGTCTGAATTTAGGCTTGTATTCCCACAACAGTTTGTCTTCTAATTAAAACAGGACTGTGGAGCATAATTAATAGTGAGCTTTCTCAACGGTGTTTCTTGCAGCTCCTATTCCGCATGTGGCCAGGCACACAGAGGAGAGTTGGCTGGTTTGGGTTGCTCAGTATTTCCAGGGTGCCACATGGGGACAGTCATTCGTGCAGGACTGAGACCCTCCTGCGCTTCTAGTCCCGGGGGTGACCTGGGGCTGGCACAGCCCAGGCCAGAGGTTGGGCAGTCCTGGCCCTGGAGGGAGCTTATTTTGGGAGAGGGAGCAGGCATCGCTCTCCCAACTTGGGTCAGGCAAGAGCACTGTCCTGTGGCTCTCGCGGCCCCTCTGGAGCTGGGAGGGTTTCATTTTCTTTGCTTACATGGCCAGGAACATCTTCTTCAGTTGCCCCACCGACAGTCCTGTGATGGAGGAGTTGGGGAAGAATAAAATCTCTGTGTTTCATTAAGGTGCCAGCCCCATCACCCAACCCCGTGACCACTCCTTCCAGGGTTAGAAGTTCACTTGATGTTGGTGTAGCCAAGAGTACTAATTTCATCTGAGTTCCCTCTGTCTCGCTCGCTTTCCTACCGCAGCGGAGACCTATAATATATTCAGCAATCGTAGCCCTTGGGGAGTATCTGATAATTACTTCCAAGGTGGAGCATATTTGATTAAGGGAGCGTGTATAATGAACTGTGAAGAAGAAATATGAGGTATTGAAGAGAGGAAGGTATTCTCTGCGATGTGATTTGACAAAATGAATATAAAATTAGGACGACAGTTAAAGAATAATAAATTATTTCCCCTCCACGTGCGTTAGTTCCATGTATTTTACAAATGCATAACAAATGTGTTTTAGCATGCTGTCCTGCTGCTAAACGTGCTCGGAAGCGTGGAGAGAGAGAGAGAGAAACCCCATCTCCTCGGGAAGCGTGGGGAGAGCCTGCTCTTCTGCGGTGGTTCCTTTCATCTGGGGAGCGGGGAAGTCCCTCCTTCCCCGCTGGCATCCGCCTGGCGATCACGCTCCTGTCCCTCCCCCAGCCATTACTCACTGCCATGGGAAGCCGCTCCTGCGCATCCTGATGCAGACAGAGACTGTAATTATGATGATGGAGGGAGAGGCAGGTAAAGCTGCTGTGGGAAGCGGAGGAGAGCAGCTGGTTACAGAGCACGGAGGAGGACATGTAGACCTTCTCCCGGAGATGCTCCGAGGGACTTCTCATCTCTCTTTCAGTTTGGTTTGGAAAGTAGAGCCTGATAGGACCTGACATACACCTGATTCTTCGGTAGTGAGCTCTTGCAGCTGTGCCTTTCAGTCCACGGGAAACTAAAAGAAAAAAAAAAAAAAAAAAAAAGAAGAAAATAGGAGAAAAATCCAAACATGTTTTTTTGTTTTCTTCGGGAATGATTCCTTAGTGTAAAAGAAGAAAAATGGGGCCTAGGAAGTTGTTATAAAAGTTTCACTTTTTTGTTTTTTTTTTTTTAATAAGAACAGGGAGTTCTGACTAAGATAGCTCTTTTCCCAGTACTTTTCCCAAACCTACCTCCTGGGGCTGCACATAGGTTCCTTTCTTTGGTTTTATCTCTTTACTGAGCTTAAAACCACAAAGTGAAGACCACTTCTGTGAAGGAGCAGAATATCTTGTACAGGGAGCAGAGGATCTTCTCTTTCCTTCCCTCAGCCAGGCTCCAGAAACTTCACATATGAGCAGGAGTGGCCAGGGAGCAGGGACGAATTTCTTTACCGAGATGCTTTCACTCAGCTGCCATCTGCTGCAAAACCTGTAGGAATTTCTATGACCTATAGGAAACTGATGCGCAGCAGCTTTTAAATGCTGCTGAGAAGAGCTGCAGGGAAGAAATCACTCACAATGATAAGTTTAGTTGGTCCAGCAGCCTGCAGGAACCCCATAAATAAAGACTATGAATCTGCAACGGCAGGGAAAGAACAGCTGGGACAGACAGATTTTCCGAAGCCCCTGTCTCTCTCTGAAAGCCTCGTGAGCTAATGAGACCCCCTCATTAGCAAGAGGAGGTGTGTGTCGTAGAGGTGAGCAGCGGTGCCACTCGTGCTGATAGGTTGAAGGCTTTCCCTCAAGTGACAGGGACCCTCCGAGGACACGGAGTGGCTTAGGTCACAGGGAAAAGCAGTCCCTTATGCCAGACAAGAAACAGGGTGATTTAATTTAATTTTGCCTCGGGATGGCCGTGGAGCCGTTGCGCCTTCGCTGCTTGGGCAAGTGGTTTCTGAGGCTGCAGACACCGAGCGGGGAGCTGGTCCTGGCTTCAGGGTTTCAGAGATGACTTCTAATTGCCCCAGCTGGAGCTTGGCCTAGGATACGGGTTTCTACACCAGCTGAAAGAACGAAAAAGAAGAAGAAAAAAAAAAGAAAGGAAAAAATAGGAAAAAGAAGAAAAAGGGAATAAAGTCACAGAATCTTGTAATGCAGGTTTGTGGGGTTCTCGATTCAGTCCTTTTCTAGAGGTTCTAGGGAACAAAATGACATTAAGACACTGTCATGAAACTCAATTTCTTTACTTTTTTTATGAGTAGGGGTGTAATGACTGGTATTCTGGCCAAATTCCATCTCTGGGAACTTTATTTTTGCTTTTTTAAAATTCTCATGTAGCTGCACACAATGGTTCCCTCCTCTGAAACACATGGATGAAGGCAGTGGTGCAGCAGGGCTACCCCAGGGCTGGCCACTGGCCGCTGTAGGCTGTATTGCAGCTTGTCTGCAGTGGTCAGAAACACTGAAACACAAATTTTGACGTCCTAGGTAAGTCATTACCATATTTACCATCAAAATGTGGTAAACACCACTGCTTTTAATCCCTGCTTCTTTTTGCATCACTCTTGACGTCAGCCAAGGTGTGCCAAAACATGGTATGTGCTCAATGACTGAAGATATTTACTGTTTCTGGTAGTGACTTGTTTGCAATGAAGAACTGGGTAAAACAACTTATTTTTCCCTCCTTTCTCCACAAAGGAATACACTATTGATGTCTTTTTCCGGCAATCCTGGAGAGATGAAAGGCTGAAGTTTGATGGTCCCATGAAAATACTTCCCCTGAACAACTTGCTGGCCAGTAAGATCTGGACCCCTGATACCTTCTTCCACAACGGGAAGAAATCTGTCGCCCACAACATGACAACACCCAACAAGCTGCTGCGCCTGGTGGATAATGGCACCCTCCTGTACACCATGAGGTGAGTTTGTGCCTCCTGGGCCAGGGTCTTCCAGGTCCTTATGCACACGTAGGGTTTGTGCAGACTTCCCCTGACTCTGTTACATGCTTGAGTCGTACCCACTGCTTTCTCTGATGTCCTTGTGTCCTACCTATGTACCATCGCTGACTCTCAACTTGAGCACGTTTGTAGGGGTAGCTTTTTATCTCATCATTCATGTTGATTTTTTTCTTTTATGATGCACGTGATGAGGTAGAACTGTTGGGGTCGATAATTTGTGGAGTCGGCATGCCACCCGACTTATTTTTTGTTCCTGACCTCTGATGGGATGTGAAGTCAGATTTCCAGTATTGGTAGGGGAACATTAGGATGGGAGAATTTGTTTTTCTCCAGCAGCTTGAGAACAGATTTAAATTTGTTCAGCGTGTTACACTGGAGCTGTTTGAAACCTCTAATGAGCCCAAACTTGCTTCTGAGAACAATGGGATTTTTTTCCTACGTAATGGAATCAAAAATCTAAATCTGCGTAGTCAATGCACATCATTAGGAAAAAAAAAATACAAATTACTGGCTTATCAAAAACTGTGCTTTGGAGGTGCTAGGTTCAGAGAGGCCATTGGAAGTTCCCAGTTTAACCCAGCCCTTGTTGTCATAGAATCATCTGGGCCAGAAGGGACCTTCAAAGGCCATCTAATCATTGTCCCCAGCTGAGGTCTCGGTGGGAGCCCTGAAGATGAGGTAGCCCATCAGCGTGAGACCCTAGAGGGTGTTACAGCCTGTGCCACTCCACTGTGAGCTCCAGCAATGGGGCCTCTTCCTAAAACACGAGTCGCTGTTGGGGAGCCATGCTTGGGCAGTCGTCTTCTCTGGATTTCTCAAGAATCCAGCCCTGGTACAGACACTTAGCACTAAGCTGCGACAGGTGTAGAGCATGAAGAAAGCCGCCTTTAGGTTAATTTTATGTTCATTCCGGAACTATTCAGATATTCCTGTATGCTTGTAAGCTATTCAGCTAAGTAAATAATGTTTGCCACCTGGGGCTGATGTACTAATTTGCCTTCTGAGGTAAATGGGCTTATAAGTGAAACAACAAGCTACTCCTAAATGCACAAGGACGACATTGAGTTGGTTTTGGAAAGGTGTAAATCTTTGTTTTCAGAAATTATTTCCACCTTCAAGCTGATCCTAACTAATAACAGGCTCCATAGTGGATTCTGTGTGCTGAGACCCTGCACGCTCACCTCTGCTTTTTGAGGACCAGGCAGAATTTCATCTCTTCGTAGTTCAGCTGGCTGTGAAGCTCTGTAGCGTCAGCAAGTTTTACAGCCTACGTTGATAAACAACGCTCTGCTTTTGTGCAGCAGTTCTCAAATATGAGCTAATTCTGCCGGTGCCCTTGGGGTTTAGGTCTCCACACTTCAGCGGTCTCACGTTACTGAGGCAGATGGGGTAAATGAAGGGAGAAGCCCAACTTGACTTAAGGGCTCGGTTCTGCTCCCAGCTCTCTGACCTGCATGTGGATGACTAACCCTCTCCCCGTTTGTATTGCTGGCTGGCTGTAAAGTATTATAGGAGCTACTGGCAGAAGACAGAAAAAAAAAAAAAAAAAAAAGGCCTCAATTTCAGGGCTTTTATATAATTTCACTTCTTCTTTATTCAGCAGACAGCCATTAGCTTCAGCAAGTTTCGTGTGACTGAAAAAGTATTGGATTTACTTTTCTGTTTAGGGCTGAGCAGGTGCCAGGATCATGAAGAAAAGGGAGTCATGGGATTTTTTAAATAAATTCAACACATCCTTCAGTTTAGCTGTCTCCCAAAGAAGGGGGGGGGATAGACCTCCCATTTGTTTGTGCTCCTGTCCCCCTTAAATGTACCTCTAAGGCTTTATAAGAGGTGAAGATCCCACTCAGAGATAACCAAAAGTTGAGGGTTGGATAATCTGGCCTTTTGTCATGTATTATATTGCTCAGTACCAGGAGGAGTAGTACGTGGAGACCTTTTCCTTACCCAGCACAGATTGCTGCTGTGCAGATGTGTGTGAAGCTATCCTGGTGGGGTTCCAGGCAGCACTGGACCAGCCTGATGCTGGAGATGTGGTTAGAGCTGGCCGGATGTCCATCTGGAAGCACTGCCCACTGTACAGGTGTCAGGTGTGAAGCAGGGCTTCTCTGGGTTTGCAGTGCAACACATCCAGGGTGGCATATCTGTCCTGGTGCATCTGATGATTGCTCTTCTCCCTGCTGCTGAAGGAAATGCCTGCTCAGAGCCTCACAGGGTCTTTCGAAGGGGCTTCAGAAAGGAAGACACAAGGGCACCGACTGCATGGTCCAGGACTGTGCACCAGGCTGAGGCTCAGAGACTAAGCTTGGCTCTGCCACTCACACTAGAATTCTGTAAAATAATGATGATTCTGTATCACCCTCCCTTGT
Organism: Gallinago undulata; assembly: GCA_026546715.1. Classification (NCBI taxonomy): domain Eukaryota; kingdom Metazoa; phylum Chordata; class Aves; order Charadriiformes; family Scolopacidae; genus Gallinago; species Gallinago undulata. Next base: position 5,532,317 of record JAOTQQ010000063.1, on the reverse strand, counting down.
TCAGTGCTTTGAAACCTCTGTCCAGGAAAAGGCTGGAAGGAGGTTCATGTTTTATGTCCAAGTGGCACATTCTCTGTTCTCCTCCATGCCCCGGGGCATGCACACATGTTCTTCTGGAAGGAAGGAGCAGGACCAGGAAGCCCATCTCAGCCCCGTGCCGCTGACATCCAGCAAAGTGCAACTCCTAAAGGGGCACGCTCTGTCCTGCTGACTAGGGGAGGGAGTTTGCACCTCCACCAGCTTTCTCCTGGACTGGCAGGACTCCAAAGTCCGGAGGATGCTTCGCAGGCTCACTCTAGCCTGGGACGTTGCCATGCAGTTTGACTCCCGATACACCTCCTGCTCCTTTCCTTCGTACCAGCCAATATCCTTGCGGGAAGAGCTCTGCTGAGGAGCAGTTAGAGCCATGTCTCTTGCTATTTGTCCTGCTGTGAAAGCCAACTTCTCTTAGTCAAGGCTTACATTTACAGATGAAGTTGCTCTGGTGGAACAGCAACTCTGACACATGCATCCAGCGAGATTACACCTGTGTGACAATATTTCATAGCTCCTGGGGAGAGACTCTTTATCACTGACCCGAGCTATAGCTGAGCGTCCAGAGGTTTCCTTTAGCCACGGAACAGCCTCCCCACGGATCGGTGCGACGTCACGGTGCAAACATCTCATCGCTGATTAGGACCTTGGCACCTGGGTGATGAGGTGGCCTTTGCCACCACGGCACAAAATTGCATTTCTCTATTCCCCTCCTTCTGGCTGCTGAAGAAGGGACAGGATTTCTGATCCCTCCGCCTCTTCCCTGCTACTCCGGCTGCCTTAGAGGGCACGGGGAACACAGTTTTATGATGTAGCCCTGCCTCTGCAGTCGTGTTCGTGGAGCTCCTACAAGATTCAAGTAGTTCACAAAAGCCTGGCTAGGGCCTCAAAGCTCTGGTGTCAGACCGGAGTGCAACAAACTGGGAATTGTGATTTACATAAGGAACAGACAAAAAAAACCCCAAACCTCAGCTGCTTGAGCAATCTCTGGCTGTACTCGCTGCCTTGAATTGTGTGGGGCACATAGATAATGTTCTGGTTCTTCCTGGCTTTGAAGCATATGAAAATAGTGAAAGCTGAATGCTGTGCTGATGGGATTCAACGTTGTGAATCCAGGCTTTAAAGAGCTCTCCTGCTCTTCACAGGGACTGTCAGATTGGCATGTTGAGTCTGTGTGGTTATTGTCGGAGTGTTTCCCAGACAATGTGTGCTCAAGTTATGCACTTAAAGGATGTTTTCTTTAACTGCTGGGCTGATGCGTTCAGCTGCATGCCCAAAGACTTCGCCTCAAGAACCTGCATTGCTAAAGCCAATGTGAAGCCCTGCAGTTGGGAGGGAGGATTGGTGAGGTTATTGCCTCCCTGGGTGAGGCAGAGGCAGAACAGGAGGGAGAACTGGGTACAAAAGCACTCGAGACACATGCAGTCCTACCGGGGCTGTTGAACCACATATAACAAGTCCTGGTACCTACTGCAGCATGTTCAGGGGCTTGAGCTTCCCAGGCTGCTTTTTGAAATCACAGAGCTTTGCAGTGTCTCTCCCATCGAAGGTTTCAGGTTGTCTTTACTGCCTGTGGGTTTTTTTTTTTTTTTACTTTTAACCCCTGGGCAACCTGTGCGAGCTGTAGGCTGGAGCTTGCAGAATCCTTCCACACGATGGAGGTGCACCCATCGCCCTCCTTTCTGCAGGGGCAGCAGCTGGGGCGTCCCAGCACCAGCTCCTCTGGTTGGTTCAGACTGGCAGCTCTTTGGCTGCATCCCACATCAGGGCTGGTCCTAGACAGCAGTGTAAACAGACCTGAGCAGACCAAAGCTGGACTGCTAAACACACAAGCAGACGAACAGATGAGATGAGATTTGCACAGCCTGCTTCTCTCTGCCTGACAGATTCCAGAGTGGATCCAAAGAGAAGAAATGATCTATTTTCCAGGCTTGGTTTTCTGCAGGCAAACTTCTGTGAGGAAGCTGTCCCAGGAGGGAGAAATCTTCAGGGATCACCTTATCTCGCTGCATTTCTGCCATCATGGGCTGCAATCTCCAGGGGCTGGGGGAGGATGCAAAGTGAATTCAGGGCTTTCAGATCCAAGCACGAGGATCCTAGAAGCAATTTGGCTTTCAAGCTCAAACCCCAGCAATTAAACCTAACCTAGATTCTCACACAGCCTAAACCATAAACACTGTTTGGCCTGAATGTGGTTATTAATGAATCTCCTAGAGGAGAAATCAGGACAGAACTCAAGCAGTATCCCTGGCATAAACAAAGTCGGTTCTTCTGTGCAGGGGGTGCTGTCATGTTTCTGTACCACACATACACCGAGGGATTATTACATTTGCGTCCCAGAAATTGGACTGAGGCTCTCGCTCATCCTGCAGCACCACGACGCAGGTAACGACAGGGGCTCTAATGACACATCAAAGGCTTCGCTAAGCTCCTGGTAACCATGAGAACGAAGCTGAAGTGGTTTGTTGTACCGTCAGCCCTGCGAGAGGTATGTTTAGCCTGATTCACGCTTCTTGCCATTGTGTTGAGCAGTTCAAAGGACTTCCCATGACTTTAAAGAGAAAAACATGGTTTCTCTCCTGGATGTTCCACTTTTGGTGCCATTGTGCCAGCAAAGTGAAGAGAAAACATGGGGAGTTTGGGGGTTGATTTCAAGACAGTTCTGCATAAGTTACTGCTGGCGCCTGGGACAGATGAGCCAAAGGGCACAACAGCTGGATTATGCGATTGCTGGCAGCTTGTCTATTTTTCACATGCTGTTTAGGCTTTATAATGACATTTCGGGGCTCAAATGTCTGGACCTGAACAGGGCATCAGAGCAATGAAGCAAACCCCTGTGGCTAGCTGGCTGTGAGCTCCCTTGCCCAGGGTAAGGGGCAAAGATGAGAATTTCTGCAACAGGCTCTTTTACCCAAATGCTGCAAAGGCAGTGGTAATTGTCTGGGAAGCCAGATACATTCCTCTTAGTTTGACATTTTGACGTTTCATTAAGCAAAGCATATGGTGCTGAGGAGTCCTTCGCCAGCAACAGGAGGTGACGGGGAAGGCCAGCGCGGGAGGGGGAGCGGAAGGGGAATGTGGGCACTCTCCTGAGCGCTGATTGATTCTGCAGCTCGCCTAAATACCTCTGCTAATTAGCACTCTGAAAGATGAGTGTGTGCAAGAGGCTGCAGGAGAGGGGGTGGAAGATGGCCAAGGGATGCAAGGGGAACAAGGGGTGGGCAGGAGCGAGCAGCAGTGCATAAACTCTGGTCGTGGGGAGAGCATCTCGGGGGGCCAGCACACCCAGGCATGTGTTGGGGGCAAAGCGAAGAGTTTTGAGGCAAGGGAGAACACCTGGGAGGGGGGATTGCTTCCCCCTGTGGCAGGGAAGCTGACTCCCTTCATGTGTTATCTGTGACTCTGGGCTGGCTGAAGTTGCTGAACCAGACTCATCCCACTGGAATGAGATGGCATTTTCTTTTTTAATTTAATTTCAGGAGACTTAAAAGTTCCTTCAGTTGTAGGTGGAAAGTGGCAGATTAGGTTGCTTTTTTCAGTGCTTTGTTGATGGATTTATTGTGGTGTTGTTTTCTGCCTCAGCTAATAAAATACACTTTAGATTTAAAATATAATTGCTGCATTCCCACATACCTATGGAGTCATCCAGCATCCATATACAGTTGTCTCCTTCCCTTGACAACACTTGCTCTTGTTGGCCTGGCCATGGCCTGGAGAGGCCAGGAGGGTATGACCAAGGCCAGCTTGTGCCAGCTGGTCTCTGCTGCTGTTCTGCACCCCCCAAGGCTCTTTCTGGCTGCTCCAAATGTCACTCAGTGACCAGACTGCAGTCCTTTGAGTCGTTCAGCCTTATTCATGGTGGCTGTTGAGCAATGCCAAGACGTGCAAACAGTACAGTGGATGAAATAGGTGTTCCTGTTTTTTTGGGGGGAATTCAGGATACATCAGAAGGAAAGCACTGATCAGAGGAGAGGTCCTTTGGAAAAGCCAGCTTTGGGAACAGCCAGCTAAAAGCCTTTTGAAATAATAAAGCAATTAGTGAAGGCAACAAAGGAATAGGAAGGTGAAAAGAAGAAGTCTTGTGCATCCTGCTGAGAAAGACAGGGGAAATGCATCAGCATTTCCTTTACACAATTTACAGTGACAAATATTAGAAGAAAAAATTCCATTGCAGTTGGAAAGGACACAGAAATAATTCAGTGGTAAGATCCTTGAGGATACGCTTGACAGGCTTGCCAACCATGAAATTCCCCAAGTGAACTTGACAGAACAAAGCATCACGAAAGAAACAGAACTGGAGGAGCAAGGCTGTTGAGTCGACACCTTTCTGGAGTCAGTCTACATAGACCCAATAAACCCACTGTGATTAACCTGGCCAGAGTATGGAGCATTGCATCAGCCATGGTTGGGCTGTGAGCCCCAGGGATTCAACAGCCAGCCCTTCAGAGCTTCAGTGCATGAAGTCCCAGTCCCCGCGGGGCATACAGGGACCAAGTCCAGCTGATGCTGAGTAGCTAAGAGCTGTTTATCGGGATCCAACCTGTCCTGATTTCGGGATTTGATTTTATAGATTTTTCCCCACCCCCTGTGGAGTAGCTCCTGGGGCAGAGCGGGGCAGATGCGCCCAGTGGAGACAGGGCAGTGGTGCCTGGCACTGAAAAACAGCAGAAAGGAGTATGTGCTGCTGTTCCATTAAGGAGCAGGGAAGTACCACTGAAACACCATGGGGCTGGGTTCAGAAGGTCTGCAGGAGACTCACCGCTTTCCTTTTCTAGCTCATAGAAGAATAAGGCGCAGACTTCCCCATGGCACGATCTGCATGGCCACTGCAAAGGGGTGGCATGCCTCGCCTCCCAGACATTCCCGAAGGCTGGGTTAACTGGTGTTTAAATCCCTACTGTGGGTGCTGCAGGGACTCTGGGTCACGCAGGAGGCTTTTGGCCACCCAACCCTGCCCCATCAAAGTTGTGGCATCTTTCAGCTCTGCTCCTCCACTTCTTGATTTAATGCCTCTGCCCGTCTCTCGCGGGGGTGCCAGCTTTCCTAGACCCTCTGAAAGAAGCAGGTGAGGCTGGATGTGGGTCTGAAATGGCGAGGTTCCTTTCCTCACCTGGCAGAGTAAAATTCACAGCGGGCAGAGAGTTTCCCAGCTCATCCGACGCGGAGCAGCTGTAGGAATTCCGGTGCTGCTCCATCCCTCGCTGGTGTCTGCCCGTCACAGCACCATCTGCCGCCTGCAGCCACCATCGCTGCAGCCTCGGAGATCCCCTGCCGCCTCCAAGCCACGGTGATTCTGCTTTGTTTCCCCCACAGGGGTTTTTAGAGCAATTTGTGAAGCCCTTGGTTTTGTCCACTAAATCTTTTATGCCATTTAAAAAATAATTTCCTCTTTTTTTTTTTTCCATAGAATAATTTAAGGCTTGTCCACCTCAAAGAAATAACCTTTATTTTTCTTTTCTTTCCATTCTTTATTTTTTCATCATTCCCTTTAGCAAACAAAACCTGAACCCTTTCTTTTTTTTTTTTTTTAGGGTTTGTTTTGCATTTGACTAAGCTTCAATATTTTCTATGAAAAATAACTTACCTGAAAACGTTTTTTCCAGGTGAAGAAAAAATATCTCAAAAGATGCTTTCCCCTGTGCTTCTTGACCTGAGTTTTCCACAAGCCACCTTCAGCCCTTAGGTCTGCGCCCTTGCCCTTTGCATCCACCTGTTCCTCCCGTCGTGGTTTATTTGTTTTGCTGAGCCGTCAGAAGCAGGTCCTTTTTTTTTTTCTAGAAATGGTTCCTTCAGAGAAGATTGTATTAGACATCTCCTGGGAAGCTGTCTGTCCTGGCTCCCCCCCTCCCGGGCTGCAGGCTTTGCAGTACTTCAGGAAGGAACACAAGCTCAGAGCTACCTATTTTAGAGCCTTTTCTAACAGAGCCTTTTATGCCTGGCCCCATGTTCTGCAGCACACCGCTTTCATGGTTGTGCCTCCCTCAAAAAAAACGCTTCTTGATGAGGTATCCTACTGGGATTTGGTGGATGCATAAAGTGCACAAGTTGTCCTGCATCCTCCCCCCCCCAAAAAACAGCCCCAGGACATGCAGTTCTGCCTCTGCCCGCAGCATCCCCTGCAGTGCCACCAGCAGAGGAAGAGCCAGGGGAGGTGGGTTGAGGTGCCCCACATGCAGGGGGCTCTGTTTTGCCCTGGTGCAACTTCAGGGCACATGGCTCATGGCTCTGGCTGACTTTGTTCAACAAGCCCAGCAGGGCTGTGGCTTCCTGACTGAACAACCTGCCAGCCTTCGGCTGCTTCCAGACCAGGGGGAAGAACAGGACGTGTTCCTCAGAAGCCCCTTCCCTCAGCGTGGTCCTTGAGATGTCCCCAGGCATTAATGAGCTCTTTGTGCACAGTGCGTAAGCAAACAGAGGTCCTGGGCTTTGGCAGATTTTCTGATTGCACTGAGTGGATAAAGATGAACTCAGTCAATAGGGTTGAGTTTATAGAATGGAAAAGGTGGCCAGGTCTGTGTGCCTGCCGTTGTCTCCACAGTGGATGGCCTTCTGTGCAGAGACCCAGAGGTCAGTGACCACGTTTGTGGCCTTTGTTGCGTTTGATGGATGCAGGGCAGGGATGCTGTGGCAGAAGGGCCAGGTGGGAGCCTCCGCAGCCCTGTGTTTCTGATCGTGCCCTGTGTTTTGTCTTGTAGGCTAACGATTCATGCAGAGTGCCCCATGCACCTGGAGGACTTCCCAATGGATGTGCATGCTTGCCCGCTGAAATTCGGGAGCTGTAAGTACCCTGCTCAGCCTCTGCAAGGAGGCGGGTACAGAGCTAAGGAGCCGTCCTTTGTGTGGCTAGTGTTTTCCAGTATTTTAGTAACAGTGTTACTAATTATTGCTAACGATAACGTGACCAAAATTTTGTTTCTGGTATCTCATACATGCAATTCCTACCACCGTCCAAAATGGGCAGCAAGCAAATCTCTGGTCAGTTTGGGCTCAGGATGGGTTAGACACCTATGGTTTTGCTGTAAGGATATTAGGGAAGGGAGAAGAGCAGCTTCCCGTTGCCCTCCCTGCCTCTTCAGCGTCGCCTCTGCAGGATCTGCATTGGTGGAAAACTCAGAGATGCTTTTTCTTCATCACAAGGTGATCCTGTGGGGACATCTTCGGGGAAGACAGTGGTGGTATCTGCTGCTAGGTGTCCTGTCCGGCTTCCCCACATCACTCCTGCCACTCTGTGGAGAGCCTGAGATTTCTGGTTGCTCTGGCTCCATGCTCCAATGGAGCTTACAAACCTCTTGCTCCTCTTCAGTCTGTGAGGCAGGTTGTTCTCAAGTAAAAGGCTTGGAAATTGTGGGAATCTCAGTCCCAATACCCGAGGGTCCTGCTTTAGGGAAGGTTTGCAGGCTGTTGGTGAGTTGAAAGCTGCTCCCAGCCTTGCAGCTGCTCATCCACCTGGGCTTCCCCGTCTCTGCTTAGCAACGAGCTCCCTCTTCTCTCCTGTTTGCAAGTTAAATTTCTTTTGCTTTTGTTCCTGAAGTGAGTGGGAACCAAATTCCAAGCCTCTGGATCACCACAATGTGGAAATGAATTTCCTAGTCCAGCTCTGCCTGGTCCAGCAAACTGAGCACCACTCTCAAGTCCCTGTTTGCGTTAGATGGAAGAGTTACCCACTTCCAACTAAAGGAGGTCCCTCTTGGACCCTAAAACCCTAAGAAAACTGAGAAATTACAACCTTTCAAAGCTGGTGCTTTCTTCCTGTAGCCATTTGGGAGTTAACTCAGAAGAAAGTTGAGAAGTTTGATTGACATCAGAAGAAATCACTTTTGTCATGTGCATCTGCTCCTCTGCCTCATGACAAAATGCATCCATGAAACTGGATTATTCAAAACTACTAAAATAAAGTTATTTCTTAGGCAACACCTAATTAAATGTAGAACTCATTGCCACAAGATATCACTAAGGCCAGTAAGTAAAATAGCAAGCCTTAGAGGAGGATGAATTATTAATGTTAATTGACCTTGTGAAGAGGGATATAAAATCTCATACCTCAGGCCTAAACTCTGAGATTATTACAAGACTTGCAGGAAGGCAGATTACTCCACATCTAATTGCTTATAATGTTTCTTGGTGAGGAAAAGAGATTAATGTGCATATTTTTGCTGGAGCACCCTTTGGGGTTCTTCTGGGTATTTTTACTGCTGTGGCCTATGAATGATGAGAGCTTTGACACAAGCAGCTCAGAGAGCTGCCCCTGATTAACATTAGTATGGCTCTTCCTAAAGCACCCATCCGCACAGAGCTGAGCTCACCTCTCCTGTGTTGGAGGAGGATTAAACTCGTGTTTGCACCAAAAAGCCATGGACATCTGGAAGCTGCTCATTTGCAAGAAGCTTAGAGTAGGCCAGATCTGTAAGTAGAAGGACAATACTAGTGCTATTCAAAGGATAGCTGAATTTGCCTCAGTGTCCACCTTCCAGTGACCCCTACCAACCTGACTGGCTCATCGGTGGCCTCCTGTCCCTGTGCCATCACGGCAACCACCCAAAGAGGGGAGGCAGAGAGCTTGCAGGAGAAGTAAGGGCATCAGGCATTTCAGGTAGCTTCACCAGCCCACCTGTGCCATTCCTTGCAGTGAAGGTGATGACTTTACCTGTCACCATGTGCCCTAGAAGATGGATGTACACAGCAGAGAACAACTGTTTCTAAGCCAGTCATGGGACATTTGACCAGCAGCTGTCTGAGACGAGGCTAGCAGAAGATGTTGCTGAAGTTACCAGCTCCACTAAATGTCAAAGAGCTGGCCTTGTTTGGATTGGACTAGACCACATTGCAAGCGAGACATTGAGCAGAACCAAAAAAGCTTCATGGCATTAAATATAGAATCATAGAATTGTTTGAATTGGAAGGGACCTTAAAGATCATCGAGCTCCAACCCCCCTGCCATGGGCAGGGACACCTCCCACTAGAGCAGGTTGC
>JAOTQQ010000063.1:5509266-5523214 GCA_026546715.1 Gallinago undulata | reverse complement strand
TCATAGGAGAGGTGCTCCATCCCTCTGATCATCCTCATGGCCCTCTGCTGGACCCATTCCAACAGGTCCATGTCCTTTCTGTGTTGAGGACTCCAAAGCTGGACACAGTACTCCAGGTGGGGTCCAAGCATCCATGCCATGCCTACATGACACCAGATATGCTTCTGTCCCAGGCGACCAGATATGTAGACAACTGGTTTTTTTTTTTTGGTCAGGGCAAGTTTCTTTTGTAGGCTGAGAGCGGTGGTGGGTGAACTGTGACTGCTAGAGCAGAAGGTGCTGCCCATCGAGGCAGAGGAGCATTGGCAGAGTTGTACAAAGCTAAGCCTGAAGGAGGGTGGAGGTCTCCAGAACCATGTTGAGAGCTGGAAGGAGGGGCTGGGAAAGCAGAGAGTTGCACATGGGATGAGAGGTGCCAGCCTGCATCAGAAGTGCTTAGGCGGCACGCTTGCGTGCTGAGAAACATTGGCTGATCATCAAAACCGCTCCCCCACTTTGCACAGCACCTGCTTAGTATTTAAGAGGTTTGCCAGAGCCTACAGTGCAGGGGTAACAGTGGTTGTTTTAAAAAGATTAGAGACATCTGGTGGTTTCAAGGCACAATCTTCCACAAAGCAGGAGCTGAGGCATTTCTGTAGTAAGCCTGACCTCTTGCTTGACCTGACTCCAGCCAGAGAATTCCTTATTGTCTTAATAGTAGAAGCTGGTGGTAAAAATGAATTTAAAACTCATTTTAGTGAACTTGGTTCTTGCCTAAAAAACTGATGCAAGTGGGTATAGACAGGAAGCTCAGGCAATATGGGGAGAAGTAGCTTCTAATACAGTCTGAAGAGACTCAATTTCTAGGTACCGAAGATCTGGCAAACCCAAGAGGATGCAGGTGATGCTGGGAAAGGCTTTGAGGACAAGCAGGGCTTTGGTCACAAAGGCTCGTGAAGGTGATGGTGATTCTGCGTGTTAGAGAGAGGGGTTTGCATACGGAGAGCTGGGCAGGTGGGATAGAGAGGGGAACTTGCAAGCCTCTGGAAAGGATGCCCTGGCCCTGAGCCTGGCTCTCCTCCGTGCAGTGGTCCAGCGGCACTCGCCTGCTGTGTCTCTTGCGATGTTTGGGCAGGCTTTTCTCAGCACTGGTGGAGTGGCCTGGAGACTGGCAAACACAGGGTTGTGCAGGGGAAAAAGCATCTCGGTGGGAGGGCAAACTACCTTGTGAGGTTGCAGAGGGTTGCATCTGAGTAAGGGTAAAAATTTTTTAACTTTTTCTCCTTAACCTAAAATTCAATGTATTCAGCCTTTCTCGCCAGCTGCTCCCAGTGTGTGACTCTCCTGGTCGCTGGCATGGCAGGGCTATGGCTGTCCTGCTGCCCCAGCAGCCTGCTGGTCTGGATGCCTTCCTATCTTGTCTCTGCTCGGAGCCAGCTCTTGCAGAGTCAGCACGTCAAAGGGACAGCATGTCTCTCAACAGCAGTGCTCTGCCCCCTCTTCCAGCTTCCTTCCCCGGCTCCCGTTTGCTCATGTGACTTAACGGTTGCTGAACTGCCTTGGTCTCTGGCCATGCGTGGCTGTGCTCAGCCATGTGGCTCTGAGGAATGCACAGCAGGGATTAATTTGGCTACAGGCTAATTTTGGTGTATTTTGGGTCAGGCAGAAGCACAAACCTCATTCTTCTTTCTCCTCTGCAGATGCCTACACAAAGACAGAGGTGATCTACACCTGGACACTGGGGAAGGATAAATCGGTGGAAGTAGCGAAGGGTGGATCTCGCCTGAACCAGTATGACCTGCTGGGCCACGTTGTTGGGACAGAGATGGTTCGATCCAGCACAGGTACTTGTAGGACCGTAATGTAGTGCATGGGCTGAGCACGCTGTCAGATGAGATAGACCCATGTGCTTTAAATGTCATGATTTGGCATAACTATAGAGGCAGGACCTGTGGGGAGTGAGCTCCACAGTGCTTCCCAAGCCACGTGCTGCTGGACAATATGGCTGGGGACATCTGGGGCAATAACTAAAGGATTTAGCTTTCAGTGGTTTCCACTGAAAGAGCGTTATCACCCATACACTCTAGAAAACTGATTTCAAGCATCTAAAAATAGTCTGTTTTGTAGAAAATTTGCCCCACCTTGCCCAGCTGGTTCTTGGTACTGTGGGTTCATTTGTCTTGGATCCCTTTCCAGTCCCTCAGGAGAACACTGCAGGCAGGGGAGGCAAATCCAACATAATGTTTAGTGTGATTTTCACTGCATCTGCTTACACAAATATTATCCTAGCTAATAGAAGATTATCCCAAACAAATGTTTCCTCTGATTAATGACCAATATTAATCATCTTTCTCTCCCATCTGCTGCTCCTCCCTTCCCCTCTGAATCCAGGTACTGATAGCTTCTGTTATCTCATGTGTGTCTTATCTTTCTTTTTCTTTTCTTTTCATTTTTTTTTCTTCTGTATGCACCAGTAGTTCTCTCATTTGAGGATATTTCCTCTCTGGTGCACTTGATTTTAATAGTGTCTGTCTGTAACAACTCATATCACCTCCCTTGGGGAAATGTGGGGAGTCCAGGGAACTAAATGTCATAATATCTGGCCCATCTCTCTACTTAACTTGTAGTAAAATGTACAGATGAATAACCTGAAGTGGCAAGAAAGCTGCTAAAGGCTCCTGTGTGTAATGATTTAGCAGAGCCATGCTCACAACAAAAAGGCACAATAATCCAACAAAATATCCGGAGCTTTGAGTGGAGGAATAGGGCATTGAGGGAAATTAGGGACAGCTGCTTCTTTGGTTTCCTTTAACAACAAAACTTGTCCTGATTTTTGAGGTGGTTACAGTGAGGAAAAGTGGAATATTTTCAGGATTGTCAGAGAAAATAAAAGCCTTTGTCCAGAAGTCCTACGGAAGCACTGTTAGGGTCTCTCTAGGCTTAAGTGATCTTACCCACAACATGGCTCCCTGGGCTGGAGCAGGAAAGGGATGGGAGCTGGACTGGGAGAAGACCCCCCCAGAGCCATCTTGTGCCTGGGGTGAAACAGGGAAAGCCTATTGCTTGGTTGTTTATCGGCATTGATTTGCCTTTGTCCCAAAACTGTTTTATAGTGAATTAAAGTTGTCTCCAGAGAAGTGTTTTGAAAGGACAGATGCTGTGTGGAAGTCACCCAGGACACACTGGGGCATGTTCTGCTATGGCACAGCAGTTGTGTGTGCATGGGCAGGACGTGCAAAGTCAAGGCCAAGCACACATCCTTCTTTCATATGGAGGTCAGGGTGGCCTGCCCTGCTGTAAGATACCAGGGCATGGCAGCCAGTGACAATACAACAAATGCACTTAGCAGTTTCAGCTAAGAACTTGAAAGTTTGTTCAGGACAGATCTTTAGCAGTCTAGAGGTGGATCGGTGGTCAGCTGGCCCTATCCTGGAGAGCACCAGCAGCTCAGCATTTCTAACCGGCTATCTCTGCAGGGGAGTATGTCGTCATGACCACACACTTCCACCTCAAGAGGAAGATCGGGTACTTTGTCATCCAGACCTACCTACCCTGCATCATGACGGTCATCCTGTCCCAGGTCTCCTTCTGGCTTAACAGGGAGTCCGTTCCTGCCCGAACGGTTTTTGGTGAGTCTGCGAGCATGAGGGAATCCTCTCGGGTAGGGGGAGAAGGGTACCACAAATAGAATCATAGAATCGTAGAATAATTTAGGTTGGAAAAGACCCTTGGGATCATCGAGTCCAACCATCTACCCTACTCTACAAAGTTCTCCCCTACACCATATCCCCCAACACCACATCTAAATGACTCTTAAATATATCCAAGGATGGTGACTCAACCACCTCCCTGGGCAGCCTATTCCAATGCTTGACTACTCTTTCTGTGAAAAACTTTTTCCTAATGTTCAGTTTAAACCTACCCTGTCATAGCTTGAAGTCATTCCCTCTTGTTCTATCACTAATTACCTGGGAGAAGAGACCAGAACCAACCTCTCTATAATGTCCTTTCAAGTAGAGCTGGTCTTCTCCAGGCCTTAACTGGCATCAGTGAAGCTGCTGGCCATTTCCCAGAGTAGTTCTCAGTGTCTTTCCGTCTTTCCAGTGCCCTGCTGCCACTGAATCCCTGCAAAAATACTCCTGTCCGTGTTTCTGCTACAAGGCAAGCCATAAATATTAACAGTAATCAAGGTATTGATGATCTAATTACATGCATTTGGCTATGTCTGCTTATCTATATTGGCTTTTGAGTTGAGGAGAGGATAGGTACATGGGGAGGCATTGAAAGCTCTACCTTTGAAATTGCTAATGTGCCCCTGGTTAGAGCTCCACATAACAAGTTCCTGGGCTGAGGCAGTAGAACTGCACAGTAAATATATTGTTATTATTTTCTTCAGCTGGTTTCAGATCCTCTCTCCAAGGCAAAGTGTCAGGCTAGCATGGTACATATATTAAGAGCTTTTACAAACATTTAATAACAGAATTGCTTTGTGCTTTCCTCCCAAGACCTTTAGTTCTTTATCTTCATGCATACGCTCGCAGAGCAGGTGTGATGCTGCAGGATTGTATTTCCTGGAAATAAAAGTGTCCAGCAGACACCGCTCAACAGAGAGTGTATTGGACAAGAGTCCCCGAGCAGAGAAGGGATATAAGGTACTCACGTTTTTGAGTAAGACAGAAAGTGGTGCCTTTTCAAAGATCACAAAGAATTTTCTCTGTAGCAAGAGTTGTGATAGAAATATTCCCACAAACCCAACAAAGCTGAGGCCTGGACCTTGTTCCTGTGCCGTGGCCCATAGCGGGACACAGGGAGGCTCACAAGTGGTTCTGAACTAGAAGGGAATCATTATGGGGCTGGTGAAATGTAAGTCATGAACAAGCTTTAAAATTTACAGTTGACCCCAACTTCTCCCAGTTAGCTCCAGGTTGCCTTGCCTCCTCTGGTGATGTAGTGATCACTACATTGTGATCCTACATCCTACAGTGATCCCCAGGGTTGAGTGCAAGGAGCTGGGTGGTTAGTATGACCAAACTGGTTTGCACAATCCAGACTGCAAGAGCTGCCATAAACAGTGATAAGAGTGAAGAAGAGGGAATGCAGCCTCTTAGCACTGGTGTTTTCATCCAGCAGAATGGAAAAGGGGGAGCTCGGACAAAAACAACATGGAAAATAGGACTAGCTCAGGCATGTAAGAGTCATCAAAGAACTTTCCTCACTCATCTGTCTTTAAATCATTTACAAATAAATCCCACGGAGTGTGCACTTGGACTCCAGGTCTGTCTATGCCCCAGGTGGGCTCTTAGATCTGCATCGCTTCTGGAGTGTCTCTGCACTCCCAACACCGGGGACAGGCCATTCTCTGAGGATACTTGGTTCCCTCCTCCATTATCCTGAGATTTGCAATGAGACTGGTTTCCTCGAGTAGCAGCTCAGACTGAGCAGGAAAGAGCTGGCTGAAAAATTAAAACCTACCTTTGTGAAAAATGTCTTTTCTCCCAAATTGCCTTGCTTTCCTATTAAGAAAATAATGAGAACTCCGATTGTTTAAATTGTTTATTCCCTTTTTTTTTTGCCCCTCAGAAAGTATTGTCAACAATATTATTAAAACTCTTCAATTACCAGGAGTATGGCTTAAGGGAAGTGAAAATTAGTCAATATTTTTATAATGGTTTTAATGCATTTTTAATTGAAAAAAACATTATTGGGGAAAATGGATAGCAATGGTTGCTTGCTTTAATGAAAAAAGCTTTAAAAGGCATTGTAAAACAGATCATTTTTTTGAGATAAATTGTAGTGACACTCCTTCTGGCAGCCTGGGCCCCTGACGGGTGCCTGGCCATGCCACCAGGACCCAGGGTCCCAGGTGTTGACCCATGCAGGTCACAAGACACTATATCCAAAATGTTGACAGAACCACATTGAATGAGTGGCCAGTTTCTGATCCTCGATGAAGTTTCCAAGCGTCTAGCTGTTCCTTTTTATTGATATTTTATTATTATTATTATTATTTTATTGCAAAAGCAACCAGAAGCTTCTCCGTGGTATATTCTCCATGACAGAGCTGGGTCTATCATCACACAATTTACCCCACTAGCAAATGGGGAATCGAATGTGGGTGCCCACCTATGAGTTAAGACTCTTTTATAGCAAGCAGAGATCTAGTCAATGGAGTTTGGAGAAGATTAATCTTGTTCTAATGCAGATGTTTGCCATTCATTATATGAATTGGAGATACTCAAAACTGAACCAGGGAAGTCCCTGAGCAACCTGAAGCTGGCCCTGATTCAAGCAGGGGTTGGACAAGCTGACTTCCCTTCCAACCTGGACTGTTTCATTATTCTATGAATTGCACCATCAACTAGTGCTGGGTAAGACTGGTAATTCCAGTGGGAATGCAGGCCATGTGGCTCGGAGGATGGCTCCTAAATTTACATGATGGAAATGCCAACTCTGCAGTTTGAGGAGAAACTGGGTGGGTACGAATGTATGGTCTCACACCATCCTTGTGTCCTGCTGTCTTTCCACAGGTGTCACCACAGTCCTCACCATGACCACACTAAGCATCAGCGCAAGAAACTCGTTACCTAAAGTGGCGTACGCGACGGCCATGGACTGGTTCATAGCCGTCTGTTATGCCTTTGTGTTTTCTGCGCTGATCGAATTTGCCACCGTCAACTACTTCACCAAGCGCAGCTGGGCCTGGGATGGCAAGAAGGTGCTGGAGGCCCAAGAGATGAAGGTCAGCCCTGTGGCCAAGGCCAGGGAGAAGGGGGTGGTGAAGAAATGCTGCATGAGAGAGCTGCGCCGGGGCCAAGAGTGGGTAACATGCAGCCCCACAGCACTTGAGGAGGCTGGATGCTACTTACTGGGGTCCCCAGCTCAGGTCTCGACTGGAGCAGTTCTTGAGGGTCAAGGGGGGAAGGGCCTGGGGGGCTGGTCGCTGTGCTTAGCTGGAGAAAAACACTCAGGCATGACTGCTCGTTTTTCCCTCTTTCCTGCACGGCCATTCGCTGGTGGAAATGTGAATGCGTGCATGTTTTGGTCTTGCACCACTGGTGGTCTCCTCTCTCCTTTCTTCTCCCTCCAACCCATAAATGCCCCTTTCCATGTTGCTAGCATGTCACACAAACCCAAATATGCCATGGGATGCCAGCCTGGCCAATGCAGATGGTCCCACTCTACTGTGGTCCCCTGTGGCTGGTAGCCCTGACTGTAGGTCTCCCCTGGCATGGGCGAGCATGGTGCAGTGATGGGGAGGTCCTCAGCTGCCAGCAGCTACTGCTTTGTGAGTTGAGGCCAAGAGGGTGGGTGGGAAGCAAGCAATCAGAAATGGCAACTGGCAGTAAATTAGTGCCTGGCATTACCTATGTTTTCCTTTCTTGCTTGGGATCAGCCTCTCTGGCAGCTTCTTTCCTGACAGCCAGCGCTACCCCTGTTTGCGTCCCCTCCCTCCTATACTGATTTAATCTCAGCTGAGCAGAGAAATCGCTTACTGTAGCATGCCTCTCCATGTTTATATTTATTGAATCAATTTGAAAATCAGCTTTGTCCTTGTTCTTGGTTCTGGAGCTTTTATATTTTACTCCTTTGCATTTTAATATCTTGTTTAAAATTGTTGTGGGTCTATATGCAAATACCTGGCAGAATTGCAGTAACTTTTGGAAAGACAACAGCCAGTCATCTCTCTGGTATGGAGGTCAAAGCAGGAGAACAGAAGCCTTATGGAGAGCCACAGCCATCACTGGGTGTTGAATGCCTCTCTTGTGTTTCTTGGACTCTCTCTATCTGTTTGCTTTTGCAGCTGTGGTCTGAGCAACAGACTCGTGGCAGAAAGGCTCCAGAGGAGGCCAGCTGATGGTCTTCCATCGTGAACAGTAATGCTAATCTGGCCTCTAGAGATGAGAGAAGCCTTTCCTGGGTCATTGGCATGAGCGGAGGATCAGAACAGGTCCTCATAGCAACAATGTCCCTTTCAGGGATGGGCAAATGAGCACAAAGTCAGGATTCACACAGCCTTGGGCAATTATGTGAACTGGGCACAGGCGAAAAAGCAGCAAAGGCTCAAAAGCTTCACTTTGTCAGAGAAGCAGCATGCCCCTTAATTTATTCATTGACCCAGCACTGCAAGACTAACGGTGCTGAAACAATAGGGTGAGAGCATGCAGAGTGTTTGCCCACGTGGTAATCCAACAACAAAACAAAGCAGGACCAGGAATGTTTGAGACGGAGTGCTCTTTGTGAGTTTGCTGCAATTGGTATCAGGCTGAAGAATCAGGATGGACTCCAAATTTATGGATGTTTTTTCAAGCCAAGCCTGATCTTTATTTTAGGCGGCTAACCCACCCCTGGTCTGCAGCTCAGAGAGCTCTCTGGAGACTGGTGGGCTTTCAGGGAGCTTGGGAGTACAATGTGTCACCATATTTGCTTTTCATCTTTATTTCCTTGAATATTTCCAAGGAGTGAATTTGCTACGCAATGAACGTGCCTCATTGGCTCAGTTTCAGCCTTTAATTAGCTCTTCTTGAAACAATTGACAAGGCAGGTGGTTGAAACCACAAAAGAAAGAGGAAGCAGACGAATGACTATTGGCGTTTTAAAGTGTCTGTACCAGGAGTGAAACTACCAGTGACAAGCCCAGGCTGAGCCCTGGTCTCAGGAGAGCCTTCCCCATGGCCAAAAAGAATGCTCTTTATTGATGGATAGGAAGGATCCTCACTACAGGTTTGATTGTGTCCTTGCATGAACATGAAAAAAAAATCAATAAGCATCAGCCCTTCCCTCACCTCAAATGTAGGCAGCAGCAATGCTTCCCATCCCATTTGAAAGGAATCATGACCTTGTAAAAGCTGCTGCTTGCTGACAGGCACTCCCAGCTTGTTCACTCTCTCAGGGCTGGTTCCATTCTTTGTTTCTTCTCTTTAGCCGACCCATCAGTTTAGATGGGAACAGAGCATTTTTTTCAGGTAGAATCTAATGTGATGGGCTGATCTTGGTGAATCATTGATCTCTGCACCATAAATGATCATGATGATGTTCTGGCTATAGCCACAGGTAGGTTCTTGTTCTAGCTGGAAGCTGTTCTGCACCTTCTCTGCAGTTCTTCTCTAATGAAAGGCAGGCAGGTATCACCATAGATGTCACCAAAAACTCTCTTTAGCGTGCACTCTGATAAGACTTGACTAACGCTTGACAAAGTTTTTCCAAGCCTTTCCTGTCCGCCACCAGTAATCACTGATTGTGGATGAAGGATTCCTCTCTTTTTGTACAGCAGAGTGGCTGCAACAAACCTAGAGGTGCAGATCAGAGAGAAGTATCTGGATCCAATGTAGCAAACTTGTTAGTAAAGGTGATTTTAAAAAAACACCAACATCATCAGGAGGAAGGTGGGAGATGACAGAAGTTGGGGAGGAGTAGGAGGCCAAAGAGACAGAAAGACGAGTGGTTTCAGTAGCCAGCAAAGCCCCTTTGTCTTCAGCATCCTGATAAGGTGTTAAAAGGGTCCACTTGAGGACAGAAGGGTTGTGTCTGAACACAGTGAGATCCATTGTATCCCATTCATCCCAGCCATAGGGACGGCCACCTCTGGAACCAAGAAGGTCACTTCCTGAGCGACTGTTACAGTGAGGATCCAGAGAGAAACCATTAATGGTGACTTTGCTACAGGGAAACTCATGAAATCTGCAAGGATGACATTTAACAGGGAGTTTCCGGAAAAAAAAAAAAAAAAAAAGGTGTCTGTTCCTCGGGACGGAAGATGCTTTGGAAGATGCTTACTTAAACCCACTTCCACCTAAAATCTGACTTAGCTCTGTATCTGTGCTTGTGTGACATTGCCCTGAAATCCTGAGTGGCAAGAAGCAACAAAACCAAGTATCTGCAGTCAGACACGTGAGAACAAGGAAGAAGAGCACACTTTGTATGGAGGAATAGTCCTGGATCTGTATCCTTCTCATCCTTAACATAATAATCCTGTAGTGGTGAGAAGGTTAGGTCCAGGATTTTTATGTACTTTTCACATGTCTTTTCACTAAGAAAAAGTCACCAAAAAGCATCCTCTAAACCTCTCTGTTGATATGATCATCATGGTTTTCTTTCTTGTATTTTGAGGATGTGCTCGCCATTCGCACTGAGTCCCTTTCCCACCGACTGAGTAAAGCCTAGCTTTTATCCAACCTACTCTTCAGCAATTCTGAAGTGTGCCCCTTGATTCATGTCACTTGGGAATCATTCTTCTTTCTGCTTTGTTTCTTTCCATTTGCGGCATCTTTGTTTCAGTCCCCTCCTTGCCAACAGAGAGGAACTAGAAGCAACCTTGAGAGGCCACAATTTTCAAGCAGTTTGAAGTCTTACACAATCATAGGGTAGTTCAGATCCATCTGTTTTTTTTTCCTGCCTTGCTATCATTAATATGATTTTTCTGGGACTTTCTCTTGCTGACCATGCTCTTCGGCCCATGTGTCCTTCATCCTACTGCACTTGCAATCCCTCCAAGTGATTATTTATGTTCTCAGCACTTTTGCTAGAGTCCATGTGCCATTCTTCAACATTTCACTTGCTTTCTCTCAACACCGTCTCTGTGGTGTGTTGGGTTGATTATCAACTCCATCCAACCTCTGAGTCTTTGTCTGGTGATCCAGGGAGCCTAAGATCATTGGGCTCAGTCCCACGTAATCTGAATGAAGAGATTGGGAGGGATGAGCAGTGCCAAAGGTTGCACCAGCAGCTGGCAGTAACCTGGCATTGATGTAGCCTGCTGGTTAATGCAAGATTGCATTGTTCAGAGCCTTTGGCTCTGCTTAGGGTACAGGCGTCCTGGTGTAAAACACTTGGCTGCTATTCTCTGATGGGATCAAACTGCTGGCACACTGCAGAGGGGAACTAGGGCTGGCATGAGGAAGGAGTGACGTTTGCTGGAATGGCAGCTACAGTTGCTGGGCTTTGAATTCTAGGACATGAGTATGTCAGAGGCTAGAGCTGCTTGGAGATCATTAAAGTGAATTTCTCTAGAACAGCAAGCAGCAGATACCTTGCATTTCTCAAGAACCGCAGATATTAATGATGGTGACCTTCAGAGCGGCCTGTCAGAGGGATACTGATTCCAACCAAAATTTCTAGCCAAGGAGCAGGTGCAGAGAACTAAATCACAGCAAATCATAGGCAGAACCAGTAGTTCCCATAGTTGAGAGGTTCAGCCTTTAACTCCTCAACAGAGAGCCTTGAAGACAAGAATATTTAACAAAACCACTATTATTTTCCTGTATATGTGTTGTGGAAGAACTTGTCAGACTGCAATGTCCAAGGAACATATTTATCTCTAGACCAGATTTCACAGCTTTTCCCTAAGGAGAACAGCACAGAGACTGCTTTGTGCAGTTGTTCAGTCTCCCTGTGCCCAAAGAGGGACATAAATGTAGATGTTTTAAATAGGACAAGTTTTCAAAGCAAATGTGGGGTTTCCTCCTGTTTTTCCTTCTATTTCAGTAGGATGTGGAACTCCTCACAGATAAAGGTGTCGAGGGAAGGTTGGAGGTTTACTTTGCAGCTGACAGCAATAAGCACATTTTTCTTTGGTTCTCAAAATCTTGCCCGAAACACTTATGTATAAAGCACAGCCTGGTAAACTTCAGGCTGAACCGTTTCTTCTGAGATCTCAGGAGCAGAGCACACAACATGTGCCTTGGTGTTGGCAGTTTGTGCTCTGGATGCTTCCCAAAAGCTATCCAGGTTCCCAGCTCTGACCAGGGCAGGAGACTCCATAGGCAGCTGGGAGAAGGCTCCCAAGCCTCTGCACTACCTGAACAGCCTGATCTGAGGTCCAGAGGAGCCCAAGATGATGCCTGGGGGCTCTGGATCACACTAAAGAGCAGAAGCTTGTTGTCACCACCCACAGCGTTCATATTTTTCTGACTTTCCTCCATTTCAGCCTGCTGTTTTCGGATGCCTTTGGCCAGGCAAGATGGATCCACTTTCCAAGCTCTGGGGCAGAAAAGCTGGCCAGGCTGAAAATGCTGTGTCACTTGTAGAATCATAGAATCTTCTAGGTTGGAAGGGACCTTCAAGATCGTCTTGTCCAACCATCAACCTAACTGACAAAAATAAACACCAACACAACAAAAAAAATGCAACACCGTCACTAAACCATGTCTCCCAGCACCACGTCAGCCTGTCTTTTGAACACCTCTAGGGATGGTGCCTCAACCACCACCCTGAGCAGCCCATTCCAATGTCTGATAACCCTTTCAGTGAAAAAATTTTCCCTAATATCCAGCCTGAACCTCCCCTGGTGTAACTTGAGGCTGTTTCCTCTAGTCCTGTCGCCCGTGACTTGGTAGTCATTTTATTCCTGTAACAAATACCGTGGCTGATTAATACTAAAGTAATCACAGAACACTTCAAATTGCATTCTGCGAACAACAATCTGGTTTTGATTTCATTACTGATTATTAATTATTTTATTACCTCCTGTAGCTGTGTTAATAAGTAATCATACTTAAGCATATTTAAATGTTTTAGAAGGTGAAACATCTTTAGTCCTTTATTTGCTTCTTGTCAGCTCTTTAGCAGGAAAAGTTCACCTCCTATGCAGGGGGTACAAGTTAACATGTCTCTAATGATTGCAGAAATCAGTTGCTCAGTTAATCATTAATGAACATAACACCCTCTCCCATAAAAGACTATGAATATGGTCTGATCAGCGGTTTGGTCGTATTGGAGTCTGAAGACGTTTAGACCTCCTTCTAACAGCAAGTTAATTTCTGTAATTGCTGGCATTATTATGAGGCTACAGGCCTGGCTGTGGTGTTATTGGAAAGGGTTTTAAAGATTGCAAGGAAGTCTGCTTTTAGTGTCCCTCTGAAAATCACTGTGGAAAATTCATTTCCTAAGGTAACCAGAAATATCCATGGTAATAGTGGACACATTTAAAACGGAAGCACAGCATGAAAGCTAAAACCCCTGGAGTATCTCTGCAGACTGGGTGAATCTGGTGCTGCCAGCACTACCCAGTGATGCTGCCTGCCCCCAGTTCCCAGGCTAGGATGGGGAGAGGAACAGGTCCTGCTGGCTGCACGCTCTCCTCTTCTCCTGACAGCCACTTTGTATGTGGTTCCCTCACAGGCACATCCAGGACCGTGCCAAGCACCCCTGGGAAATGTCTGGATGAGCCTTACCTTGTGTTTCAGCTGCTTTTGAATAGAAAATGAAATCCAAAGTCACACCTTGTTCTAAGTTTAGATATTAGATTCTCACCATGAGTCATTGTTGTGTCTAATGCTGGCTCTTGGTGTAATTACAGAGGACACCGCATGGAGTACATGAGTGCTGGGATGTGTAGGGTGCCTGATGTCTGCATATAGATAGATTTCATTCAGTGTGATTCTCCTGGTAGACCTGGATTGCTTTTTGTGATATGGTCTACACTCCAGCTGGTCTCAGGTCCCTGACAGCAACAGGAAGATCCCCAGAGTGGGAACAACACATATCAATACTTCTAGCTCCATCTTCCTGTGCACTTGTCTTCATTAACATGTGAACTGTGTGTCTTCAGCATCTTCCATCATCCTTCAGTACATCCTGCCTGACACATAAGTGCCTCTTTTGCCATTTGCTGCTTCTCCCTTCAGCCGTGTTCCTGGAGCCTTGTGGGAGAGGTGCACTTCTCTCCTTTGATTTGAAGCGACCCATACATGTGAAGGAAAGAGGAAAGCCTTCCCTCTGCCCTATAGTGCCATTTTGAGCCAAACTGAAATCCAGGTCTAGTGCAAATGCCTTTCATCTGCTCTGTATCTTACCAAGTAGGTCATGAGTAGGTCATCCTCAATGTAAGAAGGACATGGACCTGATGGAGCGGGTCCAGAGGAGGGCCACAAAAATGATCAGGGGGTTGGAGCAAATCTGCTCCGAGGACAGGCTGAGGGAGCTGGGGTTGTTCAGCCTGGAGAAGAGGAGGCTCTGGGGAGACCTAATAGCG
>JAOTQQ010000063.1:5480581-5509166 GCA_026546715.1 Gallinago undulata | reverse complement strand
CCCTGGAGACATTCAAGGTGAGGCTCGAGGAGGCCCTGGGCAACCTGGTCTAGTTGGGGGTGTCCCTGCTGACTGGGTGGGGGTCAGACTAGATGACCTTTGGAGGTCCCTTCTGGCCCAGGTGATTCTATGATTCTATGAGGTGCTCTAAAGGGTCCCACAGGCATTTTGGACATCCTGGTGTTAAATTGTGATTTTTTCCTGTGAGGTATTTAGGGGACTGAGGCAGTATATGACAGGGCCTTGTAATACGGCACAAAAATATCGCAAAGCTGTCACCCACATTCTCAAAGCCACTAGCTTTCTGCTACAAAAAGAAAAGAACTATAATCCTCTGTGATGCCTCCTGCTCTCACCTGACCAAAGAAGCAGGCCAGCAAAGCAGAAAATCAAGTTCCTCCTCCGGGGTGACCACACGGGGTGTCCTTCTTTTTTAAAGACTAATTCCTGCATCATTTCTCCATGGCTGAACCTTACATGGAACAGCTAACACTGCCCAGCTGAGAGAGGAAGCAAGGAGTCTGTATACTTTGAGCCTGCATTCACTGACACTCACCTGGCAATACACAGGATAGACCTGGCAGCACTTGGCCGGTCAAGGAGTCACCTCTTTGGGGCAGCTACTGCTCAAGTGCATCTGCACACATCTTTTTACACCACTACTCTGATCTAAGGGGCTGCAAGGAGGCTACAAACCCACCTATGTGGGTTCAGTTATTTTACTTGCAGCAGGACCTAGCTGCCAGGACCTCTTTGTGCTGCATGCCAGGCTTACCCAAAGACCTTAGTCCAACACGTCCTTAATGCTCCAGCAGTTCCTCAAGTGGCAGATATCATGGGTTCTGGCCATCTTCTCAACACATCTTTCTTCCCTTCCACCTTCTTGGTCTTTTCTTCCTCACACCCTTTTCCACCTTCTCATCCGGGCAAGCAGGTAAACTCGGAGGACAAAATGTTCTCCATGCAATTCTACAGTCACTTTATCTCTGTTATGTTTTTTTCTTCCACCTTCCCTAGAAAAAGGAGCCAGTGGCACTAGCGAAGAAAACCAACAACACCTACAACATCGTTGGCACCACCTATGCCCTCAACATTGCCAAGGACCCCGGCCTGCCCACCATCTCCAAGAGTGCAGCTGCCACTGCTACTGCCACCAACGTACCCCCCAAGATGCCCCGCATAGAGGAGAAGCTCCCAGACAGTAAGAAGACATACAACAGTGTCAGCAAGGTAGACAAGATGTCCCGCATTGTCTTTCCAGTCCTCTTTGCCATTTTCAACTTAGTCTACTGGGCCACTTACGTAAACCGGGAGTCAGCTATCAAGGGAATGATCCCCAAACAATAAAACCGGTCACACAAACCTTCCATCAGTGAGCACCATCCAGGCAGGAATTCGCCAGGGCTTTCTTCTTTCCTGTTTTGTTTAATTATTATTGTTCATTTGATATTATTATTATTACTATTAGGTTGTTCTTTTATGATGTAAACAAAGCTGTGATTTTAATTTAATCCCATATCTTTTAGTTTCATTTTACTTTGTCTCTGATGACGAAAAGAAAAAAAAAGAAGGATCATAACAAGTTGTGCCTCTAACATCGTGAGTCTGATGTCCACCACCTGTCTAAGTCACCCTGTGTTTCCATCTCTCCTCCTCCACCTCCTGCTGTTCCCATGGTCTGCATGCCACTGCCATTCCACGCTCCACTCTGCTGGGGGCTGCTGCTGCAGTCCACCCCCCTCCTCCTCTCCTGCAATGGGCTGCCCTAGCATGGTGGGTACTCCTGGTGGCCTGGGCTCAAGGATGTGGAGGTCTCCAGAGTCAGGCAGGAAGGCTGCTCTTCAGTGCCTGGTGCTTTGTGCTAGGTGGTACCCTGGGGCTGTGGATGAAGGTGAAATGGTCTGTTGATGGAGCAGTGTGGCATGGGCCAGCTTGTAGCCCAGTGCCAACTGGGTGCAAACCCACCACTGCTGTGGTCAGTGGAGCCATTGCAGGGGTGGAACAGGGTGGCAGCATCTTGTAGATATCTACATGGCTTCTTCCTTTCTGTCTTCACTTAATCCAGCTGCTGGTTTCCTCCATGTCTCTCCCCAAGACCAGGTGAGAAAGGTCTTGTCTGTCTGCCGGCCTGCACTCTTGGGGCAATTAATGTTAGAGGGTGGGGTGGTTCCTAACAGAGAAATAATTTTTCTCAGGGTCAGTCAGGAAGTCAAGACAGGAGCTTTATGATGCCTTGGAGGAGAATAGCAGCTGTGAGGCCACATGCATTCAACACCAGGACTGAAAGCCATAGAGTTTGTGTTCAGATGGGTGGTTTATCACTTCCTCTTAGCCCCATCCACTTATCCTTCTCTGTCCCAGTTCCTTCTTCCACCTCTGCATTCATCTTGCTTTGGCTACTCAGCAGCCCCCAGTACTATTTCAACTGCTGATGGGTGGATTTAGGCAGAGAAGCCCCTGCCTCTCAGGTGAGACACACTGATGGGGAGGAGCACAGCCAGGGGAAGTCCAGCTCATGGCACATCCTGCTCTGGTGCACCAGAGCAGCAGGGATGTTGGCGCAGGCTGTTTCCTCTGGGACACACCAGGAGCCACTCTGCCACCTGTGGGGGTGAGTCAGGGGACAGTCAGTCCCCAGGTACCTCCCTGCCCCTGCTGAACAGATGCACCTGAGCATCTTCAGCACCATGAGAGAACAGCAGAAAAGAGCTCTTTGAAACAGCAGGGTGATACCCCTGTCCCAGAGAGCCATGTGAGCCAGGTCCCGTCCCACAAAGCCATTGAGATAAGACCCAACTCCTGCATGCTCTTCCAAAGAAAACCCTCCAGTGCCTTGGAGAGAGGCGCTTTCTCCCTTCCTGGCCACCACAGTAAAAGACCCAAACCAGTGGTTGTCCCCTTACCAGAAGCAGCACAAGATGGTGGCATCCAAGCCATCTGTCCCCACTTCCTGGTGCCTGAGCCCACAGACACACTGTCCTGCTACATGGAAGGACATCCCGTGCCTGGTGAGTTCTTGTCCCCAGCCTGTGGGCAGGAGGGATCCTGCCAGCAGCCCTGCTCCCAGGGCAGGATGCACCCCCTCTTTCCCGAGCCTCCCACTGACCCTCCGGCTCCCCCCCGACCCCGAGCTGCCCCCAGCATGTTTCGGGTGCATGCACCCAACAAATGCCCCACCACCCCCAAGTTGATGTCTTCAGCATTGCTTTGAGCCACTGTGCCGACCTCAGTTCTCCCCCTCCCCGTGCAGGATCGGGGCTGAGCACAAGGCACAGGATTTACCCCACCTGGAATATCCATGGGGACAGCAGGACGGAGCGAGGAAGGCCAGGGCAGTTTGTCCTGCAGCGTGGGTGGCATTGGTCCTGCCTGTCCCTTGCCAATCTTTCTGGCTCAACAGCAGGGCAGTCGCTCCCTCTGCCTACAGCTGTGGCGAGGAGAGGAGCTCGGAGACATTTAGCTCAGCTTCCAGTGCGTTCAGTCCACCGGCATGTCCACACCAGCAGGCAGCATCGGGAAGAGGTGGAAAACTCCCCACCCTAGCCCCAAGACGATGCTAAGGAAACCAGCTCTCTCCCCATCCTTCCCCCTGTCCCCCCAGCGTCCTCACCCCAAACCACCCGTGACATTTCTACAGTGCCTTTCATCCCCGAAGGCTGGGTGTTGGGGAGGGGAAAGCCCAGCAGCTTTCCCGCTTTGCACCCAGTATGGGGTTGGAGGAGCAGAGGGAGGGTACACCATCCCCAGCCCTTCTGCTGGGCAGGGGGGGGACAACATCCTGGCTGCTTTTGCACCTGTGGCACCCGGTTCCTCTGGCACTGCTGCTGCAGCCACCTGCTCCGACAGCCCAGCCACCCCAGCACTGCCCCACCACGGCACCGTACCCCTGCCCACCGAGACACCCCCTGTGCTCCCTCCCCTCCAGCAGCGAGTGCCATTGCTGCCACCCTTCTGCTCCCTGGGCTTTCCAACGGGACGTGCCACGCTGACTGGCCGTGAGGCTGTGTGTTTTGGAAACTACTTGGATGTCATTTTCTTAAATAAGCTAGATGAAGTGTGTCTCATCAAACATTCATGTCACTTAGAATACTCGGGCCTAAGTGAGTGGAATAGAAACCCTATAAAAAGCAAAACAAACACAATAAAATGGTAACAAAGAGTATATTGTGTTTACTAACGTAATTACATCAAAGGCAAGTTTAAATGTGGGATCCAGTGAGTTAGCTGACTCGAGCTGGCCCTGGCGCAGAGGTGGTCTCCTCTGCCAGACTGGGCATTCCCCAAAATCTCCTCTAGCCTGAGAGGCATGTCCTCCTGCACCTCGCCTCACTAGGTGTGCCTGTGTCTCTTGGTGCCTGTTTCGCAGAGCTCTCTGGAAGATGTCAGGTCTTACCATCACCTTCTCAGCAGCCTGCTTGTGCTGCCCACCTAGGGCCACCCAGCCTCAGTGCCACAGGGTGATGCTCAAGGTGCCAGGGCTGGACCTCTCTGATGCCAGGGGCAGCATCTGAGCCTCCTCCCTTCCCGCGGGTGATCCGATCCGTCTCACCTCGGGGTGAATCTCCTGCCTGTCTCTTCCCCAGCCCTTCCCTCCCTGCGACGCCGAGGCTCTTGTCACTGCCCGGGACACAGCCCACCGATCTGGCTTGTCGGTGACACCCGTCTGCTGGCTCGTCTTTGCTCATCCTGACTCCAAAAATTTTGCTCTCTGCCTGATAAAAGGCTGCCTTCCTGGATCTGTGTTAGTGCGCCTTGAAAGCCAAGTCTATTCCCACCAAAGCCTGGCACTGACTCCGAGTCTTTTCGCCAGCTGGAAGCAGAAATGCCGGCATCCTTTGGTTAAAGACAACAAACCAAACAGGATTTGTAGTTTAGCTTCCAAGCAGGGAAGCATTTCGGGAAGATAGTTATAAATAAGTGGTTTAACGTCTCCTGCCAGCAGACATCACAGAAGAAGATAATGTTCTTTTTTTAAAAAATCTGTCAGCAGCTCAAATTGGGATGTTTCCTTCCCAGCTAACATGAGTCTGCTGGTTGGGGCTTCTTCTAAGGGCAGGCTGGGCCAGAACTAACCTAGCATCAGTTACTGGGGTTTATTCCTTGCTGTGGTGGTATCTAAGGGCTCTGTTTTTATAATGGTCCTGTACGAACCAGGTGTATGAACCAGAACAGGTCTGTACGTGGCCACTGTTGGTCCAATCCACAGTTGTGCACAGAGCGGGCACTTCATTCACCCTGAGCCTCAGTACTCCCGTATTTCTTTTCTTCTGGCAAGTCCCAAAGCCTCCTTGACTTGATAAGAGTATTAGAGCAGGTATTAGAAGTCTTTGGGGGTGATAAAAATGACCTGTTCAGTCTGCAGCCCTGTTTTATACCTTGCGCCACCTGGGACGCACACAGCGTGGTCCAGGCCTGCAGTTGCATTCCTCCAGAAGATGTCAGAGGGACATTTTGGCGCTGGCAGCTTGTCTCTTCCCTCCTCTGAAACCCCGCACGGGCAAACGCAGTGTGGCTCTCGAGAGCTCTGTGCCCCAGGGGACAGAGGGGACAGTTTGGCTGAGGTCCTGCAAGCGGGCAGGGGAGGCAGTGTGGTGGCTGCAAGCGCTGTGTTCATGCTGTGACGTTTCTGCAAAGTGACACAGGAGGGATGGGGGGAGAAGTGGTCCCTCGGTGCCACCCATTCTCCTAAAGGGCTGATGGAGTTACCTCCATACAACATCTAAAAAGCTTCTTGGACATCACTGAGCAGGACTGTGACACCTGAGACAGAGCTTCCTGGTTCTCCTCAGTGCTCTGAGCTCAACATAAGCAAAGCTGGCTTCACCACCTCCTAGGTTTTCCAGACAAGTGCTGTGGCCAACACAGCTTACCCCTGTCCTGATACCCACCAGCTCAGTGGCACTGGCAGGGTCCTAGTTTGTTTGCTGTAGGACATCCCCTGTGCAAGCAGACCCCATCCTTGCTGTTCCCAGACACGAGCCACGCATGCAGACAACATCACAACCAGCTTGTTTCTGCAACATTATCCTATGGACACAAGGAGCATTCATTTCTCATCTGCTGCTGCTTCCCTCAGTCCATATATTGGATTCGTTTCAGCCATCCCTTGGGGAAGATTGTAGGGCTGCATCACATACCAGGAAGGGGTTTCTCTTGCTCCAGATCACGTAGAAGACCCTATGTTCTGCTAAGAACTGATGCCTTCAAAGGGGGGGAACCTCTCCCGAAGGTGCTGTAGAAATGGCCTCTTTGCACTTGCTGGAGGAACAGAGCAGTTAAACAAACATTGCTGTTAAACAAAGACAAGTGGCTACTGGGGACAGGAACTGCACTCCCCCAGTTTGCCAGGGCAAGACATAAGCCACCAGGCACCTCCTAGTGGGTTCACTTGAGGAACGGTTTGGCAGGGATGTGTTAGGGCTCCCCTTCCACATACTTGGTCCTGGGGGTGGTGGAGAGCTGGCCTGGGATTGTGGGGCTGGACCACCACAGCATGTAGCGTCTGGCCAGCCCTCCTTGCTCCAGGCCCTTGTCCCCAAATTGTATAACTCTCTGGGGCTTTAACCCACCTCATCAAATATCTCTGTGGATTTTCCTGACTCCTTGGCATCTATTAGGGGTGGGGAGGGCTCAGCCATGGTGAGGGGCACATTCATGAAAACATAAGTGCTTTAATAATGTCAAAATAGGGAGAAAAAAAAAAACAAACAAGGAATTCACCAACCCTCTCTCCATATCAAGCTAAACTACTCCTGAAGGCATTTTTGGCAAGAGGCCACAGCACAGATGAGATTGATGGCTTCCAGGTACAAAAATTTACTGTTTGACCTTGTTATTGTTCAGTCAGCCAAAGGTTTTTACATGTATATATGTGTGTATGCATGTGTATATTTATACTCACAAACTCTTTATATCTAAAAGTCAAACCTCTTTCTCTTTGAAAGAGAAAATGGCCACTTTCAATTATTTCACTTCCCTCTCATTCTCTTTGCTAAATCACCTGGAAGGAGGTACATCCCTCTCTGCTGGTGCTCAGATGGCTGCGGGAGGCATAAGGAACAAAGGGAGCAAGGGAGAAGAGCCTCTCTCCGTGCTGGGGTCTCGGTGCAGGCTTGCTGCCTCAACCAAGGTCCCTGCTGGCCAGCACCTTCCAGATAACGTAGTCCCAGATGTCACAGCTTTTCCAACACAGCCCCTGTCCTGCCCTGGACACTAGGATGTTCCCAGGAAGGCAGCATGGCTTTTCAACAGCTGAATGCTATAAGCAATGAGTCCTCACTGCCCAGCCAGGGAACATGTAGCTGAGCATTGCAAAGGGGTGTGAGGTCTCCACCCTGAGCCTGCTTCAGGTGGGAACATAAAACCTAGTGGGATCCATTCCAGCTGCTCCTGGCCAGAGGAACACCATAGGTAGGGGCTGAGCTTCTGCAAAGCAAAGGGAAGTGCTGGCACTTGGCCACTGCTTGCTGCTCATCCAGGTGGGATGTGCTGGTCCGTGGCTATGTGCTCATCATAGGAGGGGACAGCAAAAGCATAGGCTTTTGCGGCTGCTGTGTCCTGGACCTGCACCTTATCTCACCTCAGCGCAACCAGGACCAAAGAGAGATGCTGGGCAGCCCATGAGCGGTGGGGCCACGGTGAGTGAGTGGTGAGCAGCCCCCAGCAATGGTACCCTGCCTCAGCTCCCTTAATGTCACCCCTTTATCTCCCCCCATCTTAGAGGAAACGTTTAGGCAGTGACCCTGCAACTGCACTCGCAGCTCCTATATTCCCTCCTCTGCTGCTGGAGAAAGGCTCTCACGGTCAGCAGTGATCGCCACCTGTGCCTTGTGGTGTCCCAACCATGAGAATGAAGGATGTCACCACCCATAAGCAAACAACACCAGTTCTCTTTCTGGGTCTGTTCCTGCTTCCCACCACGGGAATCTGTGCTGTTTGAAACAGCAGAGCCTTGGGCTTGGATTAGTCCTAACGTCTAACCTGTCATCCTTCACCACAAGGGGAAGCTCTTGAAGCTCTAGGACAAAATATGATGTTCTAGCTACTCTTTCCTCTTCCCCACTGTCCTAGTCCCTACCAGTGCAGATCTCTTCTGTACACAGCTTTGACGATCCCCTCTGCCTAGAGAGGGAAGCCTGGTCCCAGGTTTGCTACGTGAGCCAGGATGTTCCCATAGTCTTGGGATCTCTTGGCTCTTCTCTTCATTGTGAGAAGAATGCTGCTGGAAGGTCTTGTCAACTTGGTAAGTCCATTGGCTCATGCTACGCTGCTAGCAGGACTCTGTTCCCCCTGAAAAGTCTGTTGATTCCTCCTGTCTTTTTGCCATCAAGCGTTCTGGCAACCATGCATTGAACAATTTGATTTTTGCAGCCACAAAAAAGTAGGGGCAGAGTTGGGGAAACCTGAGCCATTGCCACATTGCCTTTGCCAGGCTGTATTTAGTGTTGAAGGGCTCCTCTTGGTTGTCACGAGGGAGTTTCTCAGCCCGCCAAATCTAGTCAGGTGGCCACAAGCGACCATCAGCTAGATTTTCACTGTCAACTGACTTGGGGATAGCGGCAGGCGAACGTCCCATCTGAAGGTGAGGGCACTTGCTGCTGCTTTAGCTGCAGCCGTGGTGCCCAGGGTAGGGAGGGTTGCGTTAGCATCATGCTAGGGCAGCCCATCACGGGAAAGAGCACACCGCAACAAATTGCCAGAGAATACGCTCATTTTTCACTGCCTCAGGTTCAGTCTGTGCCCCTGTATGTCTTCTGCTTTGTGTTCCATCTTGTGAGACTCTCTTTACTCCGCTATGAGAAAGAATCTAGCTGGCAGCAGTTTAATGCATGACAATCCTCTTATTCCAGCTGTAAATAATTAACAACTAGAAAAAACAAGCATTTTTTTAAATTTTTTGTTGACTTGATTTTTCTCTATTGACTAGCTGGTAGCCACTTTCTTAAGGGATTTCTCATGGAAACTGTGACCTTTCTTCTCTCTCTGTTTCTCTCTCTTTCTCTTTCTGAGATTTGTGTCTCAAATGCTTTTTGGTGCAATGTTCAATGCCTGTTTGTATTTTTGAATCGTATTTTTCAACCTTTGCCAGAAAAAAATAATAATAATGGCCCATTCTAATTGGCGGGATTTTGAGTCCTGCAATTTTTTTCAGCTTTTAGCTTTTTCGATAAGTTAAAGCAAGAGAAAAATGTCTCAAAAAATTACAGTGAAGTTCTGAAGAGAGATTAGAGAACATCAGAAACAAGAACCATGTGAATAAGATCAGCAAGCTGAGTGGAGGAGGAGGACTCTTCTAACCACCTACTAACTTTCTGATCTAACACGCAAGGCGGGACTAGACCTCTTCACTGAATTAAATCACTCCGCTTTTCCACTCTACCCACTCTCTCGAACTCCGATCAAAACAAATAAAAATTCATATTTTAAAAAAAACCACCCTGTGTTGTTGTTTTTTCCATGGTCTGTTTCTCAAAACAAAATTATGTTGCCCTGGGCTTCGGGCTACCTGCACATCTGGAGAGTTTGTCCCAGTGATGAGCAGCCAAGCTACCCATGAAAAAATAAATATTCCAGGGGAAAATAAAAGAGCTTGAAAATATTCCGTGTTTCCCATCGTGTCGTGTTCGAAATACTTTCCCTTCCAAAGGCAGGGGAGTGGAGGGCAGAAGGTACATTCAAGGCAGATTCACTGGGGAGTTTGGGAACCAACTCAAAGACAGGATGGTGGTGGTGTGATATGTGGCCAAGAAGGAGACCGTAAGGTGTTCTCTTTCCCCACACTTTATGGCCCATGGTTAGACTTTGCTTTTCCAAAAGAGATCTTTGATATTTCTCTATGTACAACATGAATTGAGCTTTCTGCTGCTCTAAGGGCAACCAGAAGAGGCCGTGGCCAAGACCCTGGTTTATCCAGCCCACAACACACTTTTCTCCAGGGCAATCACACCTTAAAGAGACCCTAGTGGGGAGAAGGACATGTAGTCCCTTTGGCCCTTGTCTACCCAAACAGCTTCCAAGCATGACTTGGGATTTACCATGGTCCAGAGACCTTTGCTGCAGGGAGTTTTTGTGGTGGCTAGAATCTCCTGGTTTTGGAGATTTAATAGCACATAGCTGGCCATGCCACATCACTGGAACATTATGACGTGTGTCCGGGTGACTGTGTGGTCTGCCAGTGAGGAAGTTCAAGGTGTAGGGGCTTCATTTGGACACTTCATTGCATCTCCTTGGATGCATGAGAAGTTATACTTAGCAACGAACAGAAAGAAGGGTTTTTCTCACTGGGTAGGAAGATCTGAAGTGAAGTACATCTCTTCAAATGCAAAAGCAGAAAAAAAAATCACCTGCAAGAAATGCTGAAGTTCTTCTATTGCACTGAATTTGACACTTCCTGTGTTCCCCTGTGATTGTTTTTCCTGCATTTTTGGCTACTTTTTAGTTAAAAATACTGATGATTTACCCAAATTCAGCATATTCAATTCCCTCCTCCATTACCACTGGGAAATAAGAGGAGAAGCCAGTAACTCCAGTGACATCGTCAGTTGTTTTCCACGCCTGAAGAAGGAACGAAACGCCCTCCCCCTACCCCTTCCCCGGATACCATGAGCACCATCTGGATGCTGCACCAGGGACTTGCTGGCGGGACAATATCTCCAAACATATTGCAACCTTGAACGAAAAAGTTACGCATTGGAATTTGCTGCATTCAGCTGAATCCTCCTCCTCGCTCGGAGATTCAGATGACAGAAGAGGCTCGGGAGTGCCGGGGCTCACAGCTGCTGTGGCAGATGGATAGATACCACGGGTCTTAGCAGTACAGGCTGCATATTATGTCTTCCCGAGGATGGAGCATAGCTTGTGACCTCGGCAGGAGCAGGCAAGAAAGGAGCCCACCACTGTTTTTAAACCATAAAAGCTGGAACCCACAGTTTTCACCCTTCTCCCCGCTCTCCCCCTCCCCGGCCCGAGTCCTTCCTCAATCAAAACTGCACAGGGTTGATCCCAGCCTGAAAAGATCTTCCTGACTCAGAAGACAAAAATAAACAGCGATGTGAAAAGCTTCCCTGCATTATCACTTCTCTATTTGAACCTGGAACAAGGGCCCTGAAGAGGAACAGAGTGTAATTGCAGTGTCCACAGAAAAGAAATACTAATGAAAACAGGCAGAGCCAGGAGAATTGGCGGAGAAGAGGCATAGCTGAGCAAGTATTTATTACCCCAGCACTTTTAGAGCTCAGGCTGACAGGTGTCTTTGGAATGCAATAGCTGAGTTTTATTATTAGATGCTTATACCACAGCAGGGCTCGGGGCAGGAGGAACCATTGATGTGTGGCTCCTGAGGTGCCAGATGCTGGGGAGTGGATAAATGTGTCCCTTATGCCAGGCTGGAACGTGGCTGGTGGGGATGGCTCAACCCCATGGCCCCATGAAGGAAAGGGTGCCCTGGGGCGCGGTGGTCATCTTCTGGCTTCAAATGGTAGCTGTTCCAGAAACAACTTCTGAGAACCACCTCTTCATGAGGTGGAGTGAGTGCCCCAAAGCCTTCATGAGTTTGGGAGGTATCATCAGGAACCCCAGCATCAAGGTAGGGTCCCCTCTGTGGAAGGAAGAGGAATCCCTCTTCTCTGGTTCCTTCACTCTGTAAGACAAGTAGGTCCAATGCTGCACAACTCCTGTTCATGGGGTTCTTCCCGGGACCATCTCCATGCTGGCTGCCTTGTAAGCAAACAGCGCTTTCTTCTGCTAAGCACAGTTCCTCCTGACCGAACTCATCCGTCAGCAGCTTGTCAGCAGGAACACGATTTGGGACTTTGCGGTCGCCTCACTCCTTGAAGAACACCCTCGCCTGGCAGATTTGTGGTTTGCTGGCACTCATTCTCCCCTAAGCTTTCACGCGTTGGCAGGCTGGGGGCTGCAGGGGCCTCCTGGGGGATCCCGGGCTTTGCTACCACAAGCACACACTCGCTGCAGTTAGAGGTGGGAAAAAGTGGCTGTGACTTTCATCCTGACCCCACCACCTTCCCTTTTCACACTTGGAGGACGGGTGATGTGTTAACAGCAGCCAGAGCCCCAAGGTGGGGCTGCTTCCCAGCACAGACTTGCTCACCTCCTCCTGTGGATCCTCAGTGTGCTTCATGGGGATGGGGGTGTCCTCTTCTCCTCCACCCCTAAGCAGGCAGCAAGCAATGGGCTGTGGAGGGGCCTTGGCAATGTGTCTGGAGGGATGGGTGTGGATGTCAACCACAGCAAAGCTCCTTCACCCCACAGCAGCAGGGAATGCCTCCTGGACAGGTGAAGAAGGAGAAGGAACCTTCTCCAGACCTGCTCTGACCCCAGGGCAGGGGAGACATCTCCAGTGTGAGAACCATTGGGCTCCTTGAGTCTCATTCTTGGACTCAAGTGGTTGTCTACCCCTCATACTGCTGTGGTTCCTGCTCCAGGGTAGGAGCACCACAGGGGATTCAGATGCCCCCCTACACCTGGGGCTCCGATGGGAGTTTTGTAGTGGGGGTGTGGAAGACACAGCTGTGGGACTTGGGTGGGACAGGGGAGTCAGCCAGCCCAGGGACATCAGGGACCCTGGGCTGAACAGGGCTGCACCACCCCCATCCCCACAGCCACCAGAGAGAAAATGTCTCCAAAAACCAGCACTAGCTGTTTTTCTTCAGAAGGGGAGAGGTGTAGGAGCTTGCTGGGCATCAGGCATTTTATAAAAGCACTTTGGGATCCCTGCTAAATAGCAATCTAGGAGTCGACAGCAGAGGTTTCAGCAGAGGTGGTATTGTGGCCCTGAGAGTCTAAGGACATAAGTGAGGCAAGGCTGGTAGGAAAAAGCAATATTTTTTTATTACACAGATAACACAGCTGGGGAAAAGAAGCCAAGCTTTCAGGCCTACAAACTCTCCTTGAGATGTGGTGCTATAAACTTCAGGCTTAAGGCTGGGAAGGACTGACCTGGGCTAGCTTCATAAATGAGGCAATCAGAACGAAAAGGCTCCTGGCTCCTACGCAGAGTGGCAAGTGGCTTATAAGGGGAAAAGTAGTTCTTGGGCTTTTGTGAAGAATGGGTGAGAATAGGAGACAGAATAGTATTGCTGAGTTTACTAAGAGAAAGAAAGAAAAGCATACAGTGTTCTGGATTAAAAAAGGAAAAGAGAGAGATATATAAAATTACAGATAATGCAGACAGAAACCTTCTCTGAAGTCAATGCACAATTTCTTCAGCACATGCATGTTTTATACTTGCTCAAGAAGCCTGGGAGCAGTAAGTCTCCAGTCAGGCCCCAGCTTAGCTATACATCAGTCCAGTCCTGTGCTGGAATGTCCATTTCCTGGCATTCAAGGGAAGCTCTTTAGGCTCCTCCAATTTTTCTTTGCTATTGTGAACCTTTAAATATCCATGCCAGGCTGTAATCCCCAGTTTGACTGTAAAGCTAGCCTTTGCCTTCACAGCGCCTTATTACACCCAGTTTAAATTATGAGGGGTAGTGAGACAGGGTTGATAAGGAGGATTTATTATGCTTGAATGACCATCTATAGCAACTCATTGCTGTGTGACTCCCTCTCCCTCCTCTGGAGAACAGCTGCTGCCAGAACACACTCCTTTTCAAGTGTGAACCCTCAATCACCTAGGAGTGGAGGATCTCACTCACATCCTCATCTGGAGGAGAGGATTGTATTCACCTGATCATGGTTATAAAGGGAAGTATTCCTAAGCAACTGGTATGTGAGGGCCCTGTTCTAAAGAAGATGTGGAGGCTGATCTGCAGGTGGCCCTGGGCAGGGGACACCCTGAGGTGGGTCTCTGCCCTCACACAGCAGCGTTATGATGTCCCAGGTAAGGAGAAGAGATGTGCAGAGTTCCTTGCTTTGGGGTAAGGATGCTCTAGGTGCTGGGTGGAAGGAGTCCATGGTGCATCACGCAATGGCCATGGGGAGATCAGGATGGTGAGAAGGTGCATTTCACCTGAGGCAGCAACTCCTCACCCTTTCTGGGTTTCCATCATGTAAATCAGCTTCCTGGGAGAAGGTCTGGGAGCCAGCATCCCCCCTGGGAGCACAAGTGGCTGTATGCTGAGATGTGCAGGCAACTGTGCCACCTCCTAGGGTGGAAATCAAGTTCAACTGGTAACAGGACAGAGCTGGTCTACATCTGTAGCCCCGTGGGGGCACTGGGGGGAGGTTAGCCTTTTTGGTATGGTTCTTAAAGCATTATTGCTGGGGAGCTGGGTGACGTTTTCCTTCTTTTGCTAAGTTTAGAGTGTAATCGTTATGCCGCCTGTTTGGGCTTTCTCAGTCCTGCTGTCTGGGGATCTCATTTGCGTAATTTTGTTGGGTCCTGGCTAATAATGACGTCACATAAAAACAACTCATTCTGCCGGACTGAGAGTGGGCTTTGTTGTCATGGTAACCTTTGATTCAAAGACTTGCAGGAAGGAGACAGGTAAGTGCTTGAAATTGCCATATTTCAGCATGGTTTCAGATGCCTTGAAAGTCAGGCCCATTTTCCGTAAATGAAATTTCAAGTCTTGTTGAAGTACTTTGTAAACAAAATTCATTTATTGCCTGAAGAAAATGGAGTGGGATTTAGTCGAAGAAAATGCTTTTAGAAAAACTAAGGTTTTGTGAAGCACTCTACAAAATAACGGGAGTTAAACACAACCAGGATGTGCTAATGCTGCTCTGCTCCCCAAAATGCAGCCCTGGAGAGAAGAGATCCTTTCCCTGCAAGGTGAGGTGGTCCAGTAGCCCTCAAGGCTGGCCCAGTAAGGAGACTTGTGTGCTGGAGGGTACGGAGGGGGACAGAAGCGGGTTTGATGGGAGCAATCTTTAATTAGTTTCAAATGCGTGCCCCCACAAGTGTGCTGTGTTTTACCCAGTCTGAATCAATGAGCCTCCCTTCCTGAAATTTGGGTCAGTGTGTACTACATTAGTCAAAATACTCTGGAAGCTGAGATATTCACTCAGAGCTAGATATCTACACGCTTATTCGGAGACCTGATTAGGAATGCTTGTGGCTTCTCTGCAAATGAAATGAGGATGCTCTTAGCCCCTCCGGATATGAGATAGTCTGAACTGGGATTGCAGGGAGACATTTCCACCTGGAAAGCCCTGGGCTTCTGAAGATAGGCTCCCAGTTTGGAGACGCTGTGTGAAATTGGTGAGAGCCATGTAGTGCTGCCTTCCTTTCAAAGGGAAAATCGGCCCGAACCCAAAGGTGTGCTGCAAAAGTCAACATTTGGCATCTGGATCCAGCAACATTTTGGGTCAGGGGTCTTTTGATTGTGTAGCACCCTAAATATTATCCAAGAATCTGTAGATTAAGTTCTTTGGCCAGATTATAGCGTGAAAGGAGAACCTGGTGCATTGCTGTTTCCAGGATCTGGGTTGCAGCATCCAAACCCTCTTAGGCATAACGTCACCAGCCTGAAATGCTGTGTCCCTTCCTTTGCCTGAAATAGGGTGACTATTTGGGGGAACTTTCCTCCAAAGGCAGACAAACACCTTGGCACTTTAACTCTTGCACAGAAAATGTCTTTTTCTTCAAGGCCCATGGGAAAGGAAGCTGTTTCAGCTCAGCTGCAACTGGTGGCTTGGGGAGGTAGGGCAATAATGAGATGAAACCCAGGTGGACCTGTAGAAACCATCTGCCCAGGTGGAAGCTTGTAGAGCACCACAGCTGCTGCAGGAGCAGAGGCACTAAATGTGGAGACTTTTTAGGATGTGGCTCAAGCAAAGGGGTCTCTGGGGTCTGGAGCACAGGCTGGAGAGGACTGTGGTAGAGTTGGAACTATCTTGTGGTTTTGCTCCAGTCTGATGGATGTTCAAAGCAGCTCCTGTGAGTGGCACCAGCGCTGGCAGGCAGGTTCCTGTGGCAGGACGGAGCGTGGTGGTGAGGAGGGAGCCCTGGGGAGGGGAATGGAGCCCCAGGGGAGAGCAGCAAATTGGGTTTGTGCTTCTCAGACTCACAAGGAGCTGATCCTTGGTGTATATGGGAAGTGCCTGAAATAGAAGCTTTTTGGAAATAGTGAAAAGGGAGTGTTTCTGAAGGACTCCAACCCTTCTCCGTGTGATTTGCACAGCCCTTCAGAGTGTTTGTTGCTTTTTTTGGTGGCGGAAGCTATTCAGGGAATTTGACCTGAATTTTTTGCATCACTTTGGATCCTTAGAAATTGCATTTATTTAAAGCAAACAAGTCATTTGTTGAAAAAATATTGCCCAGCTATGTGCAAGAGGAAAAGCAGCTTTTCCTAAAATTAACCCAATATTAGTCCATGTGTTTGCTGGGCTCACAATCTGCAGGTACAGAAGAGCTGCTATACTGGGAGAGCCCAAAACCTTGTTCAAATAGTGTCCAATTGCTGATAGCAGTTGAACAGCAGATGCTCCCTATGTATGATCTTGAGTACTCTCTCCCTCATGCATCTTGCAGAGCTTCACCAGAGTACTTTCCCAGCCTCCAGCAATCTGTGGCTTGAGGATTTGCCTGTAAAAGCCACATCCTTATGTTTAATTATGTTATCCTTATGTTAAAGAAGCTGAGGGGTGACCTCATTGCTCTCTGCAGCTTCCTGAGGATGAGAAGTGGAGAGGGAGTGCTGATCTCTTCTCCCTGGTATCCAGTCATAGGATGCACCGGAACAGTTCAAAGCTGCACTGGGGAAAATGAGGAAGCATTTTCTTACAGAGAGGGTGGTCAAACACTTGGAGCAGACGTCCTGGAGAGGCGGTCAATGCTCCAAATCTGCCAGTGTTTAAGAGGCATTTGGGCAACACCCTTAAAAATTTGCTTTAACTTTCAGTTAGCTCTGAAGTGGTTGGGCAGTTGGACTAGATTTCTGTAGGTCCCTTCCAGCTGAAAATAGTCTATTCTAGACT
Source organism: Gallinago undulata (assembly GCA_026546715.1). Taxonomy (NCBI): domain Eukaryota; kingdom Metazoa; phylum Chordata; class Aves; order Charadriiformes; family Scolopacidae; genus Gallinago; species Gallinago undulata. Next base: position 5,492,288 of record JAOTQQ010000063.1, on the reverse strand, counting down.
CTTGATGGATTGTTGTTGTTCAGTGAGCTGGTCCAGCTGCTCCTTGAATTCATATCAACTGTGCTCACAACATCCTGCAGAAAGGAGTGGGTTTTGGTTTAATTGTGGTATAAAGAAACATTTAGGTTTGGGGGGGAGGGGGGTTATGATTTTCCCCTTCTATCTCATGTCTCCCTGTGTGCTTCCATTAGAAAATATTAAACCCTTGATCCCTGTCCATCCTCTGCCTGCCTCACACAATTGTACACTTGAACTTTATGCCCTGTATTCCTATCCTAAGTATCTCAGTCATGGCTCTGGAGGCTGAGGAACCCAAAGGGGTCTGCATAGGCAGCGACCTGGCTGGGACAAGCTGTGCTGACCATGGCAGACAAAGGTGCAGTGCCTCTGAGTACAGCAGCTCCTGAGCAAAAGCTGGGGTATGTGTGGCCAGTACCCAAAGAGGCAGGTTTAATGTGATCCCAGATCAGTGCTATTCAACCGTGTGACTGGTGATCAGTGCCTGACTCAGGGTTTTTTTTGGAGTGCCCTTGGTGATGGTTCCTCTAAGCAGAGCCCCCCAGTTCCTGTCCCAGGATCTCCGAGTGGCCAGTGGGACGTGCGCTGCTCCTGCAGCAGTTTGCCAGACAGTGATTTCTAGGACAGCATTTAAAAACAATGGATTCACATCAGCCTGGGAAACCCCAGAACATGCTAGGACTTCTCATGTGGCATAAAGGCTCGGTCCCTTTGCTCTGTTGCTTTCCCACTGCCAGAAAGGGCTGCAGCTTTTTAACAGTCTTGCTCCAGGTAGTGGTACCCACATTTTTTTTTGTGCAAAGTGGCTTCACAGTTAAAATGTCAGTATCAGGAGTTGACTGTAGCCTTCCCCTCTGGGAGGGTGGTCACCTCTCCCCATGGTCTCACAGGCTGCAGAGTCCCAACCTGATGCATCTGAGGGCTTCCCACCTCCTGGGAGGAGCTGCAGAAGAGCAGAGCCCATTTTGCAGGAGCTGATTAAACGAGTTTTGTCACGCTGCAGGACTCTCCTCTGTTTGCAGCACTCGAGGTAAATGAGGCTTACGTAAATGGGGGACAGATGAGAGCGACATGGGGGCAGTGGAGGTGCTGTCTCCGAGCCTCCCTCTGCGGTGCTGGTGGTGGCCCTCTGCCCTGACCCTGCCTGCCCTGCTCTTCTGGCTCAGGCTGCTAACGATGCTGTCACAGTTCTGACGGCCCCACCGGCACCCCCCCAGCTCTTCTGACCCTCTCTGTGCCCTTGCTTTGCTCAGCAGGGGCACCTCCAGCTCAGCCTGAAGGGCTTCTATGGTTTCGCTCCCGGCTGCTGGCTGCCCATCACGCCCGACAATAGCAGGGAGTTTTAATGATGGAGATAAATATTTCTTAAGAGCACGGGTTCACTTTATGAGTAATCAGAACAGCTTTTCAGGGACAAAACATGGATTTAGAGCTAAATCCCTGGCTCCTGCTGTGTTGCAAGCGCTCTCTAAAACCTTTGTGGACACCAAGGCCATTTTGGACTTTCAAAGTTAAACAATCGTTCTCTCCCTGCTCCTTGTAAACAGCAGGAGGACTGGAGAATCAAAGCCTCAGTTGTGAATATATTCTTGTTCTTAGGTGTCTCCCTGCCTTGAATCTACTTGTGTGTCACGACTCCAAATCTTCCTAGTTTATTTCCTCAGGGCTAGAGCTGGTCGGAGAGGTTCAAAGCAATCACAGTCCCTCTGATGCACGGATATGTTGCAAAGAAAAGGGAATTTTAGCATAAATATTAATTTGGGTTTTTTTGAAACTTTTCATTTATTTGCCATCTGTGATTCTTCTGATTAAAAAAAAAAAAAATAAATAATAAATCATCCCATCATCCAATCAAAGACTGGAGAGGATGAGATGAGGCTTTGCTGACTGACCCTGTGGCACAGAGATCACCTTTTAGACAGCTGAACCCAATGGTTAATCTGTGCCCAACAGGCTGAAAATGTAATGGACAAAGAGCTAAAAATTTGCCAGGGTGAATCCAACTGGTGCAGTCAGACTCCAGTGCAGAATTTCATATCCCCTTTAGAAGTAGGAGTTCAGATCAGTGAAGCCCTTGCTTCGAGTTACACTTTCTTGGCCACCCCTAAACTTCTGGAAATATCGTCCAAACGGAGTAATAAGATGCTCGGGAAGAGAGAGGGGGAAATGCAAAAGATAACCCATAAAATCTGGAAGGGGGGGGGGGGGAACAACCATCGGTGGACAAAAGGCTTTGCTTTGCAAACAGTTGAACCATTCAGCCAGCCACAATAGCCTGCTCCCTTCCCATTCTTTACGCCCCAGCCCTGGGCATTTGTGGTTATTATCTCGCCTGGACCAGATTGCTGTTGACAAACGAAAACCCAGGTAGCTTTGATTTTCCTTGTGTGCATGGTCAAAGGGAAGAAGTCATCTGCCCCTTGATGTCTGATTTTTTTTTCTTCCATTGTCCTCGCTCTACTTTATTCCCTCCGCACCACGGCATGGTACAAAGATGTGAATTATGGCAGGAGCTGAATGGAGTCTTTGAAAAAGCTATTAGAACAATTAGTCACTGGGGCACGGTGCAGGGGGAGCACGAAGGGGTCGGTGCTTCGAGGGTTTGAGTGCTGTGAGTTTTGAGAAGGTTTGGGCTGACTGCAGAGCTTGTCCTCTGGAGGGGAAGCAGAAAGAGAGAAATGCAGAGAAAAGCCAGGAGTGGTGGCAGCTGCTGCCATCAGCTGTCCTGTGACCTAGATAAGGGAGCCCGACGGCGGGCAAAGTCTTTTTTGGCTCCACTTCTCCATCCTGAGCTGGTGTGGGAAGCAATTCCCAGCCCTGCCAAGGGAGAGGGGTGAACAAGAGCTTGGGAAAGCAAGGAGACAACAGGACAATAGCAGCTCCTGAGAGATGACTTGCTGAAACGTGGAGAGTCCTCCTGGAAAGGGAGAGTCCTCCCTCCAGAAGGGAAACCTTCTGTATACCTGCCCCTTCCCTTAGCATCTCCTCCAGGCAGCCACTGGGAGATGGGACAAAAGAAACATTGAGGACTTGGCTTTACCTACTGTCACCTCTTCTAAAATGTGTTATTATTGTGCAGATCTCCTTCCACATGTACTTGGAAAGAAAATCTCTAGCAAGGACAGTGGTCAATGTCAGCAGTGCGATGTTCCTAAGTGCTCAGAGCACATGCTAAAGATAAGAATTATTTCTTCCATTACAGATCTGGGGAGCTGAGCACCAAGAAATCCACTGCAGGCTCCAACCAAGGCTGCTTCAGAGCTGCAAACAGCCCTAGACCATCATGGGTTTCAACGGAGGATGCTTCTTCACGTGATGGGAAGAGGGTCTGGCCATGTCTAGGGCAGTTAAGAGGTGAGCACTGGCTGTGTGGATGGGGGAGCAGAAACAAAGACCCACGGAGTCAAATCTCTGCTGGAAAAGATGCACCAAGGGTGAAAAGCTAGAAAAGGGAATAGCGCTGCCACTAATTTAATGCTCGTCAGATCTAATGGGAGGTGGGGTGGTGTATAGGTTTCTCTCTGTGCTACTGTCCCCAGAGCACTCCCTCTGTCCTTCAGTCCAGGCTCGGAGGAAAGCTTTTACTCCTTCAAAATCAGACTTTGTGGCAATGGAAAATGAGATCATGCCTCTCTTGCTGGCAGGGTGGTGTGAAACAATGGTGTTATAGGGGAAAAAAAAGAAGTAATCTCTTTAGAAAAGAAAGGCCTGGTCTCGCTTGGCAGGTGTTATTTATTTTTCTTAGCAGAGGGAGCAAGAGACTGCAGCTGGAATCTCCGGTTGGCTTCCCAAGGTACTATGGTGACATTTTAATGATCTAATTCCCCTCAAAGGTGGCATTTTCACTTGTTCCCCTGACCTATCGCTGTACATTCGCTGTGAAACAAACTATCTGCTATCAGCCCTGACATCTCGGGCTCAAGGAAAAAAAAGTACGTAAGGCTGTGCTACTAATGCAATGAATGGACTCTTCGCCCTGTTAATCCTTATGAGGACGGAGCTGGCCACCTTCCCCATGGGCTCCAGAGCTACAAGCTCTTCAGGAGCACATCAGTGTGGTGCTGTTCACCTTTGCAGCTCCCACCGGCAGAGGCTGTGACTGATGGTGCACCTGTGTGATGTTTCCTGGCCCATTTACACTCTGAAGGTGATGCTCATGCTGCTGAGACCCTTTTCTCACTCCGCAGTGTGGGTCTGTCCTGTTCGGAGCCGTCAGACCAGGCTGGAGTGTTGTTTGTGAAAGGCATGGCATGGACAAGATGACCTGCAGAGGATGGAGCTTGCAGGATGCCCTGTCCCACCACTAGGCTCCAGTTTCCATTCTCTGGAGATAAACTAGTTCACGCCGGTGTAAAATTGTGTGCAATGAATAACACAACTACGGCAAAATAGTTTATGTAAAGCACTGATGTGGAAGAAGTTTCATAAGAGGTTTCATACCTCAGAAAGTCCTTTTGACAAAAATAGAAGCATTTTCTCTAAGAAAAAAAAAATACCAAGTTTCTTGCACAGTCTTACTGTCGCACTAGCGCTGTTCCTAGCTGCCATGGAGACTTTTCTCCCTCTTTTCTCCCGGAGTGGGAGATGCTGTTACTGTCCTTTTCTGAGCAGGACAGAAAACAGAAGCAGTCCTTTCAGGAGTGACTGGTCTGGGGACACCAGCTGCTACCCACTGGGTCAACTGGCCTTACAGGAAAGTCTTTTGGGGGGCGAGGCCTTTATCTGAGAGGTTTCAAGGGAACAGGCTGGTTGGGGGGGGGGGGCATGAAAGGGGGGCTGCTGAGCAAGCTGGTCTGGCAGAAAAGGGAGAGCCCAGGGACAAGCTGCTGATGTGACTTGTGAGGGAGCAGAGGTGGGGAAGCTGCCTGGGAAATGGTGTGCAGGGAAACATCCACCTCCACCTTGGGACTAGGTCAAGCAAAAGCTGCTAAACCTGCAGATAAACACCAGGGTCCAGTAACAATATTTTTTTTTCTTCCTCTGGAAGGGAAACAGAGATACAGCAAAGCCCCAAACAGGCAAGACACTGATGCTCCCGCTCCGGAGGGGCAGGGCGGCTACAGGGATGGGAAGAATCCAGGCAGAGAAACCAGGCCATGGAAATCAATGCAAATGACTTTGATCGCAGAGTTTCAAGCCCATTTGCTCTGTAGGAAGCACGGCTGTCAGCAGGGATAGGCAGTGAGAGGGGTGGGATCTCACAGCTTGCAAGATGAAATGGAGAATGTGGCAGATGCGTGGTTTTTTTTTTTTTCCTTTCCTCGCTTCAGAGGCCCCTTAGCGAGAAGCCCTTAGTGTTGCTTTAATGGACCAAAGTGGGGGGGATTTCAAGCCCCAGCCCCGTACCCTGCGTTTCTGTTGATGCACGTGATGCCACGATGGGCAGTGTTGGTACCACTGATGATGGTGATGGGGCAAGGGAGCGATGGCCATCAGGTAGGACTGGTGATGGGGAGGCAGAGGGAATTACATGAAACGCTTCTCTCTGATGAACCAGAGACCCCAGGGATGCCCTTGGAGCCACCCAGAGGAGTGGCAAAGCCCCTCCATGAGCATCAGCTGGCAGTGTGGGAAGGGAGACTGCTACCTACAAGCAGGCTCTGTACCCTGCGAACCAGCCCTGGGGACCACCCGGATGGGGAGAAGCTCCAGTTGTGTCAGTCATCATGTTTAGGCATTTTTCAAAAGAAATCCCTTTGGGGCAGGGGCTCTGTTTCCATTCAGAGCTGCACGTGATGGGACATGTGCCTCTGCTCTAGTTTCTGAGTGCCACTGTTGTTGTAGGTTAATTATCACTAGTAATTAATCATCATCACTCACAGAAAGGCTTCTCCCTGCTGGTCAGGAGTCACATGGAGCATTAACAGCTTTTTCTCTCTGCGAGCACAGCTCCACTTTGGCCCAGGGGCTCCTCTGGCCCTGGCAGCTGCCTCGGAGCTTGGTGGACCCTTGGAGGGTGGTTGGGGGGAGTCTGGGTTGTCCTGCCTGGTGACGTTTGTGGTTTGGCTTTGGTTTTTGGCTTTTTTTAAATTAAATACAGCCAGCTACAATCTCTCCGTGCTCATTCAAAGTTTTGCACAGGGTCTCCTAGACTAAGTCTTGTTGACTTCTTCCTTCTTTCAGTAAGTTTCCGATGCAGTGAGACAGCCGGAACAAATCCAGTGATATGTCCAGTGGTAACACATCAGTTTTCAAAGATATAGCTGAAAAAACCCTTGAGAATTGTAGTAGTTGTTTTAATTTTTTTTTTTCGCTATACTTAAGTTAGAAAGAGAAAGAAGGTGGCATCAGGATGTTTCTGCTAGGGCCACCCCAGGGAAGGAGAGACCCTGGGAGACCTACCTTGGGTTGACATAGATGATGTCACAGCCGTGAGCCAGCTCTCCTGGAAGGAGCCACTTTCAGCATTGGCCTCTCCAAGGCACTTTGGGTTGGTTTTATTTTTGTCCAAGCAGATCCAGCCGCCCGATTCCTAAAACGGGTCAGGCATATGGGATCATGGCATGAGCAAATTCGGCTGGCTGCAGTTCAGGTTTATGGGGAACTCAGTTCCCTTTTTATCCCTCTTTTTTTTTTTTAAAATTTTTTTTTTTCTTTTCCTCCCAACTCAAACCAAATCCCAAACATAAATTACGGGAACCGGGCGCTTCCTGGCGCCTGCAGCTGCTCAGCAACATTGACTTTTTCCGTCAGCGCTGCCGCTCATAGCACAAACCTGGCAGCTGAGCGCCGGACCCAGTTGGAGCCCCGCTTCTCGATTCAACAAAAGTTCAGCCAACTTGGAGCGTTTTCAGACTCAGCGAATTATTTTTCTGACAAAAACGTTGGTTTATTGGGAAATTTCCGGCTGGCTCTAATTGGGACAGCTGTTAAGGCGGCAGTTTTCACGAGAACGCAAAGTCGCTTTCAGATGAGTACAGCTCTTAAAAAGGCTGCTGCTTTGATAGCTGCTCGTTGCCTTTCTTGTCTGATTATTGAGCTTAGTATCTCCCTGCAAGCTTAAAAAAAAATCCACTTTGCTTGTCTCATCTCTCTCTTCTCTTTACCAAACATCATCTTCTGCCCCTCCTCCTCCTTCAAGGAGACTCTGTCAGTTCGAATTTGACCCTAAATTTGAGCTTTGCGAAAATTAACGTGGATAGTGTTTCGGATTAAGGGAATTTATTTTCTCCTTATTATTAGTTCCCCAAGCTTCTCGGGGTCCACGAACGCCCTCGAAAAGTCAAAGCAAACATTTGCCTTGTTGCTTTAATGTTGGAGATCCTGCCAAGAAAATTAACGGGGCCTATCTCCACAAAGGGAACAAACTCATCTAATTCTGGCGGTGGCACTGAGAGACGTGCAGCTTGCTAGCTTTCTGTAATGACTTGAGGTTTTTTTTTTAATTTAATTGTTTTTCCTTTCTAATTCCACATACATTTTTGCCATCAAAGCAAGGAAGTTGAATAAAGCATATGAAGGTTCTTAAATAGCACATACAGTCCCGGAGTCTATGAGCTGGAAATTTTTTATCCTTTAGGGAGCTGGGAGCTGTAAGGGCTTGACAAAAGCCTGTGATAAAACAATATTATGAGTCTTAGTCCGCTCTGCTGGGAATTCTCACCAGCAGATTAGGTGAATTCTCACCTTGCTTCTCACGTGGCAATGGGAAGACCCGGAGCTCCAGAAGCCCCTGGAGTGTCCTGGCTTTATAGCTCTTGCAGGAAGGATGAGAGCAGGGATGTGGTGTCCCTGACTGTAGCCCAGTTGTCCAGGATGGTGGCAGCCACTTAGGCTTGGGAACAGCACTGTGTCCCCATATCATCCAGGGATGTGCTGCTGCTGGGCTTCCCCCAAGAACAGGGCCAGCGTCTCCTTTGCCCTGGCTCTGCCCTCGGCCATCTCACCACTTGGGGATCTCAATTTCTGCTGGAGTTTTACCACCAGCAGTCACTATTTCTCTTGCAAAGCTGGCCCTGTGCTGGGTATCTGATCGCTGCTTGAACAATCATAGAATCATTTGGGTTGGAAGGGACCTTAAAGGTCATCAAGTTCCAACCCCCCTGCCATGGGCAGGGACACCTCCCACTAGAGCAGGTTGCTCAAAGCCCCATCCAGCCTGGCCTTGAACCCCTCCAGGGATGGGGCATCCACAACTTCCCTGGGCAACCTGTTCCAGTGCCTCACTGGACAAAACTGGCCAAAATTTGCTTGAACATCCCCTTTGTGCCCAGGGCTGCAGCGAGAGCGGCTCTCCAGAGAATACACATTGCAGATATGGAAATTGCTTTGGAGCAGAGTGAGGAATGGATTAAATTTGGTTGAGATTGAATCTAAACATCTTCTGGCTCTGGGTTTGTTTTTTATTTATTTATTTATTTTTAATATGGCTTTCCAGTGAAACAGGAGAAATGAAAAAAATTCATCTTGTCACCTCAGTATGTTGCTCAAACCAAAACAGTGAGTTTTTTTCTACCCCTTTTTATTTAAAGATGGTCGAGTTTTAAATGAACAATGGTGTGCTGAAGTAGAAAAACTTGAAGCATTTAATTTACAAAATAGATCAATGAAACATTTTGGCATTCTTGAGCAAAACATTTCATTTCCAAACGGGTTGAAAAAAGCGCTTTGATTCCAGCTGTATTTTTTCTCTTGGATTGTGCTTTTGTTTGTTTTTCTTCTTGCTTAAACTAATTGCCAAATTCCGCCTAAATTTGCCAATTGTTTCGACCCCTCAGGGCTCTATTGTTGTGCACCAGTTCATCGAAGATGAAAAATCTTTGACTGCAAATCGCAGATATGCAAGGATTTAACGGGAGACCCCTGACTTTTGGCTCCTGGTGTGGGGTTTTCTGCAGCTTGTCCTGGGAAGGGTTACCTGACGGCAGCGCATCCCATAATTTCCCTACAGGCAGTGGTCCGTGGAGTGCGGTTTTGCCACTGGTCATAAATAGGCTGCTAGAAAACCGTGAGATGCCAGCACTGTCCCTCCGGACTCTGTGCTGGTGTCCCTGCTGCTGCATGGTCCGTTCATGGGAAAGAGAGCCCAGTAGCCTCCCTGGGGTCCCCAGTCACCCCTACAGGGGGGAGAGGGTCCCCTCTGCAGGACTCTGGCACCTATGGGATACATACAGTGCCTTGCACCCGGCTTCTGACCGCGGTCCTCCCCCTGGGTGGCAGAGGGAAGGAATTTAAATAAAGAGGAGCGAAGTTTCTATTTAGAGCCGGAGGATGCTCCTTCATCAGATTATGCCAGTTTTAAGTAGGTCAGGCAGGAGACCCGAGATATCCGAGCCCCCTTCGAAGGCATCCATCCATCACTTATTATTCCAGGCATTTCCCTTTCCCTCTGCCTTCCTTTCACAGCCCCGGCCCTTTGTTGCTGCTTCTGGGCTGCGCTGGCTCTCTCCGGGCTTCCCAACACTTGCTCCTTTCATTGCCTTTCCTGGTCCTCATCCCCCCTGGCTCAGTGGTGGGGACAGCGGTGGCCTTGGCCACATTATTCAGCTGTGGGGTGCTCACAGCCACTGTTTTTGGGGTGCAGCCCAGCAGCTGGAGAGGCTGCGTGTGTGTGGTGCTCCTTGCAGTGCCCCGTCCCCCCACCACCACACACCCCCCCTCGGCTTTTTTAGCTGAACACAAAAGCGAGCAACAACAGCAATGAAAACATCCAAAATGCAAAAGAATTCCCCAAATCTCCCTGTTTAACCCTTTTATTTGGGGGAAAAAAAATTATTTGCCCCAATCAGCCTGAGACCTGTCAGCTCTCCCCAGCAGCACCGGCATCCAGGCACCCTTCCCAGCCACTTTCCCCCGTAACAGCCTAATAACAGAGGCTCTGGACCCCGTACAGGACCCTTCCTGCACAGTCCCAGTCTGCCTGGCAAAGAAATGCACAGTGAGGGGGGGACCGGCTTACGGGGTCTCGTCACACAGCTCTGAAAGGCAACCCTGTCACCTTCCTTACCCAGAAAAATTAAATTCCCCTCTCCTTCGGTATAGGCAGCTCTGACAGGGGAGAAGGGACCAGCAAGGTGCAGACCCAAGGGGGGCTGATCCTCCAGCAAAGCACTTCAGTGTGCATTAAAATCGTTTTGTGGGGTTTTTTGTGTGTTTTTTGTTTTGTTTTTTTTTTTTCCTCTCAGCTGACTAGGGTTATTTGAGAGCTCGTGATTACGGGCTTTGTAGGGTCGCGGCAGGGATCTGGCACCTGGGAGGAGCAGGGTTTTTTACCACTGATGGGAAGCAGCCTGCAGGCAGGCTGGGCAGGTCAACGGTGCCTCAGGCCGTCCCCGAGGGCTGGCATTTGTGCCAGCCTCTGAGCGGGTCCAGCAGGTCCCAGCATCCTTGTGCTGGGGCCAGGGATGCTCCGGACCCTTCTGTCCGGAGGGATGCGCGGACCCTCCTCCACACCTTCCCACACTAGAATCACCAGCCGGTAATACCTGCTTGTTTTTATTGAGCCTTTTTCTTTTCTTCCTCTTAGCCTATTGCATTTTTTAACTCTCGGTGGAATTTTTTATATTTTTTTTTTTTTTTAAACTCAAGGCCTCCTTCGAGCTGATCACACGGGAACGCTGAGTGCTTGTTTTTTAATATTCTGACAGGTGCTATTTTGCTATTTGCTTGTGATGATTCAGGACATTTGCATCTCTTTGTCCTTAATTAAAAAGCACTTCACCCTTGCTGCAGGGGTATGGCAGATTTCTCTTGATCTATTCATTTTGGGGGACTTTTAATCAACGTATCCACTCTATTGGTGCGGGTGCATTTCTGACAGGGGGGGTGAAGCGTAGCGCAGTGTGGAGAGCTGTGTGGGTGTAATTATGGCTTGCTCTTTTTTTTTTTTTTTTTGGGTGAATTTGACTGCTGTTGAAAGGCATTTTCTAACAGCCTCCAAGAAGACAGGAGTCCCTTGTCCACCAAACACATGGGCAATGACAAAGGCAAAATTTGCTGCAGAGCCTGAAGCTGGGGAGTAGATGCTTTGCCTCCCCACCGCAGGCTGTAGCCAAGAGCCTGCAGACAGGGTGATCCCCCCCCATCCCCCAGCCTTTACAGGACCCCCATTAGATCCCAGCCTGCTTGCCCAGATGAGATCTGGCTCAGTTTATCTACATCTCTGCACCTGAACCCCTTCCCAGAGCATCCCGGGGCTGGGCTCATCCCTCCGTGGTGGGTGGGATGTAGGTGTGTGTGCTCGCCGTGGGGTGGTGGGGTGTGTTTGGAGAATGCCAGGGGTGATCCCCGGTCTCTTCCACGCACACACACTTTTTGCAAGGTGAAAGGGCAGCACCTTTCATGGCAGGGCCTTATTTAATGGTGACACGTATTGCTTTGGGCTCTCGGGGGCGGGGGGGAGGTAAAAGTGCCAGTGAGCTGAGGAAGGGATTCAGCAGCAGCTCGATGGGCAGTGACAAGGACATGGTTTGGAAACAGCTTCCACTGCAGGAACCCTCCAGGGATCAGGGGGAGGATGCAAGGAAAGGAGAGACCCCTCCATACTGGCAAGGGGGTTGTCTGCAGGGATGCTGCAAGGCAATGGGATGCAGGAGAGTCGAGGAAACCCAGGCAGGGTGGTGGGAATGAGGTGCTGCCTTGCCCTGGCTCCTTGCCCTGAGATCCCGGAATGATTCTCCCAAGTGACAGACGATAGGACAAGGGGCAATGGCTTCAAGTTACACCAGGGAAAGTTCAGGTTAGATATTAG
>JAOTQQ010000063.1:5423322-5480481 GCA_026546715.1 Gallinago undulata | reverse complement strand
TTTTTGTGGTTGGACTCGATGATCTCTGAGGTCCCTTCCAACCACCACAATTCTGTGATTCTGTGATTCTGTGATGGGCAGAAGCCACACTGCCTGGACACAGCCCGAGGTGACTCTTTCCATCCCTCCAGAACAGGTTGTTTCTTTGCAGATCTTTCCACCTGGCTGGATCCCACTCTCAGGTGGGACAGTGGGAAGGGAAGCATCCAGCACCTCATGTGCCCACTGCTCTGACTGGTCCCCAGCCCACTGGGGAACTTGGAACTGGGCTTTGTCTCTGGGACCTGAGTCCACCAAGCAGCAGTGACCCCAGGGATGGGGTCCCAAGGGAAGGGGTCAAGCTGAGATCCTGTAACTTGCTTCCTGATATTCTACCTTTAACACTTTCTGTCTCCTCCCTCCAAATACCAGACTGAAAAACAACTCCAGCAAGGCTCCCGCTGCTGTTCTGGGTGTTTATCTGTTCCGCTTTTAGCGGCTGAGGCGTGCAGGCTCGTGGGAACCTTTGAAGATTATTTCTCTTCAGTTTTCTGAAGAGACTTCAGCCTCCTCTCCAATCTTTTTATTTTACCTCCTTTCAACGCGTCGGCCCGATTTCTCCGAGACTTTAACAGCGACGAACAAGATTAAGATTGGAGCTTAGCGAGCATTAGGAGAAGATCTCTCATTCCTGACGTGCTGGCAATTACCAGATCCTAGTGCCGGCCCCTCTGCTCCGGGGAGGCGCCGCGTGTGCAGGCGTTTCTGCTCCGATGGCTTTGGGAGCGCAGGAGCTGGAGGGCACGGAGCAGGGGGAGCCACGGCTCCCGGTGTCAGCTTCTCTGCACTTCAGCTCCCGCTGATTGCTCTGGGCAAGCGGAGGGGCTGGGACAAAATGGGAGAAAACCCAAGGTTGGGTGGGGTGGGGGTGGTGGGGACACACACACACAGTGGATGCTGGGCACTGTGGCGCCGGTTGCGTTGGCCGGACGGGGTCTGGATTTCAACCCGATGGGGCGTGAGGAGCACTGGGTTGGAAAGAAAAGAAAAAAAAACCCCAAAAGAGGGGTACCTGAGTGGGGCTCGCTGTGCCCAGCCCCAGCGCGTGTGTGGCACGGGGTTGATTTGGGTCAGTGTTTCGTGGGAGATCCTGGGGCTGAGGAAAAGAGACAGGGCTGGCATTTCTCCGTGTACTCTCGCAGGCACGGGCTGAGGAGCATCGTGGGTGCTCACAAGGGTGTGGAGATGGAAACAGCGAGTGCCCGTGGCAGGGTCAGCAGCAGGGAGCAGCCGGCCACTGGATGGAGTGTGGACTGGGAGAGCAGCTAGTGTGAGGAGCGAGAGGAGCTCCGTACTAGAGGAGCTACTGTGTCTCTATCCAGAGGCAGTTGCATTTCTACAGTGAAGAGAGGCAGCTACTCTTGTTCCTGCAGCTGCGTGGCCCCAAAGTTTGTGTCAGCAGTTGCACAGTATTTAAAATCTGGATGTACTGCCTAGGAGTCATTCTGGGGGTGACACGCCAAACTACCAGCTCGTGGTCTTGTACTGGGCATCAGATATACGGATGGCATAGCTGTGAATTCCATTTAAAAAACTATTGAAACACCTGGTGCTCAATTTGCTGATATTTGTCCCTTTTTTTTATTTTTTTTTTTTGTCAAAAGCTGCCAATTCTCTTCCTCTCCCTGTTCTTTCCCATGTACATTTTCTCCTTTCACATTCTGATCCCTAGGAGGAATGTAAAGTGTTAAGCCCTGAGCTGAGGAGAGCCCCAGAAGAGCAGAACCATAAAAGCCCAGGAAATGGCATCTTCCCCAGCAAGAACCGTTCTGACACCCGGGATCAGATCACCTATCAGTTTGGTGATCTCTTCCCACTAAGCAACTAATTTTGAAGAGGGACTGTCCACAGTGGACAGGATGTGGAGACTCCTTCAGGCCTGGCCTGAAGCCAGCAGAGGATAAAAGTAAAGTTCTCCCATCAACGCTCTTGTCACCCTCTGGGACAGCTCGCACCAGCTCTTGCTACGGCCTGGGTTGTCCTCCCACTCCCTTCATTCTCCTTGGAAAACATCCACGTCACATTTGTTCAGGCTCCAAACACATATTATTTTTTTTTTTTAATCTGTCAGCACCGCAAGTTCGCTCCAGCACCTAAAAACTGAACTGTGTCCTGTCTGCTTCATATATCATCGCTGTCCATAATGGTGGGAAGCCCGAGCCCAGCTGGAGCGGTTATTGATGTCGTGTGAGCCCAGATGTAGCATCTGCTGCTGTGCCCGGTCTGCCTGGTGAGCCTGAAAAAGACAAAGCCTCGGTGATGTTGAACAAATGCCCTGGCAGAGTAAACAAATGTTTCTCCCATGCAGGACGTGCCCCAACCCGGAGAAAAGGCTCGAGGCTGAGACAGGGTTTTTAATCCTCCAAGTTTTCCAAAGGGAGACCCTGCAACCAGCTTCTCCTCGGCTGCCCTTCACCGCTCTCATCCCAGACGTGTCGGCATCCTCAGCCTCACGGATGCTCCTGCAGGAGACTCGCAGCCCCACCACCCTCTGCCTTCTGACAGACCCCACAGCCCTGGGCACGGGGAGGAAATCCACAGGAAACCTCAGCGTGGGAAGGTTGCTGCTGGAGGATGCCCTGGGTAGGTAACGGCACGAGCCCGGGTTCGTCACCAGGAGGAGGAGAGTGAGCATTGAGGAGCATGAGCATCAAGGACAGTGGCTCTAACTGTGCTCTGTCCTCAGACAGATGACGTGGAGCAGTGACGGGAGGAGGGGAGGGCAAATTCACCTCCATGCAGCCCTTCAGAGCTGTCTGCTGCACAGCCCTGGCAGTGGCTGCCTGCAAGTACCCTGGCAGCTCCCTGTCCTGGCGTCCCCAGCCCTGCCAGCAGTGCTCAAGCTTGACCCGCTCCTGCAGTGTCCTGTGGGATCAGTGCCCAGGGTCCTCTCGTACCACTGTAGGTCGCCTTGCTCCTCCACCCTTGAAAGATATCTGTCTGAGGAGGAACTGGAAATGCTAAAAGCCTTAGTTTTCTCTGAAATGAGCTCCTGAACACCTTGGGTTAATACTTTTCTCCACCTGTGTCTGTTTTCCCTCAGTACAGCGTCCCTGACTTAGCCCAGAAGAAGTGCAGCCTGCGTGGAAAGAGACGCTCCTTGTCTTTGGCATTGCAGGGGGGCAAGGAGCAAGCAGCCCACGGCACGAGGAAGAGGAAGGGCAGAGCATTGCCACCTTCCTCCACCTGCTGCTCCAGCCTGCAGCCACAAACACCACCCACCAACGCAGGAGTGGGCAGCACAGATTTTCCGACTGACGCTGCAAAGCAGCTTTTGAGAGAACGCAGTGCGATTCAGAAAGGGTTGCAGATGTGCCCGGGCTCGTACAGGACTCTCTGGCTTCGGGGCAGCTCCCTCTGAAAGGACTGCCAGCCTTGCAAGGTTTGGGATCCTTGGCGAGGGCTGGAATTGCCTCCTTGTTTCCCAGGGCTAAAGCCTGCAGTGAGGACTGCACGATCTCATTTACTGTGCTCACGAGGACTCTGTAAATAATAGGTTCTATCAGTTTGCCGGTTAAACTGAAACACCAGAAGGGACAAAAAGCATCTTGAATAAAACATTTCATCTCCTGTTTAAGTTTGGAGAATCCCCTGACAGTAGACCTCAAAACAAATGTCTCTTCAAAGTGGAAAATAGGGGCTGTTTCCTCCCAAAACATTGGTGCCGGACATTTTGTCCTTCTCAGCATTTGGACTGAGGTTGGTTTGTCCTGGTCAAAATTATTCACCACGGATTTAAAAGGGGTTTCTCTCAGGCTGAGCCTGTGCTGCTGACAAACACGGTGTTTACTTGAAAAGCAGCACTCATCCTTAGCTCTCGTGCACCATGAAGATGCTTCGTTCCTAATCCTTGCTGCAAGTAAAACACTCAATACCAGTTACAACAAGAAACCACTGTAGATGAAGGAGAAGACCAGGGAGGACAGCTGCTCAGATGCTCCTGGTGCATACAAGTGCCTGGAAGGTGTTCCCAAAACAGCATCATAAATAGATGTTGTGGTTCCCTAACACTGCTCGGACCATCTCCAGCTCTCCAAGCAGCAGTCCTCTCAGGTAGCAGAAGGGGTGGTGGAAAGAAATGAGTCCCATGACTTTCCCCACATACCACTTCACATCCTGCGTCTTGAGGGGGAGCTGAGAGCACATATATGAACCCCTGGATTTTCTGTGATCTGTCCATGACCAGAACCCTCAACTATTACATCCTCCCTGTGGCTGCTCTTGCACCTTCCCCAACTTCGCCTTCATCTGGATCCCTGAAGAACTCCTGGGGCAATCCAGTGGCTTGCTTTGAAGCTTTAAGGGCTCTTTTCACCTTCACTGCTGCTTTGATATTCATTATTTACTCTTTTGACATGTGCTTCCTGTAAAGCTGGCTTCTTTGCATGCAGTAAAGGAAACATAATCTGCAGCTGCTTCGTTACAGGGAAATGCCATCTCGGAGCCTGGATGCCTGCAGCTGGCTCCCATGGCTCTGAGGCTGCTCAGATCTCATGCTTGAGGGCTTAAGGTGATCATTGCGAGAACCAGCAAGGGAGAGCCTGCGTAGGAAGAGCCTTGAAAAAAAATCACCCAGGTGTGCTGCTGTTATTTACTGCCTGTATTCCTGCAGCACTCCTCGTCCCCACCGAGACAGGTCCCGGCTATTAGGCACGAGATGTGCCTGTGAAGCAGGTATCTCCCTACCCTGCCGAGCTGAGCAAATGAGACAGTGGGTACCAGCACGATGCAGATGGAGAGAAGTGATTTGTCCGTGCTCGTGTGGGAACGGCTGTGACAGGGCTGGCAGTGAGAGAGTCAGTTGTCCACCGTCCCTCGCTGGTACCAGGGACGGTCCCACTCCTGTCTGGAGGAGTGCCACCAAATCCCCGTTTGTCATGAGTGTTACCAGACCCTCAGAGATGCTGCTCCAGGCCCTTCTGGGGACGGACTCCTGCAAGTCACAGATGGAGAAAGGACAACTATCGGTACCTCATGTCGCTGTCACAAAGTTGGTTCCGAGCAACTCTCACCCAAAACTCGCCAGGAAACGACCCGTTATTCCTGTGTGCCAGCTGGATGCCAGCACTGAACACAACTGCCCAAGAGCAGCTTGGCAAACCGTGAGAGCAGGGAGCCACCGGCTGGAAAACCCCGAGCCCACCCGTGACCCCCGGCTGTCCCACAGCCCCTACCCACGCACCCTCCCGGCTTTTTTTTGTGCGGGACAGCAGCCCCAACAGGTGGGAAAGTGGGAAAGGACCCTCTCTCGACGGCATCACCCCATGACGCCTTGAATATTTTAACAATAATTATCGACTTTTTTTTTTTTCTTGAAGAAAAAAAAAAACAAAACAACCCTAGCTCGTTGTGCATTAAAAAAACCCAACAACCAACTACTATTAAGAGAAATCAAACGCCTCGTTGCGCAAAGGGGGAGCGAGAGATCCTTACAGCCGCTGACGGAGCCGGCTCCCCGGCAGCAGCAGCCTGATGCGCGGGTTGGGCTCTGCCGTACGCACCCACCACCCCCTGCTCCCGCACCGCTTCCCGCAGGCGCTCAGCCCCCGGGAGGGGGGCGGGGGGGTGTGGGGGGGTGATGCGGGGGGAGCCAGCCCCCTGCGCGGGGAGGTAGGACCCTGCGCCGAGCCCCTCCCCGCCGCCCAGTCGGAGAAGAGATGCCCAACTTTCCCCTTCCTCCCCGCCGGCGCGGAGCGGTGCGCGGTGAGCGCGGAGCCGGGCGGGCGGCGGGGCTGGTGAGCGGCGTAACGGGCAGCGGGGGGGCCCCGCCGCCTCCCCCGCCCCGGCTCCGCGCTGAGCCCCGCCGGGGCGGACGAACCGCCACCGTCACCTTCGCCCCCCCGGGACCGGTCCTCGCCTCGCCGAGATGCCCGGGACGGTGCTGCTGCTCTGTCTGGCCCTCGGGCCGGTCCTGCGAGCCAGGTGAGCCTCCCCCCGCACCCCCCCCCCGCCCCTTCTCCCACCGAGACGCCCCCTCCCCGCCTCAGTTTACCCGTCAGGGCAATGGGAAGGGAGAGGGCTGGAATCGCAGCATCTCTCCCCAAAACCCTCCGCCCCCCCCACCCCCACCCCCAGCCCCATGCTTCGGCAGGGGTTTGGGCACCTCTGTGCCCCCAGCGTTTCCCTCCAGCCGGCCCCGAGGCAGGATGGGGTCCAGTGGCGGCAGGACCCTAGTCCCTGCATGTCCTTTGCACCCCGGGTGTTGTCGTGTGTCTCCCCCCCCCCCCCCAGCATGCCAGGAATCAAGAGGACATCCCGGTTTCCACCCCGCCATCGCCTCGCTTGCTGAATCTTGCCAGGGACTGAGCCCCTTCTGGGGGTGCCCAGAGGAGGACCAGAGGGTGGTGGCATCTCCTGGGGCCACCATCCGTGACCGGGGCATTTCCACACCGAGTTGGACTGGGTGGGAAGGAGCTTGTGTCCCTTTCCCTGCGCTCCATCCCCTGACGCCCCCCCACCGGCTCTTCCCCAGCCCCCGGACAGGTTTGCAGCCCGGCAGGAGAAGGACAGTGCAGGCTCCTGCCTTTGCTCTACAGGTTGGCCCCGGGTCCCAGCTCCAGGTGCCAGTTGGGAGCCCGATGCTAGCCCGATGCCAGCGGTGTGAGGATGAGGAGGCGAGCGTGGGGCTGGCAGATCACGGTGCTCTCCCAGGGCCAGAGGTTCATAGCGGCTTTTCTGTAAACAGCGATGAAAGGCCCCGTGTACAAGGGGTTTTCAAGTTTCTTTCCCCCTCCCCTTTTATTTTTTCTTTATTTATTTTTTTTTTTAACTATTCCTAGCTCTGCTGGTGAGTTTAATGGCTAGATCGGGAAAAGAACATGTTGTCAGCAGATTGTTGCCCCCGGGGCTCGGGGGAAGAGGGATTTTACTGGCTGAAGCTAATTGGCAGAATAAGCTGCCTTAAAGCCGATCAAATCCCATTACAAATGCAGTCGGGGACAGGGAGCATGAATCCTGCTACTAATGGTCTGCTCTGCCAAGGCTTCCCGACCTCGGGCAGCAAGTCCGTCCCTGCCGTGGTCCTCTGGGGCTTGGCCTTCCCGAGGTTGAGACAGCGAGAGCTGCCCCACAGCTCGTGCCCTGACGCCCAGCCTCTTGCCAGAATTTGAGGGCTAAGATGGAGGGGGGGGGTGGGTTGGGGTGTCCGTGGTGGTCCCGGTTCCTTGTGCCCTGCCCGCCCCTGCAGAGCGCTGCATTTTGAGAGGGTGAGTCGGGAGCTGCAGGATCACACGGAGGAGCAGTTAAGTCGTGTATTCACATGCCCTTGAGCAGAAAGATCTACCCCCGTAGCTGTCCCGCCTTCCCTCCTGCCCTGTCCCTCTTCCCTGAGCCCCGCTTCGCCAGGAGCAGAGTCTCTGCGTGTTGCAGGGGGGTGGGCGATGGAACAGGAGAGGAAGAGCCTCTGGGAGAAGCAGGAGAAAAGGAGCGAGTTCCATTAGGGTCTCGCTCTGTGTCTGCTGCGTTTCTCCTGGCTGCACCTTGCCGGGGGTGAATCTTTCCTGTCCTATGCTTGATGGTGGGTGCTGGGGTGAGGAGCCCAGTTCAAGTGCTGCGTGTGTGCCAGCTCTTCTCCCTGCTCAAGACCCGTGCCCTGGCGCTGGGGTGGGCTGGGTGCTTTGTGCCGGGTGACTCAGCGCTCCCCAGATGGTCCCCCCCCACCGCAGAGCCTCAGTCACCATTGTTTCCTGGGGCATTCCCGCAGTTGGGACCAAGGTATCTAACTCTGAGCGCCGGAGGCAGGATCCCTGCACAGCATCGAACCGCCCGAAAGCTGGGGCTTGGCAGATGGTTGAAACCTTGCAGGCTTGACCACTGGGGCTTCACGGAGAGTTCTGTGAAAGGAGAGGTAGAAAACCATGCAACACGTGTAAGGGTACGGTTTAATGAGCCCCTTGTCTTTAAATCCTCTGCCTGCTTCTAATTTAGAGTAATTTGCCTGTGCCTGTCCCCTTGAAGGCATTGGGATGGGTGGCTAGAAGGACACATTAGCATGTGGTAATTAGGGTTGACCACGGTGCTTTTTCCACCCAGGGAAATGGTGTTTTTTGCATTTCGTTGCTGTCTGTTCCTCGGGAGCAGGGGAGGCTTTGAGCTGCGTTTGCCGAGGGGCTGGACAATCCCAGCCCTGGTATCTGCATCTGCTCTGGGATGTTCCTTCCTTAGGGCTAGGGATGGCTGAGAAGGGTGTGTGTCACCTCCCCAGTGGGTGCAGGCCTCGGTACGAAATTTTACTGGTCTCAGGCTTCATTAACACACCAGGTTATAGGATACCAAATATATATAGTATACCAAGCAGTAGTGGGTATGCAGCCTGGTTAAGTAGCTTTGGCCGTCCTACCAGGTAAGGAGCAGAAGCATCTTCAAGGGCTCATGGCACATGTTGCTCTTCCCCTCGTGCCAAGGGAAACCTTGTCAGGCAGCTTGGGCACTTGGGGGGTGGAGGGAGCCAGCCACCAGCTCTTCAGGTGGCTTTTACTTTGACCCTCAATGTGCTTGGAAACCTCAGCAAAACAGGTGTCTGCTTGAGTAAAATGGAATCAGGGAGACACGGCAGAGCACTGCCCTGCTGTAAGGCTAAGGGTTGCCCAAGGAGGGTCGTCCAACCCCATCCATGTATGTGAGAGCATCCAAAAGGACACCTCCCTGCCACGCAGGTCTCCTGCCAGGGCCCCAACCGTGGGACTGGGGGTTTCCTCGCTGTGTCCCCAGCTCTGCCCTGCTGCCATCCCCCCTGCCCATGCTCGCGGCCATGTCCCAGCCCCGAGGAGCACTGTGAGGCAGATGTTTTGACATTTGGACAAGCGGAGGTGAGGAGACGTGGCTCTGCCTTTCCTCCTGGCTGCACGGAGACATATGAGACCTGGCTGTCCCCTGTCACCGAGCCCGTCACTTTGCACGAGGAGACGGAGCCGCCAGGCCAGCAAGTGTTCACAAGGCGTTGGGGATCGCCCCAGGTTTGCGGTGTGACATTTCCATTAGCAGCTGGGGGAGGTGGCACGTGCACATGTCACCTTAATTCCTCTCCTCTGCAATAGCTCTTGGACTCTTCCCGTCTTTATTTGAAGTGGAGCCACTGGGACAAGAGACTGGGGAGGAGGCAGGGGCTTGCACGGGGACACGCTCCTGGCCAGCAAGAGCTGGTGTGTGTCTGTGTGTGCTCAGGCACCCAGTAAAAGCATATTTTCTCCAGAAAAAAAGCTGGCTTGCTTATGCTAAGATGGCTTAGTATGGTTTAGAAGTCCAGGATTATCTGCATTAGCAAGAAGCGTATTTTTGGTGGTGTCACTGCATCTGTAATAGGGATGTGACTCCCTGGAAATGCTACCCCCGAGCCTTGGGGTGTTAATCAGTGACACTTAAGAGGGGGAAGCCAGAAGGCAGTTTTGTTCCATCCTGGAGGGACGTTCCGGTCCCTATGGCTTGCAGGAACTGGATTTCAGCAGGGCAGTGGGACACACAGAGTCTGACGGTGGCAGGTGACCTGTCTTGGGCTGGCTTCATGTAGGGTCAAGGGAACACTGAGAAGAGGTCTCGGTGTAGATGTTTCCACTCTGCAACAGGCAGCCTGCATCACCCAAAATTCCTGGCAGCAAGGGAAAGTAGGCAGGATTGCTTTCCCCTGCCCTGAGTTGGGCTGTAGGCTGAGACACGTGTCCCTCTGTGCCCTGCAGGAGCGGGGCTGGCCCCAGATTTTGGCTCTGGCCAGCTGTCGGGTGGTCCCCTGTGCGGTGGTCCCCTGTGCCTCCCGCAGCCACTGGATGCTCGGGTAGGGAAGAGCATCCTGATGGTGCTGTTCGAGACTCCTTAAGCGTTGTTAGGAAGTGCAGCGCACAGGATGGGAGAGCTGGGGTTGGTCAGCCTGGAGAAGAGAAGGCCCCGGGGAGACCTTGTAACAGCCTAGTGATAACTGAAGGGAGCTACAGGAGAGCTGGGGAGGGACTGTTTACGAGGAAGTGTAGTAACAGGACAAGGGGCAATGGGTTTAAATTGGAAGAGGGGAGATTTAGATTAGACACCAGAAAGAAAGTCTTTACAGTGAGGGTGGTGAGACACTGGAACAGGTTGCCCAGGGAAGTCATGGATGTCCCATCCCTGGAGGTGTTCAAGGCCAGGCTGGATGCAGCTTTGAGCAACTTGCTCTAGTGGGAGGTGTCCCTGCCCATGGCAGGGGGGTTGGAACTGGATGATCTTTAAGGTCCCTTCCAACCCAAACGATTCTATGATTCTAAACAAGGAGCTGCTATACCAACACCTAATGTGTGGCTGCAGGCAGCCCAGCCCTTGTGTGTGGGGGACACACATCCCCGTGCCTGAAAGCCGGGGAGATGCAAGGAGTTTTAAAGTGATTGCGAAAGCAAGTTTTACCTGGGGTTTTAAAAGAGGAGCATCTGATAAATCGACTGCAACGTGTCAATTTAATGCTTCCCCCCCCTTCCCCTTCAATTCCCTTTGCCAGGCTCAGGCAGGGAAGGGAGATGTGTTTCGGTGGTGCCTGATTGCACCTCGGAGCTGCGAGGCTCCAGCTGGGAAGTGTCAACGCAGTGGCAGCTCCCGCTGCGAGACCCTTCCTGGCGCTGGAGCAGGTGACACGCTGACATGGCAGACGTCGAGGGGGGGTGTGTGCCGGGTGCGGGATCGCTCGGCATCCTCTCCCGCGTACGGCTGCGTCATCCTGGGGACAAGCTCGTCAATGAGCTTGCCCAGCCCCACAGCAGGTGGTTAGAATTTCCCGGGTGAC
This sequence comes from Gallinago undulata, assembly GCA_026546715.1. NCBI lineage: Eukaryota > Metazoa > Chordata > Aves > Charadriiformes > Scolopacidae > Gallinago > Gallinago undulata. The sequence continues at coordinate 5,469,704 of JAOTQQ010000063.1, read as the reverse complement.
CACGTGGACCTAATTTAATTAAGAGGGTTTAGGAAAACTCCTTCAGGAAAAGGGAGGGGCGCGAAAGGTTTAGGGAGGGCGGATTGGAAAGGCGGTGGGAGAAGCTGCTGCTGAGTGGATCGTGTCCAAAGGAGGATGCAAGCTTTCCTCGCCTGGCTTGGAGCTGGAAGATGGAGTGTCTTTAAATGGGAGCTCACGCCAAAGGCTGGGGAGGAAGGGTTGGTGAGTACAGGGAATGGGTTGTGGCAGGTCTTGGCCTGAGGGCAGAGGAGTTTGCATAAGGCTTTAATTTCTGAGGATCTGTGCAGGGCAGACGGCTGGGTTCCTGGCAAGCCAGACGTGCCTTCTGCCTGCTTGGTAGCTTTTGGACCTCTTTTCTCCGTAATGTTCTTCTTGTAAATCCCTTGTTTGGTCACTGTCTCCTTCTTCAGAGGAAGCCCGCTTCAGGTGTGAGCAGCAGGCAGAGCAGCTGAGCATTATTTGGGGTTAACAGGCAGCTCCAGGAGCAGGATCTGCTGGCAGCAGAGGAGGGCCAGGAGTGGGATGAGTAGGCGCTGCTTCCCGTGGTTGAGGATGAGCAGTGTGTCCCCAACTGGAGCTGGGGAGGATGTGGAACACCCCATGCCTGCCAGTAACCAGGCTTCTGCATGTCTGGGGACCCTGAAGGGAGCAAAGATGCCAGGTGAGTTGTGTCTTCTTAGCAAGGTGGCTGAGAGGAGATCCCTGAGCTCCTTATGTTCCACCTTCTAGCAGCGCTGCTTCCTCTGAAGTATCTCTGAAGCCCAGCTGTGCCCTGACTCCCACAGACCACCAGAGAGCTGCCACAGTGATGTCTTCTTTTGTCTCTCCACTCCAGGTGTGAGAGCACAGAGGAATATGATTACGATTACCTCAGCATCAATAAAACCTGGGTCCTCACCCCCAAGGCACAGGAGACTGATGCCACACAGATCCTCAACTCGCTGCTGAAGAACTATGACAACAAGCTGAGGCCTGACATTGGCAGTAAGTGTCCCCTGAAGTTCCCTGGGGCCACGTGTGGTGACCTGCTCTGGCTGTGTCTTGTGTTTTCCATGCTTTTGTGGCTGCTGTAGTTGGGATTTTTGGTGAGATTAAGCCACACCAACCCCAGGTGTTCCCCTGGTCCTCAGTCCTTCACAAATGATTGTAGCTCCAGCTATTTTTTTTTTTTTTTCTAGTCAAGCCCACGTTTATTGATGTGGATATCTACGTGAACAGCATTGGGCCGGTGTCTGTCATCCAAATGGTGAGTGGTGGTCATGGGTCTGTTGGGTGGTTGCTGTTGGATCATGGTATCACTGCAACTGAGAGTGTGGGAAGTAGCTGGCCCTGTGCTGCTGCCAGGCTGCGTCACGCTGGCTAGACGTGGTGAGAAGGTGGTGTTGTCATGAGAAGAGGTGGATTTGTTTCCCTTCCCTTGAGAAGAGGTGCTCTGACCTGCTGATAGCTGGAGCTAGAAAGGCTTGGCAGCCATCCCTGGGTAGGAGCAAGATTCTCAGGTGCCCCTGGTGAGCTCAGCATCCTGACCATGCTCACAAGCTCAGGGAGAAGAATGATGCTGCTCTTTGGTCTCCACTGGCAATATGTGGACAGGCATCTCTGCCTGGTGGCTTTGCCCTCTCCTGCCTGGGAAGCATGTGGGCACCAGGATGTGGGCACCACCCTGGTTGAGCAAGTGCAGTGTTGGCTGGGAGGGGGAGCAGCATGCTTCCCAGGAGGGCTAAAACAGGTACCTGGAGATGGTTTCCATGGCAATGGTCTGATGGTGTGAAACGTGGGTGCCCCAGCTTGGCCTGTGGTGCTCGGAAAGGGCAGGCTGGGTATCTTGGGTCTGATGGCTCTTCTTCAGTATGTAGCACCTTAAACTGATGCCACCACGACTGCAGTGGTTTCTGCTCGTGGCTCAGGACCCTGTACTGGGAGCTGCAGAAATTGCTCAACAGAGATGCTCTTGGGTCTGAAGAGCTTCCAGGCTACCCACTGGAGAGCAAATGTTGATTATTTATTTTTCATGGGAAACTTGCCATTATTATTTCCCCTGTGAAGTATTTTTTCCCTCTTTTCTAGCAAGAAATAAAACTGACTGCTGTCAGGTTTTGAAAGACTTCTTTGGTCCACTGGGCAGTGGGGTAGAGAGGACAAAGGAAAGACACAGCCAGGACAATTTGGCCTTTCTTGTATCCCTCAGTGCAATGGAGCAGAAAGAAAACCAGCCCCCTTAAACCAAAAATAGAAAGTTCTTGGGATGGGCATATTATTTTTAGATTCCCAAACGGAAAATTTTCACTGAACAAACCCTTCTGGGGGTGGAGGAATGGCACCGTAGTTGTAGTTACCAATTCCACTCCAAAAAGCATTTTGAAGCAGCCCTTCTGACTGGCCACCGCTGAGCACGTGCCTCGCAGCAGTGCCTGCTCATGAGCCACCAGATGGGCAGCTGGCTGGGCCCTCGCTTGCCCGATGAGGGCACCATCAGGAGGCCCAGCAGGGACAGCCTCAAGGCAAAAATTTCCTTTCATTGTTTCTGTGGGGCCAGTCTCCAGGAGGACAACCACAGCCCAAGCCATGTGGATGTCATCCCTGGCTGCCAACAGATCCCACAACTCCTCCGTCCCCTGTGGGAGTGTGGACGTGAAGCCAGAGCGATGTCAGAACAGCAGTGCAGGGGCTGGGTGTTCTCACCTCCCTGGCCACCACTGTGCCTGGAGGTTGAGCAAGAGTCATGTTATAGGTGGCTGTCCCATCTGCTGCTCAAAGATAGGCCAAGAAAACCACACAAAACCACAGTGCACATCCCCATTCCTTCTCTTTCCCTCTTGTCTACATACGTTACCTCTTTCCACCCTTGTTGGAAGCTCTGCTCTCCTTCCTGTTACAGGTCACCATGCAGGTGGTAGTGGTAGAGAGTGGCTTATAAAATCCAGTCTTGCATCCAGAGTTCATCTTTTCTCCTAAACGGAGATACCAGGCACTGCTGCTAGTCCGGTTTCCTAAGAAACACAGCTTATGCCATGGTGATGGGTATGCGAGAATGTACGTACAGTCTTTCAGTATTTTAGATCCACTGGGCTAATACTAGCCATATATGGCTGCAGGTTTAGGAGCTTCAGGCATGCTCAGCATCTCCAGTATTTCTGTAAAAACAGGATGCAAGGCAGTGACAGCAGCCATCCCCACCGAGGGGGGGAGGAAAAAACTGTTGTGTGAACTCAACTCTTCCTAGAAACCAGAAAATCATATGGGAGAATGTGGCTGAAGGTAGAATGGTCTTGACCGTTCCTAGAGCAGCTCAGCCCACGTGTTTAGCTCTTTCTGAGAGTTGGCAGTAGCTTCTATACTTTGTGAGGTGGGGGTCTACTGCTGCACAGGATCCCAGGGGGTCCCAGCACACCAAACATCAGCCAGGAGCACGAAGGCAAGACTTGAATTCCCTACGTCTGCAGGGCTCTGCCGGTGAAGCTGCTGCAATGGGGCTAACCTACCCATCTGCAGCCTTCCCACCTGAGGAAGTCATGGCCGCTTGTGGGAATGGCATGGTGAGGAGCAGCTCAGGCGTGGGAGGAGACCTCTCGGTGTAGTGACAGTTGAGGGATTTTGTGGTCTTGGTCACAACTGGCTGCACTGTCTCTCTGAAGTGCCCTGATGTTACAAGTACAGGGGTCCCTCCTGAGTCCCAACAGTCAGCAGTGATCTGAAGACACCTCTGTATAACTCCCCAGGTAGACTCTCTATGGACATCTCTTCTTCCCCATCCCCTTGGGTAACTTCCTAAGCTTGAATCTGGGATGCCCTTAACTTCAAAACGTTTCTCCCTGAGATGTTGGGCTGATATTAAGGGCACTGAGGACAGCTAGACACAGGTCTCATAGCCTTGGATGGCAGCTTTCTGCTATCCATACTCTGAACACCTCCCTCTGCTCATGAGAGAGGCTGCATCCTGCTCTAGTGTCTCCTGAAGCAAGAGAAAAGGGCTGTGACAAAGCTGCCACAGTGTCACCTCTGGACTTGGCTGCTTCACCCACTTATTTTGTGTTTGTTTGCTTTTCCATGCTGATGCAATGAATTAAGTCATTCTGTGGGTCATGCCAGCCACTGGCAGGCTGGCATCAAATGTGCGATACAGATTGTCTTTGCAGGGGACGTGTCGTTCCCACTTTGTCCCTTTTTATGTAGCTTCTCCCAACCTGAGAAGCTCTGCCTTCTCCCAGCTGTCAGGCCCGTCCCAGGTGCCTGATCTTTCCCTTTTACCATACGCAACCTGAGGAAATGCACGTTTCCAAGGGAAGGGAACCAGAATTTGACTTGGATCTCTCCTGAGCCCTTGGTGAGATTACTTGAGCTGCTGTATCTGCAGCAGAGAAGCAGGCTGGAAGGTCCACTGGAGGGGAAATGTCCCATTGATCTCTTTTAGGTGCATTGCGATGACAGTGTCTTACGTAAATATTTCCCTTTCGCAGAGCCAGGCTGTGTGGAAGATAAAAGCTTAGTTCTGCTTTTAAGAAATATAGCAGCATCACCATGGCTATTAGCCTGGACCAGCATGGTCTGTGCATCTGAAGGCTGTAGGATGGCCTGACGTGCTGGTGGAATAGAAGGCTCCAACTTCATCAATTTAGTTGGAAGAACCGGTGTCCTGTGATGGTCTGTTCACCCCTCCAAGGGTTAACTGCTCGCCGCTGCCTTCAGCCCTGCGATGCTCTGTCAGGGCTTGGAAGCTGGCCCTGCCTAGCCGCTGCTCAACCTCCAAATGATAAATCACGTCAGGGTACAAAACTGATTCCGGTCCTTAAAAATGAATAGGTGATTTGAAAATGCCCTGCGCTGGGTGTGAATTCTGCGTCCCCCTCATCAATCACTTGTCATAAATAGCATTAACATTCAGGAGCCAGCAGAAGGCAGGCGGGTTTGGAGGGAGAAGAAATGTAGAGTGATTTCCTGGTATCTCTTGTAGACTGGAGTAGCAGTCTTGTTTCCCATTTAGGTAGCAAATCTTACATTTTTTCCTCCCTGGGGGAAAGGACCCTGTGTGCTCTGCCAGCCAGAACGTGGCAGTAACCAGGAATAAAGCTAGGAGATGGTTAAGATAGGAAGGGGGACGGGGCTTGTTTGAAAGAGGATGGGCTGAGAGATAAAAGGATGCAGAAAAGTGGGATGATCAGGTCCAGTCCCTGTACAGTCTGGAATTCCCTCCCCATCCCCATGAGCCTGTTGGGTTTGGGTGGGATGGGGGCACCTGGCGTTTTTCAGGGTGGTGGGAAGCTGCATTTACACCATCAGGGAAGAGATGCGCTCGGCCACAAGCCCCTCCAGAGCTGCCTGCTGCCGCTGGGTGCCAGCCAGCAGCACCTCAAGCCAAATGAGTTATCACCCACAGCGCCACAGCTTTCCAAGCTGTGTCACAGATCTGGATGCCCAATTAGATTCCCATTAACATGGAGAGTGTTTAGGTGTCCTTGGCGTATCACTGGTGTAAAGACCTACCTTGGTTCCCTGAGCGTGTTTGCAGGAAGAGGTGCCAGGGAGGGCAGCAGGGACTGATGGAGGAGACTTTTTGGGTTCAATTTTTTTCGCTGACTGGTTGTTTGCTGGAGGGATTTGCTCCTGGTCTTGTTTTGTAATGGCTTTATTGCTATAGATTATAGCTTTAACTGGTGTCAAGGGCACCTAGAGTTCTGGATCACCTTCCTTTAGGGATGCTTAACTCTCAGGAAATGCTGCTGTAGAAGTAAAGAGGTTGCCAACTATTGGGGCTGAGTGTCTTTCAGTTCTGACGATGTCCGTGAAGTGTCCCTGAAAGCCAGCACGGGTGGGAGTGGAAAAAGTGCTTCTCTTCCAAGCTTGTGGATGGAGCAAGTCCTGCCCAGAGCTTCTGTGATTCCTCCCAGAGGTCAGAGCTGAACGTCCTTTTCTTCCTTTCTTAAGCAAAACCAAGTGTGAGGTTCAAGGAGTTGAACACTGAGAACACAGCCCCAACTCTGTGCTAGCCTCCTTGCCAAAGTGACCTGCCTTGGTCACCTTCTCCAGGTGTCTGGGATTAGAGGTGGCACAGCCAAGGCTAGTTTAGATGCTCGAGACTCCTCTCTTTGGCGTGTGTGAGGAGATTGCCTTGTGTGCCAAATTCTGTAGCAAAACTCAATGACAGCTCTTCTGCTGGGATTGTCACCACCTCAGTCTCATTACTTAATGATAATAAATACGGAAAGAGCAAAATTGGCCTCTGTCATTCACCAGGGGCCAGATTGTGCTGCCTCTGAAGTGCCTGTGATTTCCAGGGGGCAGGGTTAAGCCCCTGCCTCCATTATTACAGCAAATTATTTCCTTAGCTCTGCCTGCGAGTGGGGGAGGAGAACCCAAGGAGGATGATACGTCCAAATGCACGTGTTGAATATTTCCCCCTTCCCTTTTTAGTGAGGAGATGCTGCGCACTATTAAATTCATGATGCTGTGCCTAACTGCATTAGTTACCATGCAACACACTAACAAAATTGAGGATGAAGAACGTGTTTTCCCACGTCTGGAGTACTGCAGAATAGATGTAATAGATTTGCATGTGTGGTGCATTTGTGAAAACACTGTGAAAAAGGGCGAGGGAGGGAAGGGGGCAATGTTTTTTTCATTATCGGCTGATGAATAATTAATTTACAAACGTTGTCTTGTTAAATATAAATTAAATCCTCATTTGACACACTTTATAATTTAGAAGTATAAGCCCAGCATGAATGAAAAGAACTCCCTACTGACTGCTTTCATGTAAATCCTGAGGAGCCGGGGAGGGAGGTTTGGCTTTCAAAGTTAAAGCTGACAAGGGGTAGTGGTGAGGAAGGGGGCTGCTGTCACAAAGCCAGCCTGGGGACCTGGGACGCTTTGGCTTTGCTCATGGGTGCTTTCCATGCAGGGGTGGCTTAGGGAGGCGGTGGCTGTCTGCACAACCCTCTTCCTACTCCCCGCGCAGAGCTGTGGGTGGCCGAGCTGCTGGATCCCGGCTCTTTGAGTAAAATCCCCATCGATGCCACGTTCTCGGAGCCTGCAGAGAGCTGGCAGCCGCTTGTGACCGGCTGAGCTGTCCCAGCAGCAGGGGCAAAGATCCCCAGGAGAGGAGGAAGGCTCTGCCAGAGCCGTACGGGGCTAAGTCACCCTTGCAGAGAGCCCTTGGGCGGTTTGAGGCATCTCCACACGGGAGCGGAGCCGCATCCCGAGGAACGGCAGCTGTGCTTGGTTGGAAGGCAGTTAGTGTGGGAGCCGTGGTGGGAAGCCCTGGTGTTACAGCCCTGGTGTCCCGCTGTAAGGCTTGGGTTAATATCTTCGTTTCTTCTTAATAGATGGGGAAACCGAGACCGGTAATAATTGTCTGGCTCTGAGGAACACTTAAGACTTGATTATACTTAGCTTTGGCTGCTTTGGAATAAGTAGGGAGGAAATGAAATGAAAATGGCACACTTTTTAAGATGCTTGAATGTGTTGCTGTGGAGGAGAAGATAAGCCTATAGGTAAAGGAAATTTGTTACCTCCCCCCTTCTTCCCTGATAATAATAGACTCCGGCAGTTGCACAGCACTTCTCAACAGAAAGGACTTTAAAATGCTTCACAAATTATCTGTCTGGGAGGCAACAGCCCAGAGGCACCCACTTCTCGGGTGGATTGCAATGCCCGGAGTGTGCTGTGATGCTCTGCCGGGGTGCAGCGAGTCAGGCACCAGCGTGAATCTAGTGAAGTTGTGTTAACGAGCTAGGTCGGGTTTTGGTCCCTGACAAAGCTGCGTATTGTAGAAATTTAAGATGTTAGGAAATGGGTATTGCTCACTACGGGCCCCAGTACTTTTTCTGGCCATTAGTTTCCACGCTTGAGTGATGGCTCAGCGCCGCTGGAGCTGGTGGTGCATTTCTAACATCTTCACAAATACTCATTTGCTTGGAAAGTGCTCCTATCTCTTGATTCCTTGATGTTCAGGAACAGTCACCTGAGCCTGTTCCTGCGTGCCCAAGTACTAGGAAAGTGACTGTTCTGCACAGAGCTGCTCGAGTTCACGAGGTGATGAGGTTGGGTATATGAAGGAGGGCAGCAGCCGTACTGTAGCCATCAATTGTCATTGCCTTAAGAAAAAAAAAAAATCATCAGGCCACTGAGGAAGAGCAGCAATCACGTGTGATTTGTGGGACAAACCACACACTGCAACAGGTCTAATGAAATAAATCAGTTACTCCCATCCTGAAGGTATCCCAAGAGCTTCCACAAGTTTCAGTGTCTGCTCCCAAACCAGAAAAGGGCTAATTTGCTCATTATGAATAATTAAACCAGCTCCTTTTTTATTATCCAGAATGTACACTAATCCCCTCTAGATATTTTCTGTGTGACATCCATGTCGGTATTTTATTTATAGGCTGTTTATCGTGCAGAAAACACAAGGAATCTGTTATCAGGGAAAATGAACAAAAACCAGGGGGTTTGCCTGCAAAATTTAGAGCTAAATAAAATACGAAATTCTGGACAGCAGCCTTCTGGGGGGGGGGAAGTGCTTTTCTTCAGAGGCATTTCTGGAGACCAAAGCCCTAAAGTTAATTAACATCTGTGCTCCCTGGTCCGATGCTAAATGGGGAATGTGGCTGGACTCGGATGGGTTTCTTAAACTAGAGCATCAGTCCTGGCTCGCAGGTGCTTCCACGCAGCCCTCAGCTTGGGCAGCCTCTGGCCCCCAGGCAACACTGGATAAATCAACATTCATAATTAAATAAGCAGCTCTTGTAAATTCCTTCCCCAATCCCATTTCTGGCCTTCTGCTGGCAGGAATGGCTCAATCCTGTATTCATCCAGTGCCAGCCTTTGGAGAACACTCACGTTTCTTCAGCCTGGCTGAATATGAAGGTTGTTTTTTTTTTTGCCCTGAACCCTTGCAGGCGGCCTGGGGAGGATGGTTACTGTAGGCTCTTCCCGAGTAGCTGTCGTGCTCATCGTGCCCCACCTGAGAGTGTTGTAACTCATAATTCCTCACCCTTCTTCACAGAAAACTTTTCTAATGCAGCTCATGACCCCCGCAGCTGCTCCTGGTCTCACTTTCCAGAGGTCTCCTGCCACCGACTGGGTTTCTGCTTGTTAAAAGACCATGATGACGATTTCCCAGTGACCAGGAGACTCTCCTTACTGTGTCTTTGACCAGGCTGGAGGGATGTTCCCTGCCCTGGCAGGTAGCAGCTATCTCTTGGTTTGGTAGAAGCTTTGCCCTCTGCCAGGACAGTAAAAGAGACTTTGCCGTGCCACAGGGGCATGGCTGAATGCGATGGGAATGCCACCTTGCCCATCACAGGCTGGTGGGGACGTGCCTGGGAGATGTGGGCTCAGCCTCAGAGCTGCATTTTGTGAAGAAAAGCCCAGATGGAGCTATCTCTGTCACACACTGATGGAGTTGCTCTGCAGTTTCCACTTCTTCACACGGAGACGTGTGTGCCTGGACAGGCTGGGAAGCATGTGTTTGATTCTAGTACTGATCTGTGCTCTGAACCTCATTAAATTGATTCTTCCAAGTCAAAGGGAAAGCGCTACTGTGTCAAATTTGAAAGATATAGGCTCTGAGCTGTACCGATAGTTGTCACTTGACGGGCTGAATTATTTTTAAGGCAGAGTTGATTTATCTGAAGTGAAGGCTTCGGATCTCTCTCTCCACAGGAGAGGTCTGGATATTTCAGGTGCGTGAGAGCCAAGCCAAAGAGCTGGTCAGAAGCCAGGGTTTCTGGTCCAGGGTGAACAGCCAGCACCATAGGCGAGGGCATCTCATTGTTGCCTACCCCTTGGGACAAACAGCCAAAACTCTTAAGCGTTTCTGAGGGAAGATGGGCTTAGGGACAATCAAAATATTTATGTTTACAATCATCAGATTGCTTTGATTTGCTTTTCATATGGTAAACTCTGTCCTATAAGTAAAGCATAAAAATGAGTATTCGAATATAAAAGTCCAAATGAAGTGAATTAAATCGATAAGGGTAAAGCAAAGTATTCTGTTAGCTTGCTGAAGGAAAAAAAAAAAGCTGCTGAATGAAATGATGAGGTTGAGGTAATTCATTTTGGGTTTTGACACTTCTAATTCATTTTCAAGAGAACTTCATTTTTTCAGTAGAAATTGGTTCTGTTTACTTCCTGCATCCCCAGATGAAGTGGTCCTACCATCTCCCCTAAAAGGCTGATGTGAAATCTGCCTGCTCTAAACGTGTTATGAAATGGAGACCATTTCTCAGAATTCAGTGGTTGTGGGTGACCAGAGGCAATATGTTTCAAGGACCTCTTCATGCCTCGATGTTAAAAGCTGAACATTCAGGCTATTACATCCCATCTCCGCGCGCAGGAAGGGTTTAATTGTCCATGATACAAATTGCAAGCGAGCAGCAGTGGAGCGGTGATACTGCCAGCCTGAGCCTCCCCATGGCACCAGGGCTGGCCGGGATGAGGATGCCCTTCTGCTCCCTCCAACCCCTGGCATCTCCTCCGTGTCTTCAGCTTGGCGTCTTTGGTGCTGGTAGGAGATGTGTCTTAGGGTCAGCAAGTGGGTGGGCAGGCAGATCTTCACAGTCATCTGCCGTGATGCCTCAGGCTGGTTGGCAGCTCGTCCTTCCCCGCTGTGGGTTTGCCGACGCTGTAGCTGTTTCACACCAGTGCTGCTGAGACCATCCCCAACCAGTTCCCAACGCTCCTGAAAGCCCCGCAGGAATCATGCTGGCTGCATGGGGGTACTGTGCATGGGGGAATAAATCTGGTCAGGGTTTTTGGGCTTGGAGTGTGCTGGTATCACAGAGCTGATGGTAGCTGGGGACCCTACTATAAGCCTTGCTGGTCCGTCTTCGTGTCCAGAGGGTTTTGCTGTGAGGATTTCTGTGGTCGTTCTCTGACCTGCAGTCGGCTGGGAATGGCTCTCACCATCTGATCAGCTTTGTGCTACAGGAGAAGTGCGGGCGGTGGTAATGGCTCACCTGCAGGCAGATGCACATGGCATGTGTGAACCAAAACACCCAGGAGCGTGGGTGGGGGAACACCTTGTCTCCCTGTGGCTGGGGAACAGGGAAGGTCAGAGCAGGGACTTTGCAAATGTTGTGGTGAGCCTTGTTTCTGGCACATCCCCCCCAATCTGCTTCTCTTGCCCTCTGGCTTTGCCAATGTACCTGTTACATCCCCCACGCCAGGTCTGTGTCCCTCGATTTGTCATTCTCCTCCACAGACACCCAAAGCCACCTTAGTAGCGTAGAGAGGACAGGGAGGGGAAGCGGTGCAGTGAGCTAGAGAAGTGGGAAGAATTTGTGGGAGTTAGGTTTGGCTGTTCTTCCAGGCACAGGGAGGTAGGAGGGTGAAGTTAAGATGATAACTGGCTGATCTTCTTTTCATCTACTCCTTGAAAAGAAAAGCTGAAGGCAAAGACTCTGGTCCTCTCTTGCTATATCAGTGAGAGGGGAGATGAAAATACCTCCGTGTTGCTGCTATCACACAAAGCCAAAGGCAGGTCCGAGTGCTGGGATTTGGTAATGAGCAGCACAGAATGGGCTGTCCAGCTCCCAGGAATTTTGGATTAAGCTCAGGAGACAAAATTGTTTGGTTTCTTTGTATGTATGATTCTGGGATATACAAGCTCTGCCGGTGTATTCCTTCCACCTCTGTGTAGAAACCCTGAGCCTTAATCTTTCTCACTACTTCCCAAAGATGTCCTCAAGCCGTCTAGGGGGGCTGGGGAAGGTAGAGTGGTTGAGATTTAAAGCAGGCATCTGCATAGGCTGAGTCTCTACGAAACAGCTGGGAGCTGGAAAAAAGGACTGGGAATACCAGCCATCAGTTTCTGAGGAGAGTCTTTGGCAGGCACCAGGTGCCTTGGGAAGTTAGCAGCCCAGAGCAGCAGAGCTCTGCAGGTCCTGCTTGTCCGGTGGCTGGTGTCCTGGCTTCCAAATGACCGCCACGCTTGGCCTGAAGTGTGGATGTGTGCCTGGAAAGGAGAATCAGCTGGCCTGGTGTTCCTTCTGTAGCTGCAGTCCAGCTTGCTTTGCCCTTCGAATACCCAACGGGAGAAACTGTTCTTTGTAACCGGATTCATTTCTCCCAGCTGCTTTCCTCAGCCTGGTGCTCCCTTGACATCTCACTAGGGCTGGGCTGTGATTTTGTGGTGGCTTGAAAAGAAGAACTGTGAAAGGAAAACCAAAACAGAGCTAAATCAGGAAACTGGTGGGGCAGGAAAAGAAAGCTGGCAAGCACAGCAAGGGGACATGAGAGACAACATGAAACGGGTTTCCTTGAAAGAGTCAGTGGAACAGAGTACACTGTCCCCACCTCTTCCTTCATCCGGGGCCAGGAGAGAACAGTGTCAGGAGTGAGGATTTCTGCAGAGGGCACAAACCCCTCCCCTTTTGTGCAAGCAGAACTTTCTCAGATTTTTTGAAAGTGCTTTTTTCCTTGAGGATGAGGATTAGAAAGGGATTTATACAGGCAAACAGTGGTTTTCCTCCTGGCCAGCGCACGCATTTTCATACAATGGAAGGTACTGGGTTGGAGGCAGGGAGACAGGCCCAACTGGCAAGTCCTAAGCTTAGGAGGATGCTTGCTCTAATATTTCAAAACCACACAGCCACATGCCTCTGACAGTTGGAGACATCCATGTCATTTAATGTTTGAAGGACTTTCCTGCCTTCCTTTGCTTCACCTGAGGGCCATTTCCCTGCTGCCACAAGAGGATACTGCTCTCATTCCTGCCTCTCCATCCTGAACGGAGCAGGATCCTGCAGGCAGCCTTGTGGGAATCCAGTAGCGAGTTTTGTAAGGACAGAGAGATGGGGCGAGGAACACATCAGAGCTGGAGGAGCAGATCGCGTTCCCAGGGAACTATGGACTTGCAGATGTCTCCATGGGGACAAGCTGACCATCCCAGAAGCCCCTACCCAGGAGTGTTTAGGACTGGACACGTTGGGGGATTCATGGGACCTCCAAACTCCCTTTGCCTGCCCCAGTCCTGGGCGGTATTAGACTGCCCATCCCTGTGTTTCATTTTAATCACAGTGGGTGGCATGGGAATAGGAAGTGCAATTAAAGAAATTCCAGCTTCTCATCTGAATCTTGTCAAGCTGTCCTGGAGGAGCAGTCTTGGGGAGTTAATTGTATGCAGTGAGAAGGTTTGTCTTCTAGCCCTTTCAAAGGAAATTTCTTTTTGTCTCATCAAACACCCCATGAGCTTAAAGGACAAATAAACAAGAGCACCTGCCCGAAGTGCTAGGTATTCTCTTCCAGTTGTCCTATGTGCTTCTGTCCTCACCTCTTCTCTTTCCCCACCTGCTTTCTCCTTCCAGCACAAAGTTGCTTCAAGCCCAACATCACACGGAGCATTTAAGCATTTAGCAGTAAGGTTTGACAGGCGAACAAGACTTTGGACAAGCATAGCTTTGCTCTGCAAGCAGCCCAGGCATTTTATAGAGATCATGGTAACCAGGCTGTATCCTCGTTTGCAACAGAAGGTGCTTACACATGACTTTCCACCCAGGCCATGTCCTATCCTGAGAGCAGTGAAAAAACCAAACGAAAAGGAGGCAGCTCCTTCCCTGTTGTGTTTTGCATAATACTTCATTGAAGTGCTCACTGTCTTCCCCTTTAATTAATTCTGCCCCATCTGCATATAGCATCCCGTGTCCGTGCCTCTGCCATTTCAGTAATAACCTCGTCAGGGACAGTGCAGACAGACTGTGCTTCTATAAACCAGAGCCTGGCTGATGTCATGTCTCGATTCAAGGACTTTCCTTGATCCTTTGGGTAATGACTGTTAATCAGATGCTAAAATACATACCTCTGGGTCACGTGCCCCCGGGGCTCACAGTGAGAGACTCCGTGTGCCAGGCTACATTCCCATGAAAAGAAGAACAGGCACTGTGGCAATCAGCAGCCTTTCTGGGGTTGCATGTGAGGAGGTAACAACATGTGAGGAGGGCCAGGAAGCGGCGGTAGAAGGGAGCAGCTCAGAAGAAAGAGGTTTTGGGGAAAGAAACAGTCTGGGGTGGTTGGCTGTCAGGAGTATAAAAGCCTGCCTGCCTTTTAGATGTCCCTGCTTGCAGATGCCTGGGAGCAGGAGTGGGCAGAGCTGTGTGGGAATGGGCAGGTGGAGATATCAGAAGCCCAGCACTTGGTTTCGAAAGCCCTGTCCAGTTCCCTTCTGCAGAAACTCTGAGGGTGAGCAAGCCACAACTGGGGAGTTTGTGATCGAAGCAGCATGTACAGCACGCCTGGTTTGAAGGCTCCTGGCACGAGCACAGAACATGGTGATGGTTTTTAACAGCAAGTTTGTATTATAAAAAGAAAGCTGTCTCAACTGAGATTCCCTGGGCAGAGGCGAAAGACATTCAGGCAAGGACAGCACTGCCGGTGTTGCTGCAGAAGTGAAACAGATGGGAAGTTCAGTGTGTCACCTTGAAAGCACAGATCATCAGAGCTGTGCTCCTTTTGTCCTTGCTGGCTCCCCCAGTCACTCCCGCGTCATGTCCAGAAGGCTCTCTGGGGTCTGATTTGGAGAGAGGAGGACCTTGGAAACAAATGAAATGCATATCCTCATTCTTCTACTCTTTGTGCTGGGGAGACAAAACTCACCCAGAGGAGGGACGTGGAGACATCCACAAGCGAGGTGTCTCACCATAGTAATGGGAGAAGTGAGAGAAACCTGATGTTGCCCAAATGCTTGCTGAAGTGGTCAGTATCAGGCATTAGCATGTGCTGTTAGTCATTGTCCTCTCTGCTTGCTGCCTTTGGAGAGCACTGGCACAAGTCATGCTAGAAGCACGTTCCTGCCCGCAGGCTGTGGGGACAAGAAGTTCTGCCTCAGATTTGAAGATTATTCTAAAATAAGGCTGTTTTATTTAGTTGTCTGAGTGTGGAGAGTGTGTCCGGACTTTTTGCTGTTACTGTGTTCCCTGGGATGTGGAGCTGGCTCCTGGGAGCAGCCCAGGGTTTGTCAGAGAGGTTTGCAGGCTGGGAGGGACATGTGGGATGTCGTGGAGAGGAAAACCCTCACCTGTGCAGGGCTGTCGGGGTGTGGAGTTGCTGAACGCTCTTCTGTCTGAAGGGGTGATGCTTGGGCTGAGCCCTGGTTTGCAGAAGAGGGAGACTGGAGGAGAGATACCCTGCCTTGCCTCAAAAGTAATACACCCCATTCCTAGGTCTCCTCCAACGACTCCTGAGGTTCTCCCGAATTGCAGCACCTCAAAGAGTCTGCCTGTAACACTTGCTTTGTTTAGCTCTGTGACTGACAGCAGGGACCCATCAGATTCACATCAGCCCACCCAAAATGCTGGCCGTGCCTCCCAGAAAAGCAGCCCTACTTTATTGTGCTGCAGCAAGGGGTTTGCTTGGAAACACAGAGGGGAGGGGGCTCTATGAATAAAGACAGACATCAGAGAATAGAATGATAAAATAAAAGCTAGAATGAGACCAGGTAGGATATTAATTTCTCAGCTCCACTGTTATTTAAGATTTTTCCAAGCTATTTGTCCAGCAGAGGAAAATGGAGGAACCTGATTCCAGGTCTCTGTCTCCTTTATTTAGAGGTTTTGTTGTTGCTGTTAAA
Organism: Gallinago undulata; assembly: GCA_026546715.1. NCBI lineage: Eukaryota > Metazoa > Chordata > Aves > Charadriiformes > Scolopacidae > Gallinago > Gallinago undulata. The sequence goes on along the minus strand of JAOTQQ010000063.1, from coordinate 5,454,124 downwards.
TACAAGTGAAGTTGCAAAAAACCACCTTTAAATCCTGAATTTTATCCTAATTTACAAAGACATCTTCAACTCATGGCTTTGCTTTTCTCTCTGGCATTCGTCAGAATGCTGAGCTCTTAAAGAAAAGCAGTTCATAGATGGATACAGAGGAACCATGGGGTACTAGCTCCTTTAACTGCACCCGTGAGAGGGGTCAGCTGGACTGTCCACACAAACTTCCTCTGAGCCCTTTGAAAAGTATCTTCTGGCAGTTGCACGGCTCTGTTTATTTGCTGTAGAAGGTAACCTGAAAATACAAACTGCTAATTTCGAGCTGTATCGTGCTAACCCTGTGAGTTTAGGCTGTTAGTCTGAAGTTGGGTGGCCCTAACTCACGTCTGCTCTGAACCCAGGGTGGAATTTAGCCTAGAGTAGAGTTTCTGGGGCCAAATCCAACTGGAAATGTGGGCTGATTTGCCATGTGTGTGCGCACACTCACAGAGGTGAGAGAGGAGGCACATGGAGGAGCTAACTGGGGCCAGGCTGGATGTCCTTGCCATATCGGGACATCGGATTGGGGAGTAGGGAGGTGCTGAAGGCACCACCATGAAGGTTTGGACAGAGCGGCTGGAGCTGGGATGACCCAAGGAGCAGGGCTTAGGGCTGCACACAATGAGAACAGTGGCCACTTCCCAACGCTCTTGTGCTGGGGATGGGATGATTTCTGAACCTGTGTATTTTCTTTTGGATGGAAAATTTTGGGGTTTTCTTTAAAATTATTTTTTCACATGGAAGTTCCATAGCTTTTCACTTAAACTCTGTTTTTTTTAAAAATGAAAGGGTTTGAGAATGCAGTGAAATCCTTTTGTTGTTGTTTTATTTTTTTTCTTCCAAGATGAAATCTTCTTGTCAACTTCGCATCCTTTAATTTCCCACAAGTGCTCTTCTACAGGACAGGTATTTTTTTTTTCCATTAAATGTTTTCAGATGTTACCATTTTTCTGGAACTGGGTTTCTACCAGCATCCGCGCTTGCCCACATGAGGGAAAGGAGGACTGCTCAGTGATGTGCGGCACTGCCGGGTGATGACAGTGGCCAAGGGCCAGCAGGAACACGCTGAAAGGCTGAGCTGGCCACGAGCCCACACAGCCAGGAGCGGCGATGCTGCAGGGCGCTCCTCAGCATCGGATCAACTCACGGGGTAGTATTTAGGGTAGGCAGTTTTCAGTGTTTGCCTTACGGGTAGTTTGATGTATTATTTTATGACTGACGCTTGATGTGATATTGCGTGCGTGCCAACGTGTGTGTGCCACCTCATGTGTGATCCAAATGGCGTGACCCTAACTCTTAGAGCGATTCCTCTTATTTCGCCAGCTCCTTCTGTTGAAAACACTAAAAAAGCCCGTGCTTTTAGAGAGGAGTTAACAACCTCCATGTGCAGCAGATGGTACAGTAATGTCGGAGGCGTATTTTACACTAACCTTGTTCCACATGGGGAAATCGAGGTATAGAGAAGTCTCTTTCTGATGCTTGAGAGTGTATCAGTGGTAGAGATAAACTACAGGGGTGCAGGAGTTCAAGAAATAGCTTTGCCATAAGTTTTAGGGGCTGAACTCATCCTGCCAAACTTCAGCTATTCAGTCTTGATCAGCCTGGATTCTTGTAAGGTTGGTATGAGAGCGAGGCATTTCCAGAAGACAACCTGGACTGCTTCATATTGGGATCTCCCTCCAGAAGTTCCAGCCCCATTGACTGTAGGGAACCCATGGTCAAATACCTTCTATGTTAATCACCTTGATCAGATGCATACAGCTAAGTGGGATCTGATTAATGCTCAGAGAAGGGTCTAATCAATGCAGAGCCGCAGTCGTGCAAGGCTCCTCAGCATCAGTGCAAAGAGTACCTGGTAGAAACTGGTGCTAAAGTCTTCAGGAACTGTTCTGGTTCAACCCCAGCCAGCAACTAAAGCCCCCATAGGCACTTGCTCGCTCCCCTCCCAAAATGAGATGGGGGAGTGAACCAGGAGGGTAAAAGTGCTCCCAAAGGCCAGAGCATTTTTGTATAAATCTTGCCTCAGATAATCCTCAATGAAAACACATTTGTAAATGCCAACATTTCCCACCTAGAGGCAAGGGAGCCAGCTCAGCTAATAAGTTCTTCCCCGTGAATAGCTATGCTTATAATAGCCACTGAAATTAGATCAAACCACAGGATGGTGACAATAACAGCTCAGATGTTTCAGAAGAGCCAAATGACTTGTGCACTACACCTTTAGCAAAGGCCAGCTATGAATGGCGCAGGAGGAGCACTTTAGTGCTCATCCCTTCTGAAAATCTGGCCTTGACAACAAATACTAAACCCCTGGGGTAGCTGACCTTCTGCTCTCCCAAAACTTTAGCATTGGTTATCCCAGACCCGAATGCTGAACTTCACAGCAGGACATCTGACCCGAGCAGCCTGCCCAGAAGCCAGATCTCACAAGGGACTCCAGTGAGGAGGTGAAACTGATAGTGGCATCTAACATGGACCTACCATTGCATTTTTAGTTGCTTTCTCCTACACCAGAGATATTACTGAGGAGGAGCAATGTAAGTTCATAGTGGCTCTAACAGGGCTTGGCAGAGGTTGGGGAGAATATGTCAAATGTTGTGTTGTTTTTGCCCCGATAGCACGAAGGAAAAGAAAATGGCCCCAAGGAGAACAAAGTCAGCCCTTCCCATCAGTGTCATCTCCTTGGGCTGCCATTACTGCATCTTGTCCCTGCTGTGCTAACGTGCCTTTGCCTGCCTGTGGGCTCTATTTCACTGTTTCACAATGTGATCCATTCCTTCATCACCACATACCTTATGTCCAAGCAGTACTCAGTGTGATCCAAAGCTCTCAGATGCTGGAATAGGCTCTCCCCACCTCCTGGTTTTGGGCAGTGGACATGCTTGTATGCTTGACTTTGAGGGCTGCTGCTGTCCTAGCTCTGCGTCTCCTTATGTCTGTTTTGAAGGAACTGTGGAGGCACCACCATCACTTTGAACATGCTGCATCTGTCCCCATTTAGACCTCATCCCCATCACCTTCACTGTCTGACCAGGGTGAAGAATCAGCCCAGCGAGTGGCTCGACTGCCTGATGCTCTTTTCTCATGATCTCATTTCCATGCAAGGGATGTTTTTTGGTACCAATCACTCATCACCAGTTGGCTGACAGTGGAGTAAGGGTGAGGAAAATGAAATGGGAAGTCGTGCACTGCCCTGCTCTGCCTCCCCCAGGCAGGACATGCTGTCCAAGGGGGCGCACTGAGAGCACGATGTCTGTTTTAATGGTGTGGTTTGGGGAAGTGAGCTCTGAGCCAGCAGCGAGGGCAGCAGAGGGAGGATGTGCTGCAGTCATAAAAATTCCACCGAGATAAATCAATAGAGGGAGGAGGAGAATGGGAGGGAGAGATGGCAAAGTCAGACATTGTTCGTCTCCACCCAGAGGAGAGAGGGGAGACCATCCCTCCGTGGTCACGGGGATTTAACAGCAGTGAAAGGGAGCACAGTCCAAGTCAGAGAGGTGCTGTCAGGAGCAGGTGACAGCCTTTAGTAGGGGCTGGTGGAACTGGATTTGGGGGTCTGGTTCAGACAGCCACTGAATGCCAGACATGCTCCTACATGGCACTAATTAGCACCTTCTCAGGTAGGCTGAAAAAGAGGGTAAGAAGCAAATTGGCTTGCAGCAGCAAGCAGCAGAACAGTGGGCTAATGATGTGGACTACTGACAGTCCAATCCAGACAGGAGCTGTCACCTAGAAAGGCTAGTTATGGGTGAGGTAGGACACCCTGTCTCTCACAAAAACCAAAGGTCCTCATTATGGTGGAAACTCTGTTTTCTGTTTGCAAAAGATTCAAGATTTTGAACTGGTTACACCAAGAGCTGAGTCCAAAACAGCCCCTGCCCCAGCCTCAGCTTTCTTTTCTAGTCTTCAGCAAGGGGTATCTGCCCAGGAACCTGTAGTGCCCTGGTTTTCATATAAACCATTTACAGTATAAGTGTATATGGAGCACTGCTGGGCTGTATCCCAATAAATGACAGAAAGAGCTGTCTGCCTGCCTTCTCTGGTAAGGTGGTGAGTAGCTTTCCTTGTCCGGGATTGAAAGGTGTAGCTGAACTTAGAACTGGATTCAGCCAACGCCCACACTGCCCCTTCATGCCTGAGCTTAAAAGGACTGTCTGGCTTGAGTTGTCCATCAAGAGGAGGTCCAAGCCTGTGTTCATATGGTCTTGGTTTTCCAGGCATAGGTCAGACCAATCGTGCTACGGCTCAGCCCACCAGTCAACACACAGTCTTTGGCTTTTGCTAAGTGTGCCGGGGACGTCCTCACCTAGAGCTAAAGATGCACCTAGGAAGGTGTCAGTGGTCACCAACACCTGCTCCCAGACTTAGAAAGAAAATGTTCTGGTTGTGACTCCAAAATGGTGGCCTACAGACCAGAGGACAGGGCTCTGCTTTGCCTGAATCGCTCTCAGAAAGACATGTTCTTCCTTCTCTTTCACAGGAGTACACCATTGATATCTTCTTTGCTCAGACGTGGTATGACCGGCGTCTTCGTTTCAACAGCACCTTGAAGGCCCTCACACTGAACACCAACATGGTGAGCCGCATCTGGATCCCAGATACGTTTTTTAGGAACTCCAAGAGAGCTGATTCCCACTGGATAACCACTCCTAATCAGCTCCTCCGCATCTGGAATGATGGAAAAGTACTCTACACGCTCAGGTACATCCAGCAGGCACTGTAGCTGGCTGCTGAGGTGAGGGAACAAGGAGCTGGTGAAAGTAGAGGAGGTTTCCAGGTACCCTGGGACAGAGTAGTGGAGATGTCTTCCAGTGCTGATGGGAGTACACATGCAGTACTGGTTGCAGAATAAGCTTTCTCTTCCCAGGATGAAGGCTTCCAAAACAATCAACTTTTTTTGATTTTTTCCGTATCATACTTAGAAAAAAGTCAGAAATACAAATGGTTTCCTAAACTAAAATCCTTGCAATGTTTGTGTTGGTCAGTTCAGCTATTTCATTCTGATAACAAAGACGTGGCTTTTGTTTGCATAAATTCTCACTCTGATAAATGAATCTGAAAAGCTCGCTAAACAAAAAGGCTTTTTGAATGTGAAAATTAGATGGTTTTTCTCACTTTGAAAATATCCAAACATATGTTTTGTTTTGCTGCTGCTTTGAAATGTTTCTGCAAACAGACTGATGTTCAACAAATTAGTGTTTCTCTCTCAAGGAAGCGAGAATCCCTCTGTCACATTCTGGTGTTGGCATCAAACCACCTTCACCAACATGAAATCTCAGTCTCTCTCTCGCTCTCTTCCCCTCTCAGGCTGACAATCGAGGCTGAATGTCTGCTGCAGCTGCAGAATTTTCCAATGGACACTCACTCCTGCCCTCTGGTTTTTTCCAGTTGTGAGTATACATCTTTGTAAAATAGTTTTAGATGGCAAATAGAGAAACCCCAGGAGACTAAAACTCTTCTGGGGTGACCATCCTCCCTTTTAGCTACATTTTTCACCTAATCTTTACAGCTGTCTTCCTGGGCCATTATCCATCATGCACTGAAGCATCTTTCCACTCCTGGGCTAGCAGAGGTCTTCAGGGACAGATTCACAGCACCTCTGAGTCTCTCCTTAATTTGGGTGGATGGTTGGGGATGACTATTTCACTGACCTTCTGGTCACTCTGACCTACTAGACAGAATACATCCCTTCAGCTGTCAGGCAAATGGCACCCGTCCTGCCTTGCATCTTCCCCCTTCTCCTGCTCTCTGAGGGGGCAACTTGGCTTTCCAGACTTCAGCCCAAAGACAGGCCCACTTTCTGCAGCCAAGACCATCGCAAAGGAGGGGTACTCAGACCTCCCCTCTCAGTCCCTACGTGTCCATTCTAATCAGCAGAGAGGGCTGCTGATGTTGGTGCATCTCCACGGGTAATTTTGCAGGGAGCCTTTCTGCACCAAGAGATTCCTCTCCTCAGGCGCTGGTTGGAAATCTGATTTAATCATCTTAGCTTGGGTTTGCCTCTCCACTGAAGAGGTGCAGCTCACATGGTTCTGAGGTGCTTCAGAGGGAGGCAGCATGCTGAGGAGACCATCCCCTCATCTTCCACCATCCCTCATTCTTTGCTAATTAACAGTACATGCCATACATGCTTGATAATTAGAAACACACTTTCAGTTAGCTGCCAAGCCTCTTGCTCCTTCCCTCCTCTGAGGAACTCTCTCGTAGGTGTCAAGGTCCCTGCTTCACAGTAGGCTTTTTTCTTTGTCAAGGGAGCCAGAGCCAGGAGAAGCAGTGCTCCAGCTGGTTCTCCTTCTCCATGAAGAATGCACCCCTTCTTTTCCGTACGTAGATCAGCTCCCAGGGCGAGAGGTACAGAGACAGTCAGAGCAGCCACAGCCATGCTGCCTTCCACTTTGGCAGCTTTGTGTTCCTGGTGTACTTGTGCCTGGGAAGGTAGTCATGAAGAGTGGTGAAGGCCCCATGCTGCCCCAGCTGGGGAAGTCCTCTTACACCAGCCCATTCCCACCAGTGCAGACCTTAGCAAGGCTCCATTTCTAGCACTGCTTTTCCCATCCTAGGATTTGAAGTGGCCCAAGAGGGGAGATACTGTCCCTGCTCCCATCGCATGTGGGGATGCCTAAGGGAATCTAAACACAGGGCACCAGAAATACCTGCCTGAAAGCTTCACATCTACAAAACAGCTAGAGTGAGATGCCAGTGCTTTTGCAGTCGGGGTGGTGAATGAGGTGGAGGCACACAACGTAACTCCTTTAATTGATGTCCTTGCCCCTTTTCCCAGATGGCTACCCACGTGAAGAGATTGTCTATCGCTGGAGGCGCTACTCCATTGAGGTCTCTGACCAGCGCACCTGGAGACTCTACCAGTTTGACTTCACGGGGCTGAGGAACACCTCAGAAGTTCTCAGGACTGGGGCAGGTGAGGCAAAGGGAGACATCCCACAGAAACGCCAGTGTGTTGGACATCTCATGGGAGGCAAAGGAGTCATCAGACAGCTCCACAGTGTTGGGGAAGGAAGGTCAAAACAGCACAGTTAGAGAAACATAAGAATGAAAGGATGGACCTTTGCTAGAGGAAGCGGAAGTGGTGGAGATGAAGGCGAGGGGAAGATGAAGCAGGGGTAGTTCAGAACCATTGACATCTGTGAACTGTGGGGTGCAAATCAGAACTTGCAGGTCTCAATCTTTCCTTCTGTAAAGTTGTGTGGAGCTGATGAACTCCTAAATTATGCTTTAAGAGACAGGAGCATGTGTGAAGAAACCAGGGACTGAATGCCCTTCATCTCCTTTTCCTAGTAGCTCACGTCCCCTTTTCTTCCCACAGACAAGTGAGGAAAGCCTCTTTGGGTTCCTGCAGGTGGGGCCAAATTTGTAAGCTCATATTTTTAAGCCTTGTGAAGCAGCAAGTGTTTCTCCCGCTCTGCAGAAAACTGCTGTTGCCAACACCAGCAGCCAGCCTCTAACCAAGGTAGAAAGACGGCACAAAACAGGAGAAGAAGTGGTGCACTGAAAGTGTCTTGAATGCACCAGTGGCTGTCTGATTGTAATTCTCTTTTTTGGTAATTGCTTGCAAGCTCCATCCTAACCCTAGAGCTGTCGAGTGGCTTTCTTCCAGTACTCACTAGGAGCCTCTGAAAAAGAGGAAGAACCTCAGCTGTGAGCTGCCAAATGAGCATGCCTTTTCCAGGGGCAGGACCAGAGCCCCGATACAAGTGATTGAAGGACACCTCCTTTGTCACAGCTCAGGTAGTTAGTTGGCAAGCCAGGCCACGTAGCCTGTCACAGCTAAATAGCTTCCATAGAAAAGAAACCCTTGCAGCGATCAGCTGAAGATGAATACTCTCTATAGTTTCTTCCCTGAAACTTCCAGGCAGTGTGCTTTGCAGCGTGCTTCAGGCCAGTGCAAATGCAGCCTGATGGCCACACAGCCAGCCTGGGCAACTAAAAAGTCAGCTCTTAAATTAATCAAAAGGCCACCAAGTCAGACAGCTACAGAGACAGCCACGTAGCCACAAAGTCCACTAGCCACAAAACCAACAAGCCAGCCACAATGCCAATGAGTCACCAAACCTACTCAGCTAGCCACACAGGTGTCTGTGAAGCTAACGATCCGGGCAGCCCCAAAGCCAGTTCCAAAACCAGCCAGCCAGGCACTTAAACCAACAAGAAAATCTAATCAGAAATACTCCAAATTCTGAAACTTTGCCTATTTTTGTGCTTTAGGAAGCCACCTGTTACAATTCCAATGTCTCTTGCTTTTTCCTAGGGGAGTACATGGTGATGACAGTTTCTTTTGACCTAAGCAGACGTATGGGTTATTTTGCCATTCAGACCTACATTCCCTGCATCCTGACTGTTGTTCTTTCCTGGGTTTCCTTCTGGATCAAGAGAGACTCTACACCAGCCAGGACATCTCTGGGTAAGAGACAGGTTGTTGCATGTCTGCTGCTTGTCAAACTCTGCAAGGCTGGCAGACTGGCAGTGTGGGGAGTACAAAATCTCCTAAAGCACTTTGCTATTTTTCTGGCATTATTCAGCTTCCCAGAGGACAGTCCATTCCTCCTTCTTTCTGTTTGTAACATTATCCTCAAGCTCAACCAGGTCTCCAGCTGTGTTGGCATGGATTACTGGATTATTTCAGGATAGCACAACACGCTCATATCTTGATCTGAGATGTGACCACAGTCTTTCCACAGAATCACTGAATTTTAGGGGCTGAATGGGACGTTTGGAGATCATCTAGTCCAACCCCTCTGCCAAAGCAGGTTCACCTAGAGCAGGCTGGACAGAAAAACTTTTCCAAGTTGACAATGTGGTATTCTGATGTGCCAAATGGGAAAGGGAAGGGGTGAGTGTGGCATTGCAGTCTGACCAAAGGGCTCCTGTCACATGCATGTATTCTGCATTTCCTCATGACTTTTCAAGGGCTCAGTGCAGGAACAGTGACATGAAGGTTGTAGGGTAATGACCAAAGCTGCTCACCTGTATCCACTGAATCTCAGGCTCTGGCAGGATGTGGGAGCCCTGTAGGTACAGCCTTTGTCAGTCACAACGCAGTGGGAGTCCAGGACGTGGCAGCAGCTCTGCCTATTGTTTAGATTTTCAGAGCAACCTGCAGTGGCTCTTTGAGGCAGGAAAAAACTTACATTAATTGAATCCTGCTCGGATAGGCTCTGGAGAGGTCTTTACAAATCTTTAATGCACTTTGGCTGTATCTGCATTTTGCAGGAAGCTCTGCTTCCCAGTGCTGTCCTTCCCTTTAATTGGAGGCAGCATCCCCATCCCTGCCTAGAGGCCTCTGAGGGGAGGGAGAGGAGAGGGGCCATCAGCATCAGGCAGGGGCTACTCAGAGCCCATCCATTCTGACCGTCTCTCCCCACCTCCCTATCAAAATCAATTTCTTTGACGCCCATGGAGAGAGTAGGAGGAGGAGTGGGGTGTCATTTTCAATGGAGGTGAGGGTACGCCGTAGTCCATGACTGGGAAAGGAATGAACAGCAAGAGGCAGAATGTTCTTCACAGCTGACACCACTATGGTGGCTGTCTCAAAAAGCAAAGGCAGCTTTTCCCAGGAGGGGGGTGCCCTCTCTGTGGGAAGGGACCTCAGCACATCAAGAGTAATGTATTCTCTCCACAGCCCCTGTTGTTCTTAATACAAATGATCCCCAGTACATTTCAAGCCCATCAGCCTACATTAGGGAGATGTAAACTGGACCAGTTCCATTGACATTTCAAATACATGGGAAGTCACATCACACACAAAAAAAAGAGTAGAAAGGAGGACCCTAGGAACTAACAACCTGTCAGCCTCACCTCTGTGCCTGGGAAGATGGTGGAAGAGATCCTCCTTGAAGCTATGCCAAAGCATGTGGAGGACAGGGAGAAGATTCGACACAGCCAGCATGGCTTCACCAAGGGCAAGTCCTGCCTGACCAACCTGGTGGCTTTCTATGATGGAATGACTACATCAGTGGACAGTGGAAGAGCTACGGATGTCATCTAGCAGGACTTCTGTAAGGCCTTTGAAAAGGTCCCCCACATGAGACATTGCCAGCTTATTGCTGACACAGTCAGACGTCACTGACTGAATCCCAACTCACCCACTGCCTGCCCAAAGCCATCCATCCGGTAAAATTCCTTTTTAGCTTATCCTTCCTTCGTGCTCTCTTCCCATCATCCAAGCAAGTTGTTCCTGTGTACAGCCTTAAGCAGACTCCGAGGTCCCCACTCCTTTACGAGTCTGCACTGATGGCCCATGTGACACCTGGGTTTTGAATAGCTCTTTTTCCTTAGAGCGTTGCCAGAGGGCACCTCAAGACCAGGGTCGGGCTGAGCAGGGGGAAAATGGGACCAGACAACCAGAGCAACTTCTCTCCCACAGGAGAAGGGAAATGGGGATGTTTTGGGGACTGGTTGCATGTAGAAGACAGAAGTGGTCCTGTTCATTACTAAAATCAGCTCTTTCTCTCTTAGGTATCACGACTGTGCTAACAATGACCACCCTGAGCACCATCTCCCGCAAGCACCTTCCCCGTGTTTCCTACATCACAGCCATGGACCTCTTTGTCTCTGTGTGCTTCATCTTCGTCTTTGCAGCTCTCATGGAGTACGCTACACTCAACTACCTGGTGGGAAACAAGAAACCACTTGAACACAACAACAGGAAAGCCAGGCTGGTAGGTCAAATGGGCAAACAAGGGTGGATGTTGTTAGAACCCCAAGCTATTTAGATGTACCCCCCCTGAGCCTGCATTGGAAAATGCTGATGTGGTTTTGTGCCTGACCCACACTGTGTTCATAAGGTCCTCAGACCACTCTGTGTGCTGAGGGGGTCTGAGCACATGAAAGGTGAGACACAACCCGAAAAAGCAGCTGAGGCTCCCCTAAAACTGGGAGGTTCCTCTCAGAGCCAGGCACCCTGTGCTCTCCTCAAAATTGCTGGAGAGCTGATCAGTGCAGTTTAGGATGACTCACATGACCAAACGTAAATGTCCATTTCAAGACAAGGTGATCCATACCCAGGTTCTTCCACCTCTACCAGTTTGATCCCCGTGGATACAGCAGTATCTAGAACATGTTTTCTTGCCCTTTCCTTCCCTGTAATTCACCTACTCTGCTCATTTCAGCCGCCTGCCAGTGCACAGGTGATGCCATCCTTTACCACCATCAACATCAACAACATCATGCACTGGCCCCCAGAGATAGAGGAGGATGAGGATGAAGACCCTGGCTCCCCATGCCTGGAAGGAAAAGAATGCGAGAGGTTCTTCTGCTGCATTGAGGACTGCCAGACAGGAATGTGGCGGGAGGGGAGAGTCCGCATTCACATCTCCCGCCTGGACTCCTACTCTCGTGTCTTCTTCCCCACCGCCTTCCTGCTCTTCAACATTGTCTACTGGATTGCCTATCTCTATCTCTAGCCGTTCTTTGTCCTCAGCTAGAATGGACTGGAGACCAGCAAGATGGGCTTCTCAAGGAGCATAGAGAATGGCTTCTCTTCCATTGTACTCGATTGTTGGTCTGAACAATCCAACCTGATGATTCCCTCTTCCTGCTCTCTCATCTCTTCTGAGAAGAACCAGACAGCTTTTTTTTTAGTCTTCTAACATATCTTTTTAGAGAATCTACCCTTCCCAAACAACCCCCTTCCAGCACCACCAGCATTTTACTCATTGTAAGAGTGCCCCAAACGGTCCTGTTCCCATCTCAAACATTAGGGCTTTTGTCAAAACCAAAAAAACTTAATGCGTTTCATTTGCCATCTAGTCCTACACCAAAATTCATGGGAAGTGATGGCAAATGGAGTATTCTGCATAGTTATTAAGACTGCAAAGGAAATAAAGTAGATCTTATGACTTCTGCACCACTTCTACAGAACAGTCTTTGTGGAGCGCTAGGGGCTTGGAAAGGTCAGAAGAAGAGTGAAAGAGGGCAGCAGAACAGCTTTCCCACAGTAACGGGGCTTGGCAAAAACGTTTTGAACCTGCCCAGAAAGCTGACAGTGGCACTGACAAGGATAGAGTAGCTGCAAGCCTCCACCAGCTCTGCATAGAATATCCATGGAACATTCCTCGTGGATCACTCCACTTGTACCCAGTGGCACCCAAAGCACCCACCCTCTGAGGTGCTGCTGATTCTCATCAGACAGTGGTAAAAAGCACTTCAAAAGTTTGAAGGACCCATCAGCCTCACTGGAGCAGACCACAGGGCTCACGGTGACAGTCTGCTTTGTGATCAGGCCTCCGAGCCTCCGAGAAAGGCCTCCAATCAGGCCTTTCTTTGGCCTGTCTCATGTGAGCTGGGTCCTATTGTACCATAGCAGGGCAGTGCTCTCCTTTGCGATGCTCATTGAAACCATCAGGTCTGTGCTTGGTAATAGCTGCTAAGCTGAGAAAGTGGTACTAGAAAAGGGAACGTGATAACCTATCAGTGCTGCAGCTAGCACTGGTGGGGAGAGAGCATTCCAGCAGCCCAAATGTATTCTGTTCTTTTTTTTTTTAAAATAATTACATAAAAAGCCAGACTTCACTAAAGCTGTATGGCTCCTCCCAGTTGCCACCAATACTTGGCCCTTTTTCTTCCCCTAATCAGGAAACACAGCAAGTCCTCCTTAGTAGATTTCAGGAAGGTCAGACGTAGTGAGATGGTTCTTTACTGTCCATCTTAAAGGGCTACAGAAATGCATAATAATGTCTCAACTGGGAAGAAACTGCATCGGGTAAAAGAGGAAACTCAGGCCCAAGGTCCCTAATGTGTAAATCAGCTGCCTCCCCATTTATACCAACTGCTGATGTGGCTCACAGCATGTTTGTTAAAAGCAATGCACCATTAATAGTTACTTACTGTGCAAATGATAAACACACAAAAAAAATCTTTTTAAAACCAGCATGTTTTAGAAACAATTAGCACTTAAAAGGCTTGCCAGGAGAAGAAAGCTGGCATGGCTGCAGAGAAAAAGTTAGGAACGACTGGCTCACGGGATAGCTATCAGGGGCAGGAGGTTTTACATATTCTTAGAGAGCAATTTGATCTGGTTTAAAGATGGATTTTGACACTGTTAAATCTGATCTGAATAATGAAGTGTCATGTTTAATTCATTCATAAATACAGCCTTACCTTGGTTCCAGAGGAACAGCTAGAGCGCCTAATTAAGTATACAATAGTACAACACTCAGCTAAGTATAACCTAATAGGGTCAGACCAGCATAGTTCTGGAAGGAGAAATTGTGCCTGTCTAACCTGTTACAGTTCTTTTAAAATACCAAGTAAGAGATAAAGGTTACCCAGAAGCATAATTTGCTTGCTACTGCGACAGCTTTTGAAAGGGTGGAAAGAAATTATGGCGGGTGGTTCTAACTGAGGAAATTGATTTAGCAAAAGAATTATTAAGGAGGTTCTGATTAGAGAAAATTAACTGAGGAGAGGGGGGAAAAGAATTGTTAAGGAGGCTCTAATTAGAGGAAATTAATGTTTTAGAGAGAAAGACACAGAGAGGGAGAAGTCTAAGAAAAGAATCAAAACAACTTCCAGACAAGGAGAGCTGCTGGGTGACAGTGCCAACTCCCAGCCAAGCGGGTTGATGTTCTGCTCCTGATAGCAAAGTGCTATTAGACGTAGCAACAGAAAAACCTCCTATGACTCAACCCTACACCAACAGGGAGCTGGATTAAACAGGGTCCTCTGATCTCTGCGGAGAGCCAAAAAGAAAGAGCACTCCAGATTAGAACTGGCTCACACGACAGGCTCTGAGTGAAGCGTGTCCTCACATGTCAGAAGGCAGCTGCTAGCGTGGTCCATGGGAGGGGGCACGCTGGTGGCAAGTCGGGGCCCGTGCCAGATACGCTCATTAGCAGTTTGGTGGCATAAAAGGTGCACAGGCAATGCAGGCTGCAGCGAACGCAGGCAGCAAAATGTAGAAGGGGAGCATCTGAGAAAGGAAGGGAAAGGTGGAAGGGAAAATTTCACACCCATGTGAGAAGGAGCCCACACACCTGCAATTCACTGCAGTTTCGGAGCACCTGGGAGCTTTGATGGACACCCACGATGGTCATGGCCACTGGAGTACAGCCCTAAGAGCAGCAGCTTGTTGAAACTGGACCTTTTGATAGAATCAGCCAGGAGAGAAGCAGAGCGTACAAAAGACCTAAGAAGATGACAGGGACTTGGGCAAAGCAGACTTGAAAGATTATAAGATTTCACCAAAAAAAGATAAAGCCAACACACACCTAGGTAATTTAACCAATGATGGAGGATTTGACAGAGGAAAATAGCCTAGTGTGGGCTGGAACACAAGGAAACTGATTACTAAGGCTGAGGAAGGAGGAGGGAGGGGGCTTTTTGGCTTAGGGAAATCTGCGCCCATCATAAATAGCTCAATAAATAAAGGCATGCACAAATTCAATCATGCTTTTAAGTTTCTACAGTATCTCAAAAAAAGGAAAGCTAAGAAAAGACAGAAGAAAAATCCACCATTTTTTGGAATTACTTTGCAAAGCTCCAATTTCTTGGGGAAAAAAAAAAAAAAGATTCCCCTCAGCAGGGAATCCAGGACCACAGAGACATCCAGTACCCATGTGTGGCACCACTCAGCAAGGCAGTGGGAGCTGAGCCCCACTTCCCTCACCCCCTCCCTCCACTTCCCAGGGACGAGTCCTCTTACTGCCCCCTGCACCTACAGAGGACCTCTGTCAGATAGCTACTACATGACCTTGCTGGTGGCCCAAGAATGCCTGGTGCTGGCTATCATGGCTAATCCTGTAGCAGAACACCACGCATCCCAAGCTGGCGAACTTCGCTGTGAATGTGGTCAGTTCCACCTCTTGCTGGACAATCATCTCTACAACTTCCAGGATGAAGTGGACAATGAACTCATCTGCCACATCTGCCTTTAGGTTCTGCTCCAACCTGTGGACACCCCCTGTGGACAGATGTACTATTTCAAACGCCTTGAAAACTTCATGCAGGAGTAGAATTTTTTCCTGTGGATCAGAAGATGCTCCCCTTTCAGCAGTGCCACAAGCCCAGACTTCTAGTATGAAACCTGTCAGATAACTTGATTGTCTCCTGTCCTTTTAAGGCAGAGTGTCAGCAGAGAATGCAGCAACGTGAACTACAAGCTCATCTGCAGAACCAATTTTCTTGTTTCAAGAAAAGCAAATCTGAACTACAGCAGAAAAAGAATCCCATTTCCAAAGGGAAGGAACATCCCCCTACCAAGGTGAAGACAAACATACCCAAGGGTCCAGAGATACCAAGTGGAGGATGGTCACTTGTGGCAGAAAGCTCTGCAGCTGCTGTGGTATCACTAGGGACCACAGAGCCTGGAAATGTTAATACAGCTTTTGAGGAGACCGAAGACCTTCCTCAACGAGTAAGTCGTATGGCTGAAACAAACACAACTGAAATTCACCAAGAAGACCCAGAGGAACAGTTGAGGATGAGGATAGCTGGGTATAGAGACACCCCACTAGGAAACATGCTTGTGTGGGAAGTCTTGCAGGATTCTGCCATTGCTGCAGATGGAAGAATAGCACCTGGGGACCATATTCTTGAGGTGAACGGTGTCAACATCAGCAGTGTGACCCACTGCCAAGCTGTCTCCTTCCTGCACCACCCAGGGCTCAGCTGTGGGGCCAGTTCTGTTTCATATCTTAATCAATGACCTGGATGAGGGGACCAAGCGCACCCTCACTAAGTTTGAAGATGACACCAAGTTGGGCAGGAGTGTTGATCTGCATGAGGGTAGGAAGGCTCTACAAAGGGATCTGGACAGGCTGGATTAATGGGCTGAGGCCAATAGTATGAGGTTCAACAAGGCCAACTACTGGGTCCTGCACTTGGGTCACAACAACCTCATGCAGCACTACAGGCTTGGGGAGGAGCAGCTGGAGAGCTGCCCGGCAGAAAAGAACCTGGAGGTGTTGGTCAACAGCTGGCTGAATATGAGCCATTTGTGTGTCCAGGTGGCATCCTGCCCTGTATCAGGAATAGTGTGGCCAGCAGGACTAGGGCAGTGACCATCCCCCTGTACTCAGCATTGGTGAGGTCACACCTTGACTGCTGTGTCCAGTTTTGGGCCCCTCACTACAGGAAAGACATTGAGGTGCTGGAGCATGTCCAGAGAAGGGCAACGAAGCTGGTGAGGGGTCTAGAGAACAATTCTTATGAAGAGAGGTTGAGGAAGCTGGGGTTGTTCAGCCCAGAGAGAAGGTGACTGAGGGAAGACCTTATTGTTCTCTACAACTACCTGAAAGAAGGTTGTAGTGAAGTGGGCGTTAGGCTCTTTTCCCCAAGTAATAAGCATCAGAACAAGAAGAAATGGTCTCAAGTTGCACCAGGGGAGGTTTAGATGATTGAATATTAGAAAAAATTTCTTCACAGAGAAGGTTGTCGAGTATTGGAACAGGCTGCCCAGGGAAGTGGTTGGGTCACCATCCCTAGAGGTACTTAAAAGATATGTATACAGATCTGAGGGACTATGCTGAGGGACATGTCTTAGTGGCAGACTTAACAGTGTTAGGTTAATGGTTGGACTCAATGACCTTAACGGTCTTTTCCAACATAAATGGCTCTATTATTCTATAATTCTAACATCTGGCTAATGATGGGGACTAGAAATGGTCATCTCAGCATTTATGTTTTATGGCTTTTGTTTAGAAGATGAGAGGAAGTCAGGAAAAAGGTTGATTTCTCATTTCTCTGTCTCAAATTCCTATGCTTCCCCTCCAAATGATGCCATGTAAGGGACCATTTTTAGACTGTATGCTCTTCAGGGCAGGGACTCTCTTATTGTGTGTTTGTACAAGGACTGGCACACTAGGGCTTGATCCTTAACTGCAATTTCTGGATGCTACTTACTATAGATAATAAACAACAGTATGGACTACCCGTCTTCTACAATATTGTCTATCTACATCTTGTAAAAAGGTTAAAAATTGTTCCCCTCCTGATGGGCTTGCTGGAGCTAGTTAATATTTTTATTTACCCAGAGAAAAATATCTGGTTGGGAAACGAGGAAAAATGTTGGTCTGAGACTTTTGGGGTAGAGATTTTTCTGGTTTGGTTTGTTTTGTTTTGTTGTTTTTTTAAGAAAGACAGCAGTTGCTGGAGATCAACACTGCTCAGAAGCAGCTTTGACCATTTAAAATCACTGTTTCTAATGCAAGAGAAACCCTTGCTTGATCCCCTCAGACTGTTGCCATTCTAAAGAAAATACTAATTGTTTCCCCATCTGTTTGGGGGTGTGAGAGGAGTGGCATTAATATTTAGAGGCCTGTCTTTTGGCCTTTCTCCTCCCTATCATAATGCTAGTGACTTTTGGGGGGGTCATAATCAAAAGGACAACCCCAGCTCTGAAGAAGGCCTTTCCCAAGAGCCACCCAGCCTCCTGTCCCCAAACCGTGTGGAGGAGAGAAGGCCGGCAGTGCCTGTGTGGCTGCCAAAGCCAGCCCCAGGCCAACACAGCCACCTATGTGAAACCTCACCCTTTGCTCCTTGGGAGCAGCATTTATCAGTCATGCCTGATGCGCTAGAGAAATTAATTGGCCTCTTGCTGTTCCCCCCCAGCAAAACACTGTCCCCCAGCCTCCTTCAGTGCTGTCTCCCTCCCTGACATGCTGCCGCCATTCCCTCAGCCTTGAAGCTCCCCTAAAACATCCCATTTACCAAGGGAAGAAGGAAAGGGAGCATTGATGTTAAAGCCCCCTCCTGACCATTAAAAACACCACAGGACCACCCTGACATACAAAGCATTACACGAGGCCTGCTGGAGAATGGCCTGCTGCCCCACAAGACTGCTCCACCTCTCCTCTACAACCCCTCTGTGCTTCATGAACTCGCGAGGAGATGGGACCCTGCCATGGCCTCACCTCACCCACAACATGGAGGAGGGCTGAGCCACCTCAACGAGGCCGCAGCCCACACCACCTCCCGCCCCCTTTCTGCTATTTCCTCTACTTAATCTTTCATTGGGGGCTTGTTTTCTGGGTTTCGTCCTGCCTCCCACCCCGTCCCAGGACGCCCCGGGTTTTCCCGATACGCAAGGCGCGTCGGACTCATGTCGCCGACAGGCGACCGGCCCGGGACAGCGTCTCCCGCGCAGGCGCGGAGCGGGTCCGTCACCATGGAAACCGTTAGGCCGCGGCGCTGCCGCCGCTGCTTGAACCCTAAAATCATCGTATTTTTAACGTGATTACCACCATCACCACAAACACCTTTTTTCATTCCCCGCTTTTCAGTGCCAACGGGAGGCGTCGTTATTTTTATTTGAAGCGCAGCGAGGGAGGGCAGGGGGAGAAAGGCCGGGGAGCCCACAGGCCCCAAGGCCGAGGGGAGAAGCTCCATCCAGGCATATTTCACAACAGCCTGGAAAGGGAAAACTTCCTTTCTCTAGCACACACTATATCCCTTCAAGCTCTGACAGTTCCCAAAATGTTAAAAACATGAGATGGTAAAGGTGGGGGGGAGGGGAGAAGAGAAAGTTATATTAAGTCGTTACTTTTTATATTCCTGTAATACTTCCATTATAATTTGTCTTAATGCCTCAGATTTATAGGCTTTGGGAAGATTGAATTTCAGGAGAAAATGGCCAAAAATGTTTTAAGCTGTGCGCTGCAAGGCAAGAGAGGAGGCACAAACACTTGAGGCAGCATAGCCCCAACATGGCTGGCATAGGGGGCTGCTGCCCCTGGCCCCTACCAGGATAATGGCCACACCACGGACATTTGTCACATTTGTCTCCTCTTGGAGAAATGGCATCCATCGCCTGACGGCACAGCACAATGTCTGGCAGCCCATTAGGGGCAGGAGGTACCTGCTGCTGCAAAGTATTGGGGTATAACATGGCGGGGCACCCAGTGTGCCTATTAATCAGGTGGGGTGAGGAAACCCCAGTTCCCAGGGAAAATGCCCTACTGCCTGCAGGCCTACGCACTGCCCGCTTGTGCAAGAGAAAATTGACTCAGTTTTCTGTCAGAGGAATGTCAGGTCTTTCAGGTTGTGGGTTTTTTTGTTGCTGCTGCTGCTGAATCTTCATACTGCTGCCTGGCAGGACTTTACCCCTCTCTCCTTGATTTTTCCCTTTCTCCCCACATCTCCCAGAGAAGTAATTGAGTCCAGGCCTCATCTGCCCCGGCCACACTTCTGGCACCGTCTGAGCCCATATGACCATAACAACACCACAAGATGGAAGGGAGCAACCAAAGCCGTAATAGTTGCTGTAAGCAGGTCGGCATAGCAACATCTCCAGAGAGAGCTCTCCATGGGGTCATTTCTATTCACTTTAAAGCCCACTTGGGCGGCTAGAGTGCTATAAAATGGACTCAGAAAAGCTGTTAATTAGGATTAGCAGCTTCAGGAACATCAAGCCACAGTGCTCCAAACTGAGCCATTTATCTGAGAGAACTTGGGCCTCTTGACTGCCTTCTGAATCGAGACACAGGACACCACATGTCAAGGCAGACAACTTGGAAATCAGACGGCAGAGCCACCTGGTCATCTATGAGAGAAGGGTCTTACCCCAGCTGCTGAATGACACCACAGCACACCTTCCTGCAGGAAAGGCCTCGGGAAGGTGCCAAGTCCCTTGTGTAGCAGTAAAACAAAGCCAGCTTTGCCATAGCTTCTGTCACACACATGAGCAAAACAGGATGGTAGGGAAAGGTTCAGCCATTGCCAGGCTGCCATTGGGCTGATTTGCATCTCTCGTGTGTTTCTGACCCTGACAAACCTCCTAAGCCAATCTTTTCTGACATCTCCCCTTTCAAAATACGGACATCTCCCTCACATTATTCTGCTTCTCTTGGTGTTTTCATCTCCTCAGGGTAAAACACTACCTGAATCAGAGCTGAGTTGAAGGGAAAACTTCCCATCTGGGAGTGGAGTACTATTTTCCTTGCATATGTCACTCACCCTGGAGAAACACATTAGGTCTGGTCAAAAAAATACCTGTGGCAGCAATTCAGACATTCATACTGCAATCTGTTTGTCAAGATCACGCAATTCAGGGCTGCTGGCCGTCATCCTGTCAGCTGTGTCCATCATAAAGAGAAAAGTCTTGTACCATATTGACAGCTGGACCACGTTCAAGCAGATCTTAAATCAATTTTTAAGGCAGAACTGGGCCTACAGTCTTCTCCCTTTGTAGCCACAGAAACTCTAAGTAGCCTCAAAGAATATATATGGCAGCAGAGACTCACCCAGCCAGAAAAACAGAAATGCCTACCCAAGAGTTTACAGTCAGCATCTTGAAAATGGTAAGTACCTGCTGTGGTCCTTGCCATAACGGAGATCTTCTATTGCTTCTCTCCAGGTTATGTCCTTCACCAACCAACCCTTCTATCACAGAGCTTCATCCAGCCCCATCAGTGTCCAACAGAGATCAACAGCTCAGGGAAAAAAAATCAAGACAGCATGCGAGAAGAAAAACTGTAGGAAGAATTTAGTGAGCTAGAACTATCATATCTCAAAAAAAAACCCACAAAAAAAAAAACCTACAATGTTAGGAGACTAAATCTGTGAGTAATACCATATGGTCATGCTTTGGCCAAGCAGGTGGAATCTCAGAATAGTTTGGGTTGGAAGGGACCTTTAAAGGTCATCTACTCCAACCCCTCTGCAATGACCAGGGACATCTTCAACTAGATCATGTTGCTCAGAGCCCCATCTAAACTGACCTTGAATATTTCCAGGGATGGGGTGTCTAACACCTCTCTGGGCAATCA
Organism: Gallinago undulata; assembly: GCA_026546715.1. Lineage (NCBI taxonomy): Eukaryota > Metazoa > Chordata > Aves > Charadriiformes > Scolopacidae > Gallinago > Gallinago undulata. The sequence continues at coordinate 5,433,374 of JAOTQQ010000063.1, read as the reverse complement.
GTGCCAGTGCTTTACCACCCTCATCATAAACATTTCTTCCTTATATCAAGTCTGAATTGACCGTCTTACAGTTTAAAACCATTACCCCTTGTCCTATTTTGGTACTACACCAAAAAGCAAAAGGAATCACACAACTCTTGTGGAACCATCTCAAAGTCCCTGTATGTCCCCTCTGCCCAACACCACTGGGATATGAAAACCTAACACCCAAGTGGAGAAACATACCAAGCTCGTTCAGGCACTTCTCATTAGTTTCCCAAGATTTCTCGATATTCTGCATCTCAGTATATTCATCTGGCAGCAAATTATAGATGAGGGAAAAGCATCTCTCCCTAAGCCATCCAGAGAACACAAAGCAACAGAGCAAAATCATAACAGACAAGGAAACTTCTTATGAGTCATCTTCTTCCCTCCTTTCCCTCTCCCTTTCCGACGTTGCTGATAGCCCCAGGATTCCACTTTGCCTGGAACCAGAAAGTACCTATTCCTGCTGCAGGCATAAACCACTTCACCCCAGAGGAGAAAAGATGGTTTTCAAACACAACAAGACTTTTAATTTCATTTCATACGAATAAAGGAAGGAACCAGCAATTGCATCTTTGTATCTCTCTACTTAGGCATCTTGTACACACTCTTCTGAGATTGATGGCCCAGTTATGCCAAATGCATGAAATAAAATTACTATCCCTTTTCCAAAACACTAGCCATCATGCCCACTATGTTCTCTTTCCCCCCATCCCCCCCAAAAAAAACCCAAACCAGATCACCACAACAAAAAAACTCAACCACCACCAAAAAAAACCCAACCATCCAAAATAAACCAAACAAGTGGATTCATCAAAGAGAACACAAGAGCAGTCATGATCAGTGCAAAGCAAGCCAGGCTGGCTACATATGTAAGAAGTGAAATGAAAGGAAAACAGCCCAATGTCTGCAGAACAGAGAATGTGTTTTTGTCAAGTTTTCAGATCCATGTGTCCAAACTGCAAGGCATTTTCAATGGCATTGATTTTGCTGTATCCTACCACATATTTCAAATTATGGTTTGATAACCAACTTTCACTGCTCAAAAAAGGAAGATTAAAAACTTGCTCTAGGCTGATATGTTTTAAAGAACGGTTTCTGATTCTATGGCCAAATTTTCAGAACAAATACTTTTGTCCTTCAGATAAGTTTTGTTTGATCTGAATTGATATTCACAAAGTAACCCACTTCTCCCTGTCTGAAGAGACTGACACGCTTGCCACAGAGACTTCAGATAAGCTATTAATACATGTTGCTGAGTTTAGAGGCTATAGGGTCATCATTCCATGTGGACTACAGGTAGCCAACATTTCTACAGTGTTTAGGACCTGAATTTAAATTCAGCACCAGTACCTATATTTATATTAGGGGAAAACTTGGCAGGTCCAGCATATTTCTAATGTGGTTTCCTCAATGTGTTCTTCATGTCCCAGGGAACCTTAGAATTTGGTCTAAGCAGAGGTCCAAGCAGGGCCATCCGAGGAAGCTCTGCTCTTCCACTTGCTGTACAGAGACTTCAGGCTCATGTAACAAAGTTACTTGATGGCTCCCCTAATTACTACAGTCCTTGGTCTTCGAGAGTCCGAACCCAGCAGATTTTATATTGGATTAATTTCAATGATAGCTCCACATGTTGGCTTGTGGACATCATTATCAGACTCAATAGCATGAGTCTGCATAGCCATAAAAAGCAAGACCACAAGAACTGTCACCTCTGAAGCTGAACTCCTGGCATGAAGCTCTGCCACATGCTACAAAGTCTCATAAACGAGTTTTGATTGATCTTACAGTATCACAGCTCACAGCATGCTACACATTGATCCCCATCCTTAGTTAAATAAAGCAATACAAACATCTAGTTTGGAACTCTTGGGATCCAAAAGTACAGAAAATTGAATCCACATACTCTGCCCCACGGGTGAAAAGATGGATAAAAAGCACTGAGGCCCAGGCACAGCACTCCAGAAAGGGAACTCCATGAATTTAGCTTGTCCTTAGGTGCCTGCCACCTTCTTTCTGCCCTGTATTTCAATAAATTCAGGCTACTGCCCTTGCAGAACTGGAAATGTTTGTTAAGTGATGTGCAGAAACCATCCAAAGGAGGTTGCTCCCCCTTGTTTGTTCCATAAGCCACACACAACACATGCTTTGTGCCACCAACTATCTTTTGCAGAAACAGCTTTTACCTGCTGATTGTCCAGCCTGCTCTCCAGGGAAGAGTTTGTCTTGGTGACTCTTGAAAACACCAAGTCAGGAGACACCTGAAGTGCTGTACATGATGTTTGTGCAGGCTGGGGCACTGGAGTGTAAGGGCCATGCTGGTCTTCACCATCCTGGTCCAGCCAGTGGTCCAGGCTCTCCAGGAGCTCTCTAGAGGGAAGCACGAGTGAATGAGCAAGGGTCTCAAGGGAGCAGAAATGCATATGACTGGTACATGCTTTTACAGGAAGAAAGAGGAAGAGCAGAATGTGAGTTTAGAAGAAGTTTTACCTGAAAAGGCAGCTGATGAAAGGCATCTGCTCTCACATGTAGTTCATGACTTTGGATGGAGGAAGCACAGCAAAAAAAATAATAAAAAATTCCAAAAATAATATAACATTTCGGCCACCTAAAAATGTATCAGAACAGAAACAATTTCTCTCTGTGATCAGATTCTAAAGCAAAGCCAGAGCTCTCCTCAGAAGACTGGACTATTTGTAGGCTGCTTAAAACAGACTCTGTGACGATGAAGCACAGGGACCTCACTTTCAAGCAGATAAAGAGCCTACTGACCCTGAGCCACCCAAGCCAATATTTCCCAGACCCCAGCCTGGCCAGAAGCAGTCAGTGGCTCCTACCCAGTCCCACTGCATGGAGGCAGATGAAAATTACCCCAGAGAATTCTGGTACCTGGGAGCAGGTCTCCTTCCCCACTAATCCTGCTGCTCACCCACATTGTGCCGTGGGGAAGATTACTTTATCCTCTTGCTGTATTCAGACATGGTGCTCCAGAGTACCCACAAGGGGTCTAAACTGAAGAGCAAGTAGCTAGGTTTAGGCATTGTGACCCTGCATTAAGGTAGTCCAGGACTAGGACTAGCCCCCTCCTCCATACAGATGGCATTAACCCCTCTGGGGCAGCCAGGACACAGCCAAGCCTCCCCTGAGCCCCGAGATGGGGCAGGCTCCATAGCAGGACCTGCTCACTGCCTCCTCTCCTCATCCCAGCAACTGCTGCATCATAAAGGGAGATTATTATACTGCAAAATTTATTTTGGCTATAACTAGAAAAAGTAATCAAAGCAAATGCAACAGCTCAGAAGGAATCAGAGTAGGATTAGACATTTATATGAATAAGAATAGCTTCTGCGCTTCAACTTGCTGTGATAAAAATATTAAGTACCTCAGTTTTCACGCTCCCAGGCAGAAACCTGATCTCTGAACAAGGTGTTAGAAAGAAATTTCCTCTCCCAGTAGTAGTCCCCAACTGTCCAGGCCACAGCATAGGGTTTAGTGGTGTCTAGTGGCCATCACTAGAGACAAAGCTGGCTGGAAGCCCATGGGCTTGTTTGGGAGCTGCTGCAGCAGGGAGGGAGCGAGGTGGGTTGCAATGTATCAGGCGTAAATTAAACAAGCCCGTCATTCCCTTTTCTCTTTGCATTTCCTTGCTAAATCTTAGTGCCTGACGATCAGTGAGTTTCTATACTGGATTCCAGGGATCTCTTGGCTTTGTTTGGTTTGGTGACGTGCAGAGGTGGATCGCTGCTGCCCCTTGTCTCCTCTACCCCCATGCAAGCTGAGCCGTTAAGCTCTAATGGCTTTAGCCCCAGCTGATTAATAAACTGGCTTGAGACTGCTGATCTCTTTGGACCATTAAACCTTTCCCCAGCAACTAGTCATTAATCCCCCAAAGAGTCCTCCTCGATGAGGTTGTTGTTAGCCCCATCAATCCTTTTTAAGGCCTCAATTTGCAGTGGAAAGGCGCAGGGAAGAGGGGGGCACAATCTGCATTTGTCAGGCAGTGCCATCTGTTCCCCCGGGTTACAGACAGCCACGCCAGCCCCTGCATGCCAGAGCTTAGCATTTCCACCCAGGTGAGGGCTGTCACTCTGCAGCACAGACCATCCACCGGAGAGCAAGAGAGTACCACACCAGACAGCTGGGGTACTAAACGAGACCAGGAGAAAAAGCTGACATTTGTTTCCTTAATTGCAACGCCTTCGGCTGGGACCAGAAGGCATCGTAACATACGGTTACCGTAGGAATACCTGCTGTATCAATTTCAGCAGAGATGCTTTCAGACAAACAGGTTTAGGACATGAATTACCCAGAGCGTTACTATCTGTAGGCCTGAGCAAGTCTCCTTGTTTGCTCAGCTCCTGTTTCTAATCCCAATGTCTTCATTATTAAAACAGTCCACATCTTCAGCCAGAAGACTGGATTTGCTTTAATGATGATTCTTGAAAGTGGCATTTCAGCCACCCTGGCCATAGCCTCCCTCCTCTGCTCCTTTCAGCCTCTTACCCCATTGTCAGCACACTAACCCTGATTATCTTTCCTTAGCTCTTCTAGGACTTTTTGATATCCTTAAATCTCATTACCATGAGCCATGCTTAAAGGCTTGAAAGGAGGACGGTAGCAGCAGAGGTTTCAAATCTCCAAAGTTCATCCTGGATGCAGCATAGAAATCACATCTGCAAAACTAGTCAAATACTTCTGGCTTTTCTCCTAAAAACTCAGCTATTTCACCACCACCCCCCCCTGTTCTCTGGAAAGTTACAGCTTTTGAACTCCATTTTTTATGTCCACATGAGGTTTTGAATGAATGGGTGGTGCATGTTTAAGATCAGGTTTTACAGAGATGAGGTCATATAAGCCTGTCAGCTGGAACCAAGCTACATTTGTAGCTCCACACAGAGCAATCTGTGCCCCAGTCTGGTTTGTGCTGCTGCATATTGCACTGCTGTTAATGGTCTGCTGGAGCAATCATAGGAAGGGAGTGAGGGATGATGCTGGTACACAACTTATGCTCTGGACAACATTTATCTTCTGCAGCTAGTTGTGTCGAGGACGGCCACTGTTGAAGCCCAGTGTTCAGGCCACATCAGAGAAAACAGCTTCAAAGTTTAAGTTGGTGGCTTGACTTAACCACAATGCTACTGCTCCTGCAGCGTGTCCAAAAGGGACAATGAGAGGGAAAACCCCTGGCACAAGCACAGCTTGGAAGAGGACATCTCCATCCTTGGCCAAAGAGCTGGTCAGTGCTATGCTCTTCAATAGACTTCCCATGTGTTTGTGCCAGAGTTGCCTCATGTCTCTGTGCCTCAGCTGCCAGCTATCACTTGGAAACCACCATGTCAGTCAGTTCTATCCTTTCAGTGAGAGACTTCTTACACCATGAAACATGTCCTTCCATTAACAAGCAAAACTTTTACACGTTCTCATCAGAGGTCCTGGTGTGCTGCTTTACTACCAGCGCAGTGCATGACTTGGCACCTGAACCAGCTCACCGGATTAACGTGAACGTGAGTCTTCAGAAATTATTTTGGCTTTAGCAATGGCTTGGCTGATGCTGAGCACACCAGGTATAGCCAACAACAGCTGGACTCCGTGGGGAGAAAAGGAAACAACCACACACACAAGCAAAAACCATCAGTCAGGCTCCTTTTAAATAATTAATGCGGTGCACAGTGAAAGGCTTTTCAGCTCTCACATCTTCACATGATTATATAAACCTTAATGTGTCCCAGCTACTGAGGACCTGTGGTTGTTTGTGGGCATTAATAGCTACTGCGGTGTTATAATTAGAGCAGAGAGTGAGGAGTCCCATGGGGAAATGGAGGAAACCCCACATTGATCAAGTCATTTAAACATTCAGGGAGATAAAACACTGCAGAAGAGTTCTGGAGGGAGCAGTGCTCGGGGAAGGGAGGGGTTACAGCCACCGCAAAAGTTGTTTCTGCCTCTCTTGAGTCCATACAATTAATTATGGTTATTAATTATTTAGGATGCTACAGTAATAATTAGTGCAATAATCATCTCAGCCACTGAAATAGCCCTTTCCAGCCCCTAAAGATTTTACAGGACCTCACAGAATCCCATGGAGTCTCTTGCCTGTGGTCTTAGACTCCAGAATGCACCCTTGGCAAAGCGAAGGCTGGTGTCCCTAGCTGGGAGAAAGGACCATCCCATCCAGGGCCTGACCACCCTCCAGATACCTGAACAAAGGCCTGGGGTGGAGGGCAATGGGAGCTGCTCCCATATGGGAGGGTAGCAGGGAGCACATGGTTTGGATGCTGCATAAAACTCATTGGGTGCTAGCATGAAGTTGGGAAGGTCGCTGAGAGCCTGCCAAATGAAGGCTTCTCTGGGGTCAATGGAGAGCTATGGAGTGGTCCTGCTGGCCCTGTTCCCCAGCCCTCTCATGGGCACCTGTCCAAGAAGAACTTGTGTGTGACTCCAGATTCATCCCCAGAGAACAGCTTTCCCCAAATCCATCACCCATTTTTGTGCTGGTGACTCCCATGACCTGTCCCAGGAGTGCCCACGCTTTCAGCATGCTGCTGTGATTTCCCCCTCTGTTCTTCCTGGCTGTGGGCATCATGAGCCAAGAGACACCTGAGGACACTGCACTGATGCCAGAGGTTTTGCTTCATCTCAGGGCCTTGTAAGAAACTACATTCCTCAGTGAGCAGCCACCAGCCAGAGGCCACTTCCCATCCCACACCTTCCTACCTCCATCTACCCTTCAGGTGACCCCAGAGTACAAGAATGCCCCAACTGCCATCCAGCCTCTCCCCTTCCCATCACGTCAAGTGGCACCTCACACATAAGAATTCAGCTCAACCAAAAATTAACATGTTTTACAATGCCCACACCATGAAAAAAAACTGGCGGACCCGCACCATCAAAAAAAACTACTCTGAAAGCCAAAAATCAGCTCTCCTCCTGCGCATCCAGCCTCTTCGTCCTCCCCCAGGCAAGTCCCAACCTCTGCTCGCAGCATCTGCAGTCCTTGGATGCCACCCAGCAGGTCCCATCTCCCAGTCTCCCGGGGGCTTGTGTAATGGGGAAGTGTCAGAGATTAGAGACAAGAGAGCAGCGACTGCAATATAAAAGCAAACTGAATAATTAAAGAGAGGAGCTGTTCCGCACAGAGAACAAAATGAAAGAGTTGTGTGATTTGAGCAGAAGTGACCTTTACACTTCATTACAAGGAGGTGGCGTCCTTATAGGGTTATTAATATTTCCAGCTGAATTAGCTTGGGTTAAAAATGGCTCAAAGGAATGAAGAGAGAGAGGGAGAGCATGCACAAAAATATATCATTCTGTCATTTTCTCCTCCTCTTTGCTTTTTACCTTTTTTTTTGTAATTTGTTGACAAGGAACAAGGCTTCATTAGAAAGAGTGAGAGCCGCAAGATGACCTGGCCGAGAAATCTTTGCTCCCCACTGGCTGTGCTTCAGCAAGAAGCTTGTGTGATGCCTCTGTGGCTGCTTCCCCATGTTCTCATCTAGGCCATAGATTATGTCTTCATTCACCAAACTGCAGACGTGCCATGGGACTGACATCCAGGAGGTTTTGAGCCAGCAGTGGAGCTCCCTGCTGCTGCTGTTGGCTCCACATGGAGTCACTTGGATCTCCTAGGGCATCACAGGTATCACACATGCTCTCATGGTTACTAGTCGCCTCCCTAAGGGCCAAATGATTCCCCTTCCTGCTGCCCACAAAGTATCTTCCCGCTTTCATAAGCGGGGAAATGGACAACTCTGCTAAGCAAGCTTTACTCCGTCAAACTGTGGGGGCATTTATACCTTGACACAAGGGACAGACATACATCCTCCTTCCCAAATGGAGACAAATCCAAGACGTTCACTAAGATTATTTTAGTAGAAGACAGCCCATAAAAATGTCACAGAGAGCAGAGCTACTCTGATGTTGTAGCTGACAGAAGTTCATACACACAAACACTTTTCCTCCCCTACGTTGCACGCAGAGAAGGACCTTTACTTCAGCATGTCCCAGCAGACACAGGCCCACACAGCCTTACAAAAGCATGACTGCCAATAGCGTCCCAAAGCACTGGGTGAATTAGATGAGCAAAGCTGAACTCGGCGATCTGAACCTAAATCCAGGCTGCAATCTTGCTGCTCAGAGCCTCGAGGTGTACACAGTTGTGCTTTTTGCTCAGATCACTTGGTCTCTTATTAGTCCTATCACTGACTTCGCATATGCAAAACCGCTGCTGCCTTGATAACACATCCAGATACCCGATTGCTTCTCCACAAGCCTGACCTAAACAATTTCTTTTAGTGCCTCTCTCTGCCCAGCAATAACAGACATCAGGAAAACCCACCCTAGCAAAGAGAAGAAGAAAGAAGCGTGAAATCAGGTGCACATCAATAAGGAATGAGGGTGCTGCGGCGGAACCTGCAACCAGTCTCATGGGCTGCATCGTTACCACAGTAGATACTTCCACACCACCCTCCCCAGAGACCCAGCAGATCACCTTCCCCTGTTCCACTTGTGGAGGGGGGGTGTCTTGTAAATTTAATGCAAAAACCCAAATCAAAGAGAGAGTTTAGGCTTTTGAAGCGATCATGAAACGGACACAGTGGCAGCTGCTGCTCTTCCAGTGGCTGCTGAATCACAGCCCCTCACTTATTTATAGGTCTCCCCAGGGTGCTTGCAGTGAAGCCGATGACAAATGCCAATGAACATCTACTCTCACCCCCACAAGGTGTTGTTATCCTGGCTGTAAGGGAGATGCAAAGCAACTCAGTAACACATCGTCAGCTGCGCCAGACAGACGTAGCAGAGGCAGGCAGAGGATCCAAGACACTTCATCAGTGCCTCCAGCATCGTCTGAGTTTTGTTCCCAGCAAACACACAGGTTCTGGTCTCTCACCCAACAAGATGTAGCCAGTGTCTGTTACTAAGCCCCACAGTTTTTGGTGCTATCCTTACTCTGACAAAGGGCAATGCTCTTAGGACCACAGAACAGAGGACACTGACACACAGAGCGAGCAGAAGACTTGCCTGAGTCCTGAACTGAGCAGGGAAACATTCCAGGGATGGAGGCCAAGATGCTGATGCTTCAGAGGGAGGAGCAGGAGGAGATATTGAGACCCAAAGAACAGCCAAAGTTTTTCCCTTCTTGCTGGAATCTATTGCATGTGGGCCAGGCAGTGAACAGTTCTGAGGGCAGAGAGAAAATTCAGACTTAAAGAAGGCATGAACGTGAAAGGAGGGGAAGAGAGAGACTGAATGTTCCAGAGACAGTGAAGGTGAGCTGTAGCACCTTTCTGTCCATAAGAGCATCCATCCCAGGTGATATCTGTCTGAGCTGTGCTCCAGAAGGAAGAGGCTGTTTCCCTCCCTGTAGAGCCAGGGAGCTCTCTCTGGGTGCATCCACAAGCTTTGGTGCTGTACAGCTAGAAAAAGTAGGAGTCAGCTGGGAGGATTGCCATTATCAGCGATGATTCGCAGGCCACAGAGACCACATCTCACCTTGTAGATGTCACCGGGACCTGGCAGTCAAGGCAAAACATCTTATTTATAAACTGGGATGAATTACAATTGCTGAGGTATAGCCCACGTGGGAGCCACTGCCTGCTTTGCAGAGCAGAATGACTCTTTAAATGATACGTGGAGCTGCAGGACCCCTCCATGGAGCTTTCTGGCTGGGAAAGGGCCACCCAGGCAGGGTGTGCAGAGCCTTGTCTCTCAACCACAGCCAGACCAAGGCTGGGCCTCTCGTAATGGATGAGAAGCTCAACATGAGCCAGCAGTGCACGCTGGCAGCCCAGAGAACCAACCATGTCCTGGGCTGCATCAAGAGAAGTGTGGCCACTAGATCTTGGGAGGTGATTCTGCCCCTCTACTCTGCACTTGTGAGATCCCACCTGGAGTACTGCATCCAGCTTTGGAGTCCTCAACACAGGAAGGACATGAACCTGTTGGAATGGGTCAAGCGGAGGGCCACGAGGATGATCAGAGGGATGGAGCACCTCTCCTATGAAGACAGGCTGAGAGAGCTGGGGTTGTTC
>JAOTQQ010000063.1:5385404-5423222 GCA_026546715.1 Gallinago undulata | reverse complement strand
AAGGCCAGGCTGGATGGGGCTTTGAGCAACCTGCTGTAGTGGGAGGTGTCCCTGCCCAGGGCAGGGGGGTTGGAACTGGATGATCTTTAAGATCCCTTCCAACCCAAACCATTCTATGCTTCTATTATAGGCTTCCTGGTGTTGGCTGACACTGTGCTGCTGTAGCTGGTATTTTTTTATTCAAGTCATCACTTATATATTAAATCTGAAGTGGCTGTTTGAACGAGATGTGTTTTCTTTGAAAGCTTTCACATGGGCTGAAAAGTGATGGGGTTTACAGGGAACACATATGGACTTGTTCCAGGTCAGTTCTAGATGGACCCAGGAAGATAGTGAGCTGCTCTGTGAAGGAAGTTCGGATCCCTGTGGAGACGTCTCCAGGATGAAAATCTTTGAGATCTGATTAGCTCACAGTGAGGCCAACAAGGCTACTGATAAAGTCTCCTCCCTGACTCTTCAGTTTCATGACATTTATAAGTATAAATTTGTGATTTAGGTGGAATTAGCTGATGGCATAAAATGTTATTGAAGCAGGAGCTGGAGGCAGAGAGGCAGAAAAGTTCTCTACATTTTGTTTGCCTTGTTTCAACTTTTTTAAGCCAAATTCTTGGTTGATCTGAAAGGACTAGAGGCAGCAGCAGTACTATAACACGTGCAATCCACTGGGAAATGCAACTGGAGAGCAGCAGAGAGAAAAAGAGCGAAGAGTTAGGAAGAGGAGACATGAGGTGAAGACCTCTTGCTCATCTCAACAAACAAGTGCCACTTTAACTCCACTAACACAGAAAACAGTAGCAGCAGTAACATCATCTGAAGACTGTGACATGAAATATATCTTTTTTTCCTTGCTTTCACAGCAATTTTGCACTATGTTTGATAGCTGATGTGCATATCCAAATTCATGCAGCCCTACCATCCCTCTCTCTCTGCCTACTCGCACTCACCCACGCTCCTTCCGCGTGTGACTCAGGATGAAAAGGGATTTAGAAAGATGCAAGGAACATTTACAAGCCACCCACCATTCCATCCTCAGCTTGGATGGCCACATTAGCACCCCCAGTTTGCATTTAGAGGCTGGACTGGCCAGCGTTTGGGATGAATCCATGGGACAGGCATTTCTTCTGTTCCCAGCACAGACAGGAACAGAGCAGAACCACACAAGGCCTGCCGTGGTGATTACTGCTGGACACTGCAAGGCTGGATTTGCTTTAAAACAAGGCAACTTTCCTGACTTGTTGCTCCGTGCCTTGTCCACAGGCTGCATTGCAATATCTGCCCGAGAGTGGGTGAGTGAAGACTTGAATCTCCAGTGAAATACCTCAGCAAGGGGCCAATGGTGTGGGTTTCACCAGCACAAAACGAGCAGCAAAAATTCCCCCAGCAGCAGCCATCAGGGATTGACAGGGGACAAGCTAGCCACATTTGGGTGACAAACTAAAGCCAGGCTCCCCCTCAAATACGGCTGCTGAGCAGCCATTTAGGGGAATGCGTCACCACTAACATCATCCTGTTTCCATGGAGACCAGATTAACAGAGTAGCCGAGAGAAGCTGCGCTCCTAATCTCTCCCAGAGAAAGGAGCTTGCTAATACAAGAGACTTTTAAACATCTTTAATCCAAACTCGGGGTTCTCCTTTCCATGTTCTCTCTAATCCTGCTAGAGGTGACTAACCCCTTTTAACCCCGAGCCCAGCACAATAGCACCAAGCAGTGCAGTTACCCACAGCCTCTGCGGTGCCTTGCTAAAATAAAATCTGCCCTCTCTCTCTCTGCAAAAGTTTGGCTGCCTTAAATATAACATTTAAATACCCCAGCCCATCATGTGCAAGCAACCTGCAAAACAAAGTCTGCACTGGCACACTCAGTCTACTTTCTGGTGATGGAACCAGGCACTGAGGACAGAGATGGAGGTACAACCTCCATGAAGAAGAAGATGCAGCTCCTGCCTTCTGTATTGCATGAGGCACCTTTTGTTGACCTTCTTCCCCTGAGCTTTTGCCTTTTCTCTGTAGCATCCCAGGGAAGAGCAGATCCTACTCTGGGCAGAGTTTTCCCAATGGAACGATACACTGTAGTTGCACAGTTTTACCTAAGGACTTGCTGATAGTGGCTTCCACAAAACTATGTTTGACCACTACCACTGCAAAGAAGTTCCTTGCTACACCTGTAGTCTCGCCTGCACTTTGGCTGTGCTGATTTTCTGTCCATTCCATGAATAAGGTGAAGAGAATAGTGCAGCATGATAGGAACAGCCACACAGCAGCTGGCAATCCACCTACACCCACCCTACCTGGACCTTCACGCTTGTCTTGTCTGTGGGAGGCTTTGTGGACCTCAGGCCAAGGCAAGGTCTAGGGGACCAAAGCCCAAAGCAGTCTCCAGCCTAGTGATAAGAAGTCTAGACCCCTGATGAGAGGTCAGTGTTGGAATAGCAAGGGTGTGTATCTCAGCCTATGTGGGCCAGAAAATCCTCCTTCCCAAGCTCTAAACTTCTCCAGGGGAAACCTCAAATTTAATTCTAGTTTGGGAGGCAGGAAAACAGTTACCTTGTTCTCTACTTCTAGCAGCCTGCAAATTTAAGCACAGCAGAATAGGGTCCGCTTCCCCTCCAGATCTTTTTGGCTTGGTCTGTCCTTTTCCTGATGGACAATTCATATCTCCAAATGCTTCAAGAGTTCTCCCCACCCTCCCTGCCCATCTGAGGCAGGCACCCACATTTTCAAACCGTCAGGCAGGGTCTTTGCCACACGGCTTTTGTTGTTTTGTTTTGGTTTGGTTTTCCAATGGGATTCATACTAATTAAGCCTCATCTACTTTTCTAAAACACCAGGCAGGTGGGATGCTGCACACAGCCCTGTGTCATTTTCATTGAGGGGTACACTGAGCACCACAGATGGAGTCCATCACACACTGCTCTGGCTGCTGAGTTGAACAAGACATCAAAAGCTCTACCACCTTCCTGTTGCTTCCAGAAGTTTAAAGGAATTTGACAACATTCTTTTTCTTGCCTTTATGCCAAAACCTTGTCAGGAGGTTCTTGACAAAGTTTGATAGTGCTAGAAGCATGGAGAAAGAGGGATTGTGACCAGGAAAGTTCAGTTCAATCTCAGTTTCATCCCTGCTTCCTGTGCCAGAGGGGTTGATGATGTTCAGCACATCTGGAGGCATAGTTATGGCTTTGCATAGCCTTGTCCCGGAGGGCTGGAGCTTGTAAGTCAACTGCACTACAAGGTCTCACCCGAGTCAGCCCTCTGGCCCTCCCCTGGGACCCTGCGTGTGCTGAGGTTTCTCTTGGCAGTCAATACGCATGACAAGCCCAAAGCTTCCCAGAAGAACAGCTCTAGCACAGTCGCAACATGTCCCTGGAAAGAGATGTGCCTCAGCACATCTGTGTCCTACAGCTGTGGGCAATGAAGGGCTTGCTTCCTCTCCAGGCTCTGAAAGCACATCTCTGAAGCAGCAGCCTACTTCTGATCAGCATCTCTGATTTCAGATGAGAGCTCTGCTGTGGGGTAGAGCTGGCATGTGGGATAAGAGGGAGCAAAATTAAATGCAAGGTATTTTGGGGTACGTTTTACTAGATCTACTCCCATGGTCCTCCTTTCACTGAAGGGTCTCTGCAATCTAGTTCATAGCTGTGCGTGGTGGCTGGAATTCAGTAGAAGTGGAAGCAAGGAGCAAGTTAAAGCAGAGTGCTGCAAAGGCTGTGCTTATAGCACCTGCACCTACAGGTGATTTTTGGGTTTTTTTGGTTGGCCAAATGATGGGCCCTGGGCTCGCTCTCATATCCAGAGCCACTCTGGGTCAGACAAACAAGACTCTTTAGCTTGGAGAAGAGAAGACCGAGAGGGCACCTCATCAATGCTTATAAATATCTAAAGGATGGGTGTCAAGAGGATGGGATCAGGCTCTTCTCAGCAGTGTCCAGCCACAGAACAAGGGGCAACAGACACAAGCTGGAACGCAGGAAGTTCCGTCTGAACGTGTGGAAAAAATTCTTTACTTCAAGGGTGCCAGAACACTGGGACAGGTTGCCAAGAGAGGTGGTGGAGTCTCCTTCTCTAGAGATATTCAAAAGCCACCTGGATGCTTTCCTGTCCAGCCTACTCTAGGTGAACCTTCTTTGACAGGGGGGTTGTACTAGATGTTCTCTGAAGGTCCCTTCCAACCCCTACAATTCTGTGATCTGAACATGGCCCCAAACTCCTCCCTCTTATCTCTCCAGCTGGTCTCTCTGAAAACATGATGCCCAGAACAGAAGATAAAACTGCAGAATATTATTGTCGTTTGTGTGCAAACGGGTTGTACTGTCACCACCAAGGCCACATCTGAAGGCCCAGAGACCATACTCAAAGACTTCCTTGCAGGAAGGATCCTCTGCAGCCTAGTAGTGTCTGCTGGGGCCAGCATCCTGGATCTGCCCTTCATTCTGTCAGCCTGGGGCTGTCGGGGGAGCACGGGTGAGAGGAGAGAGTAGGGAAAGAGCCATCCTGAGCACATCATGAAGGTAGAGGAGATGGCAACTGCCTTCCTACCTGCAGCTTTCAGGCACCTCAGTTGTCCTCTCAGAGCAGGAACAGCGCAGGCAGGACGGTGGATGTGTTTGAGGTCCTCACGGTGGTGGGGCACCTCAGGAGTTTCCTTCTATGCGTGGGCTGGATGCCGGGGGACAGCGAGCAGGGACCAGCTTTGCTGACTCGGCCGCGGCTGTCGGGCCCGATGTGTCTTCAGCGGGGTCTGTCACGCTCCGTCGCTGTGGCTTGTTTTTGCTGGCGGCCAAGAGCTCGGCAACGGACAGGCAACCAGAGGGAGGAAAGCAGGAAGAAGAGGGGGCAGATGAGATAAATAGGTAGCGTGAGGATAATAAAGGAGGACAGCTGGCCTAGAAAGCTCAAAAGATAAATCGGCAAGAAAAAAAAACTGAAGCTAATTCCAAAGTGCGAGGTTCCTGCTGAGCCCACAAGAGAGAGGAACCACGTAGCACCAGCTCCTGCTGCATCTCCTTGGTGCCGAGCGTACCAGTGGCCAGCACCCAGCCATGGTTGGCAGCTGCCAGAGTCCTTCACGTCAGCATGGTTTGTAGCCAAGGGGGCTGTGTGGCTTTCCCCACAGGAGGAGAGGGAAGGTGTTTGATCTGCAATGTGCCATGATTGCAGCACAGACTCACCAACCTGGGCCGTACCAAGCTTCTGCATGTCTGAGGGACACAAACAAGGCTCAAGTAGACCAGCAGGGACTCGGCTTGGCTCCGTACTCCAGTCTTTTCCTTACAGTACCATTATCCAAGACCGTCAACTCCACCAAAGGAGGTGGGCAAGTCTTAGCACTGCCTTAGTGCAGTACTAAACCCCATGGAGCTCTGGGGAGGCCAGAGGTGAGGGCTTGCCACCCTGTAGGCTGGGCCAGCAGGTCTACAAGAAGCGCAGAAGCAACATATGGTCACTGAAGCAACTGAGGCGAAAGGATTTTTTAACATTTAGTTCCTCTGATGCACCACAGTGCAAAAAGCAGGAATGTCATAAGACTCTTCAGTAGCAAAGAAACGATGAAGTTCACCCTGCTGACCCGAGCAGGATCTCACAGGAGGTCCATGGCCTGGGCAGAGGGATGAACCCATGTCTCTCAGCTCAGTGTTTTTCCTGTGCAAATGGGGCCAGGACATAAACACTCAGCACTGGTGTTTTCACAGATGGCATCAGCGAGCTAAGTTGTTTTCCAAGGTTGCAACCAAAGATGGAAGGAAAGTCAGAGCTGGAGGAAACATGGAACCCCAGGAGCAGCTTGTGCTTTCCAGGTTGATAGAAAAAGCCGGGGGGGGCAGGGGGGGGATGGGATGACTAACAGAGAAAATGGAGAATAGCTTTAATTCCCTTCTAACCACCCCATCCCCAAGCTGCTCTCCTAGCACGGGAAAGGCAGCTCACGCTTAATCCTCCCCACAGATACTCACACCCCTCCCTCAGCGCCCGGAGCCTGGCTTGGAGAAGTGAAAACAGCCGCTACAAAGTCAAAGCTAAGTGGCAGCTTCCCATTTAACCAGCTCTAATTGCCAGCTGAGCAGACGGTTAATCTCCAAGAACGTGCTGTGATACGGGTGTTGCTGAGTCCCCATAATTGCTTAAGAGCAGCCATCGAGGATGCCGGGAATCAGCCAATTATTCTCCCTAGTTGCTTTTTCCCCCCCCCTTCTTCCCTCCCCCCTCCCCCTTCAGTTTTGTGAATTAGCAAAGAGCTTTTTTTTTTTTTTTCCCCAAAAGCAGCCAACGCAGGATCTCTCAGCAGTTCACTAGCGATGAGGAGATTATATCTGGGCTGGCTAATCCTGTGTGGGCAGGGAGAAGAAAAGGGGGGAGAGGGGGCAGGACACCAGTGGGGATCCCACAGTCAGCTGGGCCCGCCGTGGGGAGGGGGAGGTCTCTGTAAAACCCCTCAGTATTATTTCTCTGGAAATGAAGGGGAGGGAAGGCTGCAGCCACAGGTGATGCCTTGAACAGAATTCATCCCAGCAAGCCAGCACTAGCCCTGAGTACAAATCACATCCAATTCCCAGCTCCTCAATGGCTCTATTGAGTAATAAATCAACTCTACGTCCAACCTGGCTGAAACACTCACGCTTCCACAGTTATCTTTTTCAGTGCTGAGAAGTTAAAGCCTTCTTGCCAAGGCCAGCAGGCTGGGGAGAGTCAACCATCCAAATCCCTTCAGAGCTCGGCAGTAAAAAAATAAAACAAGAAAATGCCCCAAACCCACAAGAAAAAAAGCAAGTCCCTGGACTGCAGATCACCTACACATCTCCATTTGTTCAGCGATTTTTCACCACTCGGGAAGAGATGATGCACTGGGCCAAGTATTCAGGTAGTGTGGTCAGCTCTCTGCAAACAGCCAGGCCTCTGTCTAATTCAATGCTGGTCTACACACACAGGTAACAGGGCTCAGCTCCCAGCCCTTGGTTATTTTTGCAGCTATTTAAAGTCTGCTTTCCTCCATAGACACTTCATGACCATCACTTAGGTACCATCTTAAGCCCCAGCATAGCAGCACTTCTTTGAACTGACCATACAGGCAGAAGCTTTCAAAGCCACCAGAAGGATTGAGGGACTCATAGTCTATTCAGTTTAATGGGATCAGGTTTGTTCTTCTGTAAAGAGTTCCTAGAAGTCTGGATACAACCATATAGATGAATCAGTACTAAAGCACTGCTGACCTTCTGCAACAGACCCAGTCTGCCTGGGCCACCTCTGGGTTGGATGGGACACCCAGGTGGATTTGGGGTCTTTGTTGTGCTCTGCACCACTAGCACATATCCTAACCCACTGTGAGTCACAGCAACCACAGCATCTCTACCTCCATCACCTTACAAATGTAAGTGGCTCTCCATCTCACATCCCATCCCTCCTGTTATTATTCCACCCCTTGAAGACACCAGGTAGAATCAGTGTTACACCAGCTCCTGCACTGGCTTAGTGCTGGAAACCTCTTACTGTCCCCTCTCAGCTGGGATGGGACTGGGGAGCTAACGCTGACCCCAGACCACAAATCCACCCCATCCCATCCCACTCACAGCAAGCCAGAAAGGTCCCTGTGAGCTGGACCGACAGAGGATACAGGATCTCAGCAAGGAATAAAGCAGAGCAGAACAGGAGAAAAGATGACTTAAAATCCCACAGTACACCTTCAGCTCAATGATTGCTAACCATGGTGTCACAAGAGAAGAGTCAGAGATCACTCAGATCTGAGCTAGTAGTTAGTTTATTGAGTTCTAATCAGTAAATTTAGGTATGTAAAATATTTAGTAAGTACAGATGGGTTGGCGGTCAATACTATTTATTATACTTAAAGTTAGTATGAGATACAAAGATTATCGCTTAAGCCTGCTATATGAATCTTAGAATGTTACAAGCATGCAAAAAACGGCACTTACCAAGGCATCCCTGTCTGGTGTCAGGTAAGGGATCCCTCAGCCTCGAGGGGTAACCTTGAGAGGGGTCCCTGCTCAAGGGGAGTAGCACAGCTGGCTGCTATGGAGGGAGAGCTCAACAGACCCTGGTGGCTGCAGATATTTTTAGTGTAGAATGGTTGATCTGTAGCGAGATTTTCTGCTGCGTCGATGCAGTTTTGGCCACTTATCAGTCCAAGACAGGGTTTTTGGGGGGATTTGGTGCTGAGTTTTCACTGATAGCCTCACACAGTAGGATTAGGTTCAGTTAGGCCTGCTTGCTGAGCATCTGGCTGGACCAAAGGTTAGTTGGTTCAAGCAGGAGTGCATCCTGTCACACCACAGTCCTAAAGCCATTATCACAGCAAATCGAGGAAGACTCATTCAGTAGCGTGCCTGATCTCTAGCAACATCAAAACGTGCCCTATGGACACTGCCAGACCTTCTAGGCAGTGATCGGGGGAGGTCCACTCTGCCAAGTCAACTCTGCTCTTCCCCATCAGCCACCCCCCAACAGCAGGGGCTCTGGGGAGCGCAGCTGCCTTGGGGATGGGTCTGAGTGACTGGGGCTCATGAGCAGCCACAAGCACATCTCCATCCTGCCTTTCATCTGTGTGCAGCAGAGACAGCATCACATGATGGACCATGAACACAACACCAAGTGACAGCCTTCCTGCAGGAGGGGTTTGTGCTTACCCAGCAAGGCTTCTGTTGGCACTGGGAAAGGAATGGTCCTGGGGCTCCCCAGAAGCTCTCTGGGGACAGGACAGAAACTAGGGGAAGAGGAGAAAAAGGTGTGGAGGGTTCCCATCCCAAGTAAAGGGCTGTCTTTACCCATGGCACACCCCTAATCTCTGATCTCTGCACCAGCAGCCTGTTCCTCCCCCTGAGTGTCCCTGGCACCCGCAACACTCACTTCCACACCACAGACATGGTGATGCAAGAGCTCCGATCGGCTCCAATCCAGCAACTTCACCACCTAAAAAGCCCAGGGGACAACTTCCTTGCTACAGCCAGCCAAAAATTACTTTGGAGGGGAGAGGGCAGAAGAAGACAGTGATAACAGCCTATCCTATGCCACCCATTTGCCCCAAACCTGGATTGTTTGTTCCTGCTGAACTCTGCCTTGAAATAAAGATTACCCTCCCCGCCCCCCCCCCCCATGTTTTTCTGCCTCCTCGCCAGGATGAGGCTCAGAGAAACCAGGGAATCCTCAGATTTGTGCTACCCTTTAGCAGCACCAGCGAGCTGAGAGGACCCTAGGGAGGATGCCAAGAGGGTGCCCAGGCAGACATCAGTGTGCATGCTGCTCCAGTAGCCCACTGCCCAGCTGGGGAACAGTTGGGACAAAGCAGCTGGGGACACTCACTTACCCTCCCTCTCCTCCAAAGTCACACACCCTGGGGAGCAGTGTCTGCTCCTTTCTCCAACTGCAGCACTCATTTACACGTAGTCTCACGCTGATACAGGGCCCTTGTGGGTGAAGGTCCCAGCCCTGTGGGTTACTCTGTGGTCTTTGCAATAGTCGCAAGAAATCCTCCAAGGAGGAAGTCCTTGGAACCAAGTCCTACACCCAGGGATTACTGAGGTGTAGGATGCACTTGATGCAGAAGCAGAGTGCTCTGCCCGGGATGGAAAGATCACAGCACATGCGTGTTGTACAACCACACAGCAGTGGCCAAGACCTCAGCCCTCAGCCTCCCTCAGCCCTGTCCTCATGTTCTCCTGTTCCTACCATCCACCCCCAGAGGAAGCCATGTTTCAGCACCGTTGCTCTTGGGCAACAAGAAGAGCCACAGCAGTGCTCTTGAGAGTCATCCCCGCTCTCCTGCTGCCCCGTCTTCCCACACAGTTGCCCAGTGCTCTTCCTTATGGATATTACACTTGGCTGACCCTGGGGAGACCCACTCAGCCTTTTCACAGCTGCTCCTGGTGCAGAAGCCCTTGCACGGGGCAGCATTAAGGCAGGAGACCATATGCTCCAGCACGGGGAGGGGGGGGGACAACGAGCCACTCGCTGCGATTAGTGTCGCTGCGATGGACCGTGGTCATGACTGATGGCACGAGTACTCTGGGGGAGCTGGCAGGGGGGAGCAGATTTTCACAGCAGATAAGCCCTAATGAACAGAAAAATAACTTCCCGTGAAGCGGGAGATTTACGGAGTTAAAATAGACACGTCTGGCCTCGCAAGGAAGGAACCACTTCATTGCCAGCAAGGGTGTAGAGCAACACCTGGGGCAGAACAGCCAGGGGGGCTGAGAAAGGGCATTTCCTCCTGGATTTGGGAGTGGGGGAATGAGCAAACACTTATGTGGAGGAGGAGGAGGAGGAATAAAAGCAGAGGAGGGAGCAACAGAGGCTCTCTGGGGAGCGGGCTGGGTGTCTGCAGGTCTGCCCTGGTGCTGCAGGGAGAGCAAGAAAACCGTGCAGCTAAAATGCCTCCCCCCCCCAGAAGGAAAATAGGCACGGGGAAATACAAAGCCAAGGGCAGGGCACCCCCGTGCTGGGGAGAAGGAGGAAACTTCAGAACTCAATATGGGCCTTTGCGCCCCACGAGCCGGTTCCCACAAGGAATCTCTGCTGTCTGATGCTGGCTCGGGCGCAGGCTCCATCCTCCCCCGTCTCCTGGGAGGAAGCTTCGCCGTGGGAACTGCTGCCGACCCACCTTCTATCAGAAGTTCCTACGGCTCTGCCGGGGAGCCTGCCCCGTGCTTTCTATTTCAAGCTGGGGGCAGACCTGTTCCTATCAGCCCTTAAGGCACAGAGTCGGGGCGGTAATTCAGGGGCACGAAGTCGGGTTCTCGGGTTTGAACACAGCCAGCCCAGATGAATAATAAACCTGCAAAGCTCACAAGCCTCGGGGCGATGGGCGAGGGGGGGTTTGCGGGGAGCAGGAGCGTGTGTCGCTGAAGGGGCTCTCGTCACACACGTTTGTTCCATGGGGTCACACCACCACTTACGTGCGGAGCGAGGCGCAGGCCTGAACGTGATTTACCAGCTTGGGGCCATAAGCTGCAAGGGAAGCAGGAGAAACGGGATGAGAGAGAGGAAGGGTCCTGGGGGAAGTGTAAACAGCTCCATGAGGCTCCAAACTGGCGGTTGTTTTCCTGCTTGTTAATTATTTCATCTTAAAAGGCTTTTAGGAGGGAAGCGCTTCGTTTGTGCTTAACGCAGGACAAGTAAAAAAGATGTCTCCTTTTACAGCTAGTCAGTGTAAACAGGAGGAGAGTAAATCTCAGAGGTCTGCAGTAACTCAGAGTTATTTGAGTAAACCAAGGCAAGGACAAGGTACGTACATTTGGTGATGGAGTTCCCAATCAGCCAGACCTTGTTCTAATGATGCTTTATCTCGCTTCCTGCTTTCGCGTGCGTGGTAGCACCTGCCAAATCTACCCAGGTAACCAAGAGTTTGAAAAATGAAATCGCTCTCAGCAGTGAGACTACACACCTCCGTCCCTGGAGCACTGACATTGCCCACCATCAACCTCCCCCTGTCATTGAGGGGCTGCAGAGCCCCCAGCCGAGAAAAATTGTGGCCCCCACATCCCCCCCAAGGAGAGGCAAAGTGGTCCCTGCAAACTGCCCCCCCTTCCTCCACCCATAACCTGCTTCTTCTGCATCTCCTCCCTGACCTGCATGGGAGAAATTTCACCCTCTGAGCCCCCTCACCACGGGGAGAGGGACTCTTTACGAGGAAGTGTAGCAACAGGACAAGGGGCAACGGTTTTAAATTGGAAGAGGGAAGATTTAGCTTAGATACCAGAAAGTAATTCTTTACAGTGAGGGTGGTGAGGCACTGGAACAGGTTGCCCAGGGAAGTCATGGATGTCCCATCCCTGGAGGGGTTCAAGGCCAGGCTGGATGGGGCTTTGAGCAACCTGGTCTGGTGGGAGGTGTCCCTGCCCTGGGCAGGGGGGTTGGAACTCGATGATCTTAAAGGTCCCTTCCAACCTAAATGATTCTATGATTCTAAATCACTGCCAGCTCCCAGAGAGTCTCTTTGTGCCCCAGTGGGGACACTGGGTTAAACAACATTGGACCTCAGACCTTCCAGTGCAGACACCTGACATCAAGAAGACCTCACGGGTGAAGCTACAGATATTCATAACATCCTTAACTCACAGTTGACCTCCTTGAGCTCTCAACATGTCCAAAAAGCCTTTGCAGAGCCAAGGGCTCCTATCTTGGGTGCAGAGCTGGGCTCCTGCTTCCAAGGAGATGAGAGAAGCCCCATGAAGGTGAAGGGGGTGACACTGACGTTGGACCCCAGGTATTTACAGTGGTGATTTTTCTGTAGCTGCTTCGCAGCTGGTTACAAAATGTTAGTTACCAGCATTTCTCTTTCTCAATGTCTTTGCAAGTGACAAACCAGAGGATGTAAGTACTCCCTTGAGCTCCTAACTATAACTCTGCACTTGGGGGAATTTAATTGAGAAACCTTTTGTCTGCTTTGATTCAAATTTTGTAGAAAACACTACCTGGAGCTCTGCTAGCTATTTTGAAGCTGATACAGGCTGTCTTCACCACCACACTTTACAGCAGCAAAACTCAACCTTGACAGAGGAAACCTGAGTACTCACCCCGGAGAGTGCTCTTCCTCCAGCAGTGGGCTGGGAGAAGGAGACCTCCAGCCAAAAACTGTCGGTCCAGCTGCCAGGCATGTGTGTGGTCAGCAACTGTGGATTTAATCCCACCAGCATCCACATGGAGGAAACACCACGTGGAAACAGCTGACTGGGATTCATCCTCCCTGGCTGCAACACCGAATCACAAGCAAGAAGCCTGAGGCTCTTCTGCTACAGGGTCAGAGAGGTGGCAGGAGGGTCTTCCACGCTGGCAACAGCTAACCTGGTCCCCAACCACTGCCTTCAGTCAGTGGTCAAGCCACTGATGGTGGCAGCCCCAGCCCTCCTGACCCGAGGTGTTAGCAGAGCAGATGGAACAAATGGTCAAATGCTGCTTCTCCCACACACACATTTTCCAGGAGGAGCAGTGACAAATGAATGGGCAAAAAGAGCCCGAAACAAAACAACAAATGACTGTGAGCATATTAAGTCCTTTTTCATCCCCAGTTTATGCCTCAGCTGCTACCTTGAGACTGGCACAGAAACCAACGTGCCATTTGCTTCACGCAGCTCCTGGGACATCCATGGCACAGTTTCTGCTCGGGTAACTTCACTTCTGGAGACCATTAGGCAGGGTAATTTCACCAGTTCCTAAGCAAATGCCTGGAGGGGTCTTTGCAAAGCCAGTTCAGCACAGCTAAAATATGGAGGCAATGTTCATTTGAATCCTAAAGAGAAACGTAATGACTGCTTTGTAGTAAAGCACATTCAAATCGGCCCCACTTTGGCTGATCAAGGCACCATCTCATAAGCGCTCTCCAAGAAGAAATACTTCTGATCCAGCAAGTGAGCTTAACACCTTTGCGGAAGAGTTTTCATCAACTGACAACACCCAGTTTGGGAAAAATTAGCTCGCAGCATATTCAGGTGCAGACTTTAAAAAGAAGTGCATTTTTTTCCCTTTTTTTTAAATTTTCTAGAAAGGTACTTGCAGTTTGATGGGCCCAGCTCCACTGAGATGCCATCTGGCTGAACACATCAGCAAAGGTTTGCTCGGCGAGTGGACGTGACCTGTTTATCCACTGACGTGTCGGTGAAAACAGTGCTCTGCAGAGGGGCTCTCCTGAGCAGCATCCACACCTGTGTCCCGACCAGAGTAGTTGGGATGGAATTTAAAATGGGGAGAAGAAGACCTTGGTCACGGTGGTCGGGTAGCTGGAACAAGCCCCTGAAAAGGTAATAAGTAGCAAGGTCCTGGCCCACCCAAGCCCACCAATACAGCATGGAGGGCAAAAACATAGAGCAAACATTCTGGGGGCTAGAACCCAAGGTAAGTATCAGTGGTGCCACCAGTTCAGCAGCACCTCAAGGAGGTGAGAAATCCAAAGGAATCACTGTGGGTTCACTGGCAACTTGCAAAGCAGACTGGGGAAACAGTCCCTGGTGGAGTATCTGTACTGATAGATACAGATGGATGTATCCAGAAGGATGGAGAGGTTCCCCACAGGCGGAGGAGGCAGGAGGGATGATCCCCAACCCATGCTGGGTGGCAGATCAGGCTTTGGAAGTGGCAGTGGCTGGTAATTTGTTGGGTTTTACTGTTATGAGGTGCATATCTGCAGGCCCTCCTCACTAATGCTTCACCCAGGGGGACTGGAGCATTCCTCACCCTGCCCGAGAAGTGGAGAGCAACAATGGATGAAATGGAGAGCAGAGAGAGAAGCAACAATGGATGAAAATAGCCATGTTTATCCAGCTGGTGAAGCAGAGCTTTTGGCTCATTCCACTTCATACCTGTTCCTCTGCCCAGCCAGGCACCTGTGAAGGCTGCTTTCCTCTTGCCCCATCTGTCGTCTCAAACCCTGGCTTCGCCACCCCGTGCCAAACAAGGCAGTGGAGGGAGGGGAGGAGAGCAGGCAGGTGGCTCGTTAGAAACTGTTCCTGCAACATCCAAACCTGTGAACACACAACACCCGCTGCATTTTGATAGGTGTCTGGAGATATGACAGGATTAATTAAAAGAAAAGGAGACAGGACAAGTACGTGAGAGGCGCTTGTGAAGAGGAGTGGGCCAGTGTTAGTGGCGTAGGTCTCAGCAAAGGCTCAGAGAGGGCTGTGGGAAGGAAATGGGGGGCTGTCAGTCCCCCCATTGCTGTTTTATCCGGGCACAGACTGGTACTCAACCTTGGCAGCTGTAAGCACTTGCCTGTGCTCATCTGTGCGTGTCTTCCTGTGTGCGATGGCTTAGAGATGCTCAGCTACCAGGGGACTATATATTAGCAAGCTGAAATATGGTCATGCTCAAGCAGAAGCATATGCCAGTAGAGAACAGGAAACAAACACCCAAGAAATCCAGTTTCCTCTGGCTGCGTGACAAAACCCGACTCCTGCGGGGCTCGTGGTAGGCGAGGATGCTGCTCTGGGGCAGAGGGGGTCTGTGCTGTGCAGTTGCCCAGTGCCCTTGGCACAGCAAGGAGGAGGGCGACCGAGCGTCCCTGCAGAGGAACCTCTTCAGATGAAGGCATCAGGCCAGGCATCTTGCCAGCTGATGCCTTGGACCAAAGGGTTCCACCAAAGCACACCTAATACGCAAGTTTGGGTGAAATTCAAAAACCAAAAAAGCCTCGGTCCCCTCAAAAAGGGAAATATTTTGCAGCCTGCCCCAGGCTGATCCCAAAGAAGCTCAAACATCTGCCACCAGTAAGGAAGAAGGACTTGGCCCCTAGCTTTCATCTCTCCTGGGTACCAGTGGCTGCGTTGTGCCGCAGCCACCCCATGTTTCAGAGTCCCCAATCTCTACCTGTTATCCAGTAGAGAACTCAGCTCCCAGCTCCAAAGGCAGCACAGCACACGATTTCCCTTTGGTAACTCCTACCTAGCTTCCCCCGACATTTAGGGAGTCGGGGTACTTGATCTGTGTGGGATTTTTTCATCTTTAGCACCGACAATCCTCTGATACTGCCTGCGCTTTTTTTTTTTTTTAAACTCTAACTAGAGCCCTGAAGTTGTTTCTCATATCAAAAGCTCCCAGTCAATCTGATTTTTAGAAAACATAGCATGTCTGGGGAGAAACCTGCAAAATATAGAACACATTCCCCATTTGCATCCAAATGTTGAAAAACCCCATCACTCCTCTATGATACATCATATCAGCGCTACACCCGCCATGAAATATTCATGGCCATTTATTATGATGTTTTTTATCATCCTCATAAAACTTTCCAGCAATCAGTGTCTCTGTTTGCTCAGCCTCCAGCCTGAATGGGTGCTTTTCCCTCTCCTTCAGTGCTGGCAGTGTTTGAATTAATCCACGTCCCCCTGTCAGTCTAAGAAGGACCCCGTTGCCCTCCCAGTCCGTCCCAATCTGCTTCCCTCCCTGTGGCATCAACAGAGCATTCACTGGGGATGGGAGGGTGACTGAGACACACTCTGCCTGCAGTAGGTCGCTGAAAGGAATGAAATTCAAACCAAGATTGACTTCCCGAGCCCCGTGTGACAGCACAGGGAGCAGAGGAATTAAATGGCGTTGCCGCTGCTGCGTGGGTTGGGAGGGGAGCGGGAGACGTGGCTGGGTCCCACCATCCCTGCATCCCCCACACAACGCTAAAAGAAGGAGAAGTGAAACCCTCAGCGAAGATGGCTCCTGAAGGTTTTATGGCAACTGCCAGATTAATTTTACGATAATCTGCGAAACGCTTTTCAAATGGGTACCTCTCCATTTCCTCCTCGGCACCCTGCAGGGTCCGGTGTGGGAAGAACAGCCCCCCCCGAGTCGTCTCTGCAGCCACCAAACTGCCCTCCTGGCAATGAAGCGGAGGCAAGGACTGAGCCCGGAGGGAAGGTGTAGGAAAGACGAAGACAGTTTCTGGAACAGATGCAGTTTCTGATTCAGAGCAGCCCTTTATAGCAGGACACTTTGTAAGAGCCCCATTCTGCAAACCTTTTATTCCTTCTGCAAGGGCTTGCGAGACCTGCCTTTTACGTGTGGAGGGGAGTAAAAAAAAAAGATCTACGAGGACAGCGAGAGCTCTCCTTTCACAGAGGCTGCAAAGCTGAATCTCAGTGGAGTGACCTTGATACAACCTCTCGCTTCAAACACACAGCAAACACTTCTGCGTTGAACAAACTGCTGCAAGAGGATTCAGGCTCCTCTCTTGCCAATGCACGGGCACTGCTTTTCCCCAGAGCACAGTGTCTTCCAAAAGCAAACTGCATCAGCCTCAGAAAAATAAATAAATCTACTTTTCACATCATTTCATCTTCTGATAACAGTAATGAACTCAGTCCAAGGCATTACTGGGAATTAATGACTGCCTGCCTCCTGATTCACCGGCTCTTCCCAGGCTACCATAAATTCCCAGGAACTGTTGTGAACCACACATCAACGAGTAAGCTGAAAAGAAAGCAATTTGCCAAAACCCTGGGACACACACACAACATGCCAGTCCCACCTGGAAGCCTGGGAATTGAGATGAGCTCCCAGATAAATGTTCTCGCTCTGCCCGGATGGCTCTTGGGGGGCAGGCAGTGGGAGCTGCTTCCCGGGGCTCCCCGCAGGATCCCACCAGCAGCTCTGCGTCACTTTTCCAAAATAAGTCTGGTTGAAAAAGCAGCACACATCCCCCTTGGGGAACTGTTCCTCTGGATAATTAAACTCACGTTGCACGCCATACCTTTAATGTTTTTTTTCTGGCTAACACTCCAGTCTCACCACTTGCTCTTGTCTGAGAGATTAAAGAGCCTCCCAGAAGCTCCCCCTGGATGTAGGTACTTCCAGACCATTATCACATCACCTCTAACCTGCTCTTAATAGACTGAAAGAAGATGCTTCATTACTGCAACCAAGCTTCACAGCTCATACCTGCGTGGCAGTTAGAAACCAGGGTACATCACACACGCGAGGCCTCTTGGACTTTCTTCCTTTCAGATCTCAACACCCTCTGCCGGGAGAAGAAGGGTTAATAAAACTGACAGATCTACATACTTATTTAAATCTCTATATTTCCTGCTCTCCCAGTTGCAAGTGTAAATTTGTATGTAACTAGCTCCAGTAATTAGGGTTAATGACTAAAGAGCATTTGGAGATTGTGCAATTCATGAAGTTCTCCATCACAAAAGACAGATTAGATTTGCTGCTCTTTTTGAAAAACAGATTTCTGGCATCATCTGTGCATTGAACATGCCGATCTGGGCTGCTTATCCCAAGAAATCTAACTAAATTAACACATGATGTTGTTGTCATTTATTAAGTACAGGCCATGTGCGGATTTTTATGAATCAGAGCATTCAACCGGCAGAACAGATAGAGGTAGGGCAGATAGGGGAATACATTTTAATTTGGAGAAAATATAGCTGCTACATCACACCAAAAGGCTGAGGAGCTCCGCTCCAGCTCGTAGCTGCATTCATTTACCGTTGGGTCTCACTTTTGCTGGAGTCATACATCCAAACTACTTGGGCTCCAAGGACAATCACTGCGCAATAGAGCCCAGCGCAGAAGAGAGACTTATCTCATGATGGATTATCCCCCAGGCAGAACCAGCGTGACGCTCCAGGGGTTTTGAGAAGACAAGCCCTGAAGAATAATCCCGCACTACAAATGTGTCCTTCTTCCCCTCCGCAGGCACCAGCCACGTCCTTGGACCCCTCAGGGCAGAGCTGGGCACCCCGGGGGTGCTGGACCAGCAGTCGTCCCACTTTGGGCACTGCAGAGGTATCCCTGGTTAGCCCAGTAGCTGTACCTGTGTCCCTCCAGGTCTTTAATTAAGGCAGCCTGCCTTCCCAGGCAGTGGGGTGTGAAAGCAGCACCTCATAAAAACGTCCCAGTCCCAATAACACTCCTAAATCAGCTTCTCGGGATGCAGCTGTAACAAGCCACATGCAGAAGGTATGGCAGAAAAGGGGAAGGTTTTACTGGCTCTTAATTATGAGGTTTGACACAACTCTCTGCAGCCAATTTCTCTGGAAAACAAGCAAGGAGAAGCACTTCAACACTGTGCCACCTCCACCAGCTCCAGCAGCAGCTCCCCACCGCTCCCACACTTTCCCACACATGGGTGCAGACACTGCAGCAACTGCCTCCCATTTCTATTTCTCCAGAGACCCACCAACTAACAGTTTCAGCTCTTTCCCTTTAGCAGACCTCTGATATTTTTCCGGTGGTGACCCATGTAACAATTAATTGAAGCTTCCTGACATGTCACCTGCTCCCAGGTTCCTTGTCACAACCCTTTGAGAGAGGTCCCGCAGGTCAGCAGACCACAAACAAGTCCCTAGACGGGGAACCTCACGATTAAGAGCTCTTTAACCCAGCTGAATCCCTGCCTGCAGGATCAAAGGCGGCAGCTGGAAGGCTTGATATGTTCAGAAAGACACGGTTAATTGTGAGAGCAATTAGCCTCTGCAAGAATTCACCAAATACATGATGGATTCTCTGTGCCTGGACGTGTTTAAATCTCAGCGGAGATCCTTTCCAAAGAGAAGCTTCTGTTTGGCCAGGGTGGATGGGCTTGATACAGGAATAGCCCATTTTATGCAAGAAGAGATGAGCAGAATGGTCTTTTCAGCTGGAAAATCTCTAAAATCTATGAAACTATTAATAGAGAGTGAGACATTTCTGGTGGGTTTGACAGCTAGATGACAAATCTGTGTTAAATTCCACAGGATCCAAAGAAGCTACTCCGCCTCGTTTTCTGATGTCCTCCAAGGGGTTTCCCAGTGGGGGATTTTAGTTTTCCACTTTTTAGCTTTAAAACAATTTTCTAAACTGGAAAACTTCTCCAGCTCCCTTCCTCTTACCTCCCTCTACTCCTCCATCCTCTCCTCTGCCTCGGAGAGTAAGTGCCAAGCTGTGTGTGTGGGCGAACCCCTGGGAGAGGCGGCAGCAGGGAGCCATCCCACGTGTGTGAGGAAAAAAAGAGCGGTGGGCAGAAGGAGGAGAGACCTGACTTCGCACTTTCCCACCCCAGAGCAATCTCAGAGCCTTGCCATAACCCCCCTCCCCTCCTTGCAGACCCTGGAGAAGCTCCCCAGCACGAGGAGCCCTGGAGTCACTGGGCTGCCCACATTCTGCTGCTCCCAAAATAGCTGGGTTTATCAGTATTTCCCAATCGGTGTTTCCCTTTTAACTCTGCTGTGAAGCTTTATCCTCCCAAATTCAGCAGGACACAGCAGCTCTCGGTATCTGTTGTTGAGGACATGCTTCTCCTGCTGTCTTCCTGCCTCCTATCTCACCCGCCTCGAATAATGCAAGCAGTCGCGAGGCTTATTACATGATGCAGGTGATTAAGAATTAATAACTGCTTCCAAGACCAATCCTTCCAGCTCCGACCGCTGCGAGCTTTGTTATTTTAGATGTATGTTTTGGAAAAAATGGCAGACAATTGAAAATACAGCACTGCTCCCAATTGTTCATCATCTTCAGTGAACTTCCACCCCCACCAAAATATAAACTCCTCACTTAGACATGCTGCACCCTCCTTCCTACCCTTCCTCTGCCGTGCTTGCTTAGTAGGGAAACTCTTCGGGGAAGCCTGACTTACAAGTTTGTACAGCACTGAGATTAACAGGCAAAAAAGCGTAACAGGAATGAGAACACCTTATTTGCTTGCAAGAAGATTGCGCTTCTGTGAGATCACCTCTGGTGCTTAGCAAGATGGGGGAGGAGAAAAAAAACCCAACACCATCGCTGTATAAACAGTATAACCATAAACCATGGGTCCAGGGGTGGACCTGTGGGAAAAAGTTCTGAGGAGAAGGATCTGGGGGTCCTGATAGATAGTAAATTATCCATGAGCCAGCAGTGTGCCCTTGTCGCCAAGGGGGCCAGTGGAACCCTGGGCTGCGTAGGGAAGAGTGTGGCCAGTAGGTCGAGGGAGGTCACTCTCCCCCTCTACTCCGCACTGGTGAGGCCACAACTGGAATACCGCATCCAGTTCTGGGCTCCCCAGTTCAAGAGGGACAGGGAACTGCTGGAGAGAGTCCAGTGTAGGGCGACTAAGATGATTAAGGGTTTGAAGCATCTCCCTGATGAGGAAAGGCTGAGAGAACTGGGGCTCTTTAGCCTCGAGAAGAGAAGGCTGAGGGGAGACCTTATCTACGTTTACAAGTATCTAAAGTATCTATTTACCAGTGCTTTTTGCTTTTTTGTGTGTGTGGTTCCCCCCCTCCCCCGCCCCCCGAGCCGTGCTTTGCATGAGCCCCAGGTACGGCAGCATGAAATCAGTTTGCAGAGGCAGAGCTGTGCCTGGCAGCGTACGCAGGACCTGAGGGAGATGTGACAGCAGGAGGAAAGAGCCAGTGAGTGCCTGAGCCTGGATCTTGCGTCCAAGTGCCAGAAGCCCCTGCAGTGCCCCACCAGCCACTCGGCCTGCCTGGGGACAGCAGTCCCTCCGAGCACCAGATGTTGCAGGATCAGGATATAAAGATGACACAAAAGTGTGATAGAAAGGTACCCAGACAGCCAGGGCCAGCAGCTCTGGGGCACATGTCTGGATGGAGCTGGAACCACAGGATTCAATGTTCATCCCTAGAAGGGATCTGATCCCTTCACTCGCCTTTCTGCAAAATTACTTTCCCCAACCTCTGCACTGCCAGACAACACGCCGTCTGTGTTTGATAACAGGGAGCGTGGCACCCAGCCAGGGAGAGGCTGTGTCACACTACAACAGCTACACTTCTCTCCTTCCCCTTTATGCCACGCTAATGTAGTGTAAGAGGTTGAACCCTGTAGTTTTTGCCTCTATTCCTATCTAGGACCAAGGAAAAAGTCCTTAGTGCTCTTTCTTGGGAAAGAACATGCAGTTTCCCAGCGCCTGGAACTACTTATATGAAAACGTGGCTCAAGAAGGAGAGTCCTGTCCTAGGGCAGCTTCCCCAGACACCCCAGACCAAGCCCACCACACCTGTGACCCAGCTAAGGCTGCGGCAGTGAAGGGCTGATGTCTCACTCCGAAGCGCCTGTTGTTCCATCTGCTCTAGCCGCTCAGGGTGTCTGGTTGCCTCCTCAAGACCTCTCCCACAGAATGGGTTTTCCCAGTCCACAACCCCAGAAGCAGCAGCTGTGGATGTGGCCTCTGCACCCACATCTTCTGCAGAGGCTGCTCTTCTACTGCAGAGCAAATGCAGGAGGTGGGACTCACCTCCCCTAACATCAGGTGCCTACACACAGGGGACTCTACACAAGCCAGGAGCCATGTCTCCCTTTGTGCCTAAAGGTGACCCAGGCAATACTGATAATGCAGGGGAATAATTTTCCAGATCCACTGTGTGTTTAGGAGGGGATGCTTCCTGCCCTCAGCTCTTGATGGTACCAACCTGACTTCTGTGAAGAAGCACAAGACAGAAGCTGCTGTTAGATGGATCCATTCAGCCCAGGTCCAGGTCCAGGTCCAGCTGTTCCAGGTCCACAGTCAAGTTTTGGGTTGTTTGTTTTTTTTTTTTCCTAGAGAGGACACAGAGCAAAAAAGAATCAGCATGACAGTACCCAAAAGCACCTTTGCATCCCACCACTAGGGATGTGCGCAGATTATGTGCTACCCCAAGGCACAGCACAGCTTTGCTCTTCCTGGCCCAGCCCTTGCCAGAATTGCTTCTCCATAGCCCCACGCTGGCACAGCTCCATCCCAGCCAGGACCGCAGGCAGCCTCGAAGGCAGCAGTCCCTCGGAGCATGCTGATAGCCCCAGTGCCCGCGGGAGTCACGCTCTGTCCCACCACGCTCTGTCCCACCACCCTGCATCAAAGGCTCTGGCTTTTAATTAGCCTCTTTGATGCGCAGCCTGAGCCTGTACACACTCGGAGTGATCGCGTAGCCAAATTAGTTATGATCAAAGCCCACCTTGCCCCGCTGAGGGATATGACACTCAGAGACAGCCCTGTGTTCGCATGATCAAATGCTTCGGAGACACCCATCATTCAGATGAACTCCTTTGCTCGGCAAGGGAGAGGGGCTTCTCCCCGAGGCTGAGTACCGGCAGCTGGAGCCCCAGTCCTGTGTCTGGAATCACATCTTCACGGCTCAGGGTGGGAAGGGATGTGAAGGATCCCAAGGGAGAAAGGAGGATCTGCTCAGGAAGGGAGCTGTAAGGGCAGGAGGGCAACCCAGCAATGAGCCTGTTGTAGCAAAGATGATGGAAAAGGGGTGGTGGAGGTTACAAACGGGGATAGCTTTGGGCACCAGTGAGCTACAGGTTGGCTCACTGGAAATGTGGGAGTGAGCAGGTGGTCCACAGGGAACATTCTGAGCACATCAGTTGAAACACAGCTTCAGTGGCCATTAAAATCACCCACTAACACTCCCACATCTCATGGAGCAGCCCAAGGTGAGAGAGAGAGACAGGAGGGGACCTTCTGCCATAAGGAGACGCTCCAGCACTGCAGATCACCCCAAGGTTTCCTTGGTTCTCCCCTGGTGCCTCCTCTGTACAGAGATACTTACCACTCAACGGGTTGACTTGTCATTCCCCATCTCCTCTCCCTCCCTAAGGCTCTGCAGATGGCAAAGGATGGAGCTGCCAGGCAGAAGCTTGTCTTGCCTACTAGCAAAGCCAGCAGTGCCGCCCTCTGGAAACCTTGCCTTCCTTCTGCAGGAGATGTGTTTTTTCAGCGCACTGACACCAAGCAGCGTGACAAGAGTTTCTCCCCTTTATTCCATGGGACCTGTTCCTGCCCTAAGGAAGAGCAGAGAGTGGAGACAAACACCAAGACACAGCAGCACAGGGACGAGGAAACCACACAAAACCACACACATGTACAGCTCCCAGAGAGACTATCATGCTCAGACTGAAGCTAAGATACTGGTTGGTCCCTTGTTGACACATTGTCCCCTCTTCCCACTTGTTTTCCTGGCCCTGGCAGCCCCTGTGAGATGCTCAGGGCTTGAACAAGCCTTTCCCATGTCCTAAGAGATACAAACACATTGGCTTTTCCCTGTAAAAGCTGAGCTAGTCAAACAAACCCTGGCTGTGCTTCTGGCTTTGCCCACAAAGAGACTGGCTGATGTTCACAGAGCTGCTCTCAGGCAGCAAAGCTGTTTTTTTTTTTCTCCTCTTTTCTATTTGTATCTTCTTCTCTTGGTTCTTAGCTGGTACTGAGCTCAACCAAGAGTCTGCAGGAGGGGCCAGGCTGCAGCTGGTACACATCAACACAGCCTTGCTGACTCGGAGTGACCAAGCATCTGACAGGAACCCTCCCACATCGCAACGCATGCTTGGTGACTCCTGCTATGGCAGAAGTGGAAACCACACAGAAAGACCCCACCATCACATTCGACTTCTCATCCCTGTTTTCGCAGCTTGAGCCCTGGAGCCACAGAGACAGGCAGCAATGTCCACCACTCCCAGCAACATCGAGGACGAGGTTTTATCAAGTGAGGGAAAGGCAGATTCTGCCTTGGGATGGACAGAGGGACCATCTCCCTCTGTCCTGGCAGGGGCACAGAACCCTGTTTCAAAGACAGCAAAAGATTTGGGATCCTTCAGGTCACTCTGGAGGTGGCACTTACCTCCAGCTCAACGGGTGCCTGCTGCCTCAGTGATGGAGCACTACGAAGTTTCTAGAAGAGTTTTCCTTCAACAGCCCAAGGCTTAACAAATCTTCCTGTTCAACTTCTCACTCCTCTTTGGAAGGCCTTCCCCCAAGCTGTTCTATCAAGGCACCATCACCAACAGAAACATAACAGGGAGGTGATTCCTGTGAGATCTGTGGGAACAGAGCTGTGAGGGAAATTGTGGCAGGTGATTCTGCCCTTCTGCTCTGCATTTGTGAGACCCCACCTGGAGTACTGTGTCCAACTTTCACAGAATCACAGAATCTTAGTGGTTGGAAGGGACCTCTGAGATCATCGAGTCCAACCACATTTAAAAAAAAGAGAAGCTGTGGATGCTCCATCCCTGGAGATGTTCAAGGCCAGGCTGGATGGAGCTTTGAGCAACCTTCTCTAGTGGGAGGTGTCTCTGCCCATGGCAGGGGGGTTGGAACTGGATGATCTTTAAGGTCCCTTGCAACCCAAACCGTTCTATGATTCTATGATAACAGGTTCCTCTAGAGCTCTTTAATGAGGTTCCTGGTCTTTGAGAGATTTTCTTTCTCCAGAGAAGACTAGAGAAAACTTTGGTGAAGACTATGTCCCTCCATCTATTGCTGTTCCATATCTGTCCACCCTCCCTCTTGTCCATTAGCTGTGAGCAGCTTGCAGGGAAAAGCCTGAAAGCTCATGTGTGCTCATGACTTGTGTCTGGGAGACACCTGTAAATCAGGGCTTTGCCCAGCAGATCCTCCTTGTCCTTCTCTCTTGCAAGAGCAGGAGAGGGGGTGGTGGAGGTCAGGCCTTCAAAGCTAGAGGACAGTAAATCCACATGGCACTCACTTCATTGTCTGAGGATTCATGGCTTTGTTCTCTGAAGGTCAGCTTCGTCTGTTCTAGTCAATTAAGAATAATCTATCGCTTCTCCCTCTGCACCCTTCCTGCCCGTATGGTCCTTGTCAGCAGGAGACCATTGGTCAAATAAAAGTCAGAACTGCTCAGTGTCCCAGAGATATGCAGCAAGAAGAGCAGTAGGAGGCAGATAGCTCTTCGTCTCATAACGGGCTCCTGGGGATTCTGCTCTCTGAAAGGCTGAGGACTGGCAGAGCAGGGAAGTCCCCAGAGGTATATAAATGCCTGGGAACAATTTGCAGCGTAGGAGCAGGAGAGGGTCCTTCTGGCTACACCACAAAACATCATCGACGTGCCACAACTTCCCTCACAGCTCTGTTCCCACAGATCTCACAGGGATCCCTCTGGCACCCAAGTCCCTTTACTCTCTCCATCACTCTCATATGACCACATCTCCTTCAACCTTGAATTGTTACATCTGGGTCACAGCCAGAAATACGGCCTACTGCCCCAGCAGAAGCTGGCCAGCCTAGGGGCAGTGGTAACCAGGTCTCTGCTGGAGTCACTGGCAGCAGGTGGGGGGATGAAGGGATGGGAGAGATGGTGACCTCAGCCATGCCCCAAAAGCTTACGCAGCTGGCTCCATCTGCCCTCTGGGGGCCAGCAGCCAGCAGGGACCAGGAATCGGGGCACGTTCTCCCTCTAAATTTCCTTTACGGCATGAGGAGATGGAAGAGTTTCCAGCCTCCCTGGTGCTGTGACTCCTTGTCTGCTTTGTTAGCTCATTTTGTTTGTCTGCTTTGTTTCTGAGCAGCCCTCAAGGCTGTGTTTTGGAGAGAAGGTTTCATCAGGCAAGAGAAAGGTACAAAGATGAGTTAATGAGAACAATTATTCAGTGACAGCTGCTGCTGCTCACCTTCTAACAAGCGTAAGGCACAGCCTTGTGAAAACAAGGCTTTCTCTGATGATTATGTTCAGGGAGATTAACTTAGGAAGCTTTGCTTAAGACCTGCAGTGATCTTATTGGAAATCTAGTCAATGAGCAGGCGAGTACAGCGGAAAAGCATACCTTGTTTAAAGTTTGTTTGCTGGGAGCAGAGAGAAGCTGGGGCCGGACTGGGGCAGACCAGAGATGCACAGTCCTTGCTCTGCTGTCCCTGGGTTTCTCACCATCATCCTGGGGATGTGCAGCCTGAGATGATGGCCCACCTGTAGCTCAGAAACACACAGTCTGTTTGAAAAAGCATTTTCTCCCCCCGACTGCTGCAGTCCACAAATCAAATCCTCCATCTCCAAATAACCCCGGCCAGGACTGGGGAAGAACTGAACACTGGCTCTGTTTCTCACTGCAGATAGACTCCTCTCCATGACTACAGTCAGCTCCGCTAATGATTATCGCTGTATCCATGCTTGAGAACTGCTCATCATTGGCCTCTCCATGCAGGAATGTGATGCCCAAGCTTGGCACAGAACACCTGCCACTTAATGTCCCCATCAAGCCAGAGAGAAACCAAATGGACTGGAAAACTGGCCCAGGATCACTGCTTTCCTTCCAAACTGGCACCCATGGAACTCAGGACTCCTCTCTGTTTTCAGCCTGGCATCCCAACCAGCTCCCTACTCAGCTGGTGATGGCCAGGGAGAGCAGCTTTGCCAGGCACAATTGTCTCTACCTGTGCCACTGGTGGTGGGATGGGGCCTCCCTGCTGCCTCACGGTCTGGCACAGCTGGCCTGGGGGGACACCCGCACCTGGGGGGGCTCTGCCCTGGCACAGACATGAAGCTCAGATCCCTTTGGAGCCAGTGTCACAGCCCAGCCACTAGCTCAGACAGATGGTGAGCAAGCCCGGCTCCATCTCCTGTGGCTGTTTGGCCACTACAGAGAGCTGTTCAGGCCAACCCAAATTTGGTTGGCAGGTGTCCGTACCCCAAACGCAAATATTTTGGCAGGAGCTGCTGTGAGCCGAGTGGATGAGACTCTGCGTTCCCCATCAAGACCAGAGGTGTGCGTGGGGGGGAGATCTGCCCCACAACAGCTCATGGGATTTCCTCACCTGGACGCACCGAATCCGATGCTCAGCAGCTCTCCCCTCCACTGGCTCCCATCCTCCTGATGGGATCCAATCCTGAAAGTTGCATTTCAGGCGTTGGTGGCCCCACACTTTCTGCCAGGGCTGGCTGTGCTCCCAGGGCAGTGTCCCAAAGCACTGGCCGTGACTCTGCATTTTCCCCACTGGTCCCTCTTTGAAACCATTCTCTGTGACTCGTGGCTGTTTCACCTCATCTCCTCCCCCAGTGACCCCTCAGCTCGGAGGTCCCACGATGGCCCATAGCTAGCGCTCAGTGCTAATCAACTCTTGGCTGCCATCCATAAAGCTGTGGGCGCTTTCTGGCTTTTTCTGCTGTGCTGTCTTTCACTTTGACCCCTTTGGTGCCTCTTTCACCCCCTCTTTTACATCTGGCACCTCCCTGGATGTAACACCGGCTGCAAACTAGTGACCCAGGAGCTCAGGGCAAGGGGACAAGCTTTGCCTCACCACAAGCGTAATGGAGATGAGGAGCCCCACCACCACACGTGCTCTCCTGTGTCCTGAGAAGGAAGCCCCCCCCGCACTCCCCCATCCTGCTACAAGGTCAAGCAACAGCTGAGATGCTTCAGCCCCACAATCAGTGCTGCTTTGCCAAAGATGGCTCTTGGAGGGGCTGCAGGGGTTTTACTGCCCCCTCTAAATCCCAAGGTCTAGAAACCAAAATCAGAGTCTCCCCCTACACAAGCCTGTAATATGCAGGCAGCCAGTCCCTGTGGCAGTAAAACCCCCATCACTGGTCCATACTGCTCCCCTTCCTAGGGAAAAGAAAGGAGCGGGGTCATCGTGCTCTTAAGGGATGAGGAAACCATTACGGTCTTCTCTATACTCCCAAAAGAAACCTTTATCAGCCTGTGTTTAGGGCCAGAGGTCTGCAAAAAGCAATGCTCTTAAAAAATGAAATAAGAAGCCTTGAGGAATTTTTATTTGCCGTCTCTACTCACAGGCAATTAAAGGAGTAGGACATAAGGTCTGGTTTTATGTGGAGGCTTTTTTTATTTAGTTCTTTCTTTCTTTCTTTTGCAGTTTGTTTTAATGGTATAGCTCTTGTAGCACAGAGATGCACCTTGCATGATAAGTAAACACAGGAAGAACACTCGCCCCATAAAAAGCCTAATCAATACCACTGGGCAGCCGGAGCCAAAAGCGTGTCAAAAATGAGTTGGGGATTGGAAGAAAGTAACAGATGTCACTCAAAACCTGACGGCGTGATGAAGGGCCGAATCATGCCCTGCTTGGCTGAACAGGGAGCTGTGAGACAGGTGCCTGGGAGAGGGGAATTCACTGGCGTCTGACATCGGATGGAAGCGTGGAGGAGCAATGGGAAACCATACGAGCAACCACAGGGAAAATTGCCCAGCCAGAGCAGAGAGTTTGGCCCCATCACGGGAGGAACGGGTGGGAAGGAGGAGACAGCAAGAGCACAGCGGGACAGGGAAGTGGGGGGCATCGGGGATGGGCAGGGAGCGTGGGATGAGGGGAGCCAGGGGGGGTCACCCTACTGCTGGGGACGGAGAGTGGCCGCTGCGGGGGTGATGGCAGGAGCCCGCCCGAAAGAGAATAAAGGAAGGATTTATGGGCACAGCCGTAATGAAAGCCAGTTATCCGTGACCATCCTAAATCTTGTCAGAGGGAGGATGAGAGGGGCTGTCTCCGGTGGACAGGTTGGGAGATTTATCACCGCCGTTCCGCAGCACAGTCCCAAAATGAGCCCCCCCACACCGGCTGCCACCCCGTGGGAAGGGGCTTGTGCTCCTGCCTGCGCCTTCAGAGCTAGTTAGGGCTGAGCACCGGCCACCAGGGCCAGAGAGGGCCAGCTCTCAGCCAGCCACAAAGGGAGGGAGGTTAAATGACACAAGAGTCACTGCGGAGAGGCTCAGCATCTCTCCCAGAGACCGAGGAGGGTCAGGACGCCGCCAGGCTGCTGCAGCCCAAATGCAGGATGCACCAAAAAGGCTCAGCTCAAAGGCTCAAAAGACTCAGCTACCGAGGACATCACACTGGTCCCATCCAGTGGCACACACCAGCAGCCCTGCACCTCCTTGCTCCCACAGCCCTGATTAATGGCATTGCATTTCCAGCCCCTTGTCCCAGCCGTGGGAAAGAGGACACAGTCCTGCAGCAGCTTCCCAGGCTGGAGACAAGCAGATCCTGAGAAGATCCTTTCCTTGGCTCCTCGCTGAGCCACTCATTGGTCTCCACATCACATGGGTGCTGCTGAGCAGAGCCCACGCCGGGGTGCACACACACACCCCCTTCTGCCTGCACCCCACATGTGCCCTCCCCTCCATCCCAGCCCTCTGGTCCTTGGCAAGCTCTTGGGTAGAGCTTTCATGGCAAGAACTTGGGGAAGGTGGACTCAGCAGCAAAGGGGCAAACCCAGGAGCCTCCGCCTGCGTCTGAGGTCCACATGAGATGGGTCACTGCCACCTCCCACAGGCCAACAGCAAGGAAGGAAGCCCTAGGCTCCAGGCAGGGACACAGGCACAAGGGGACAAGGAAAGAGCAGCCACAGTCACTGCAGCACCCGCATCCCCAGAGTCTGGCCGTGGGAGCTGCCTGCCTCCCCTTCAGCCACATCGTGTTCTGCCTGAGAGAGAAAGAAATCAAGGTAAGAAGCAGTGTCTAGAAGCCCATATGGAGGGGCTGGGATGCTGCCCAAGCTTCAGCTCGAAAAAAAAGTGCGCATTTTATGGTATAAATATTTTGGTTCGCCTCCTCCTCTCCAGCCCACAAGCTCCAGCACGGGAACCACAACAGCAGCCCTCATCACAGCCGTTTTGGCAATCAGCTCCCCCTGATCCCCACAGTCACCGGTGTTTGCTGCAACAAAAGCCCACGCAAACTCACCTGGCTGGCTGGGGCCGAACCCCCTGAGCTTGTGTGTGACCCCCCCGACTGCCTGCAGAGGTCCACACACCTCCCAGGCACCGCCATGAAGGAGGTGGGCTTCTGATGGAGGGGAAGAAGGTTTTGACCTCCCAGGAGGTGCTGCTCCCACTAAGGACCACAGCGATTCCCACATTTAGGGCCGAGGAGATGTCAGGCTGCCTTACAACCACCTGGCTCTCATGGAGCTGTTTTGATAATTTTTCACAGAATCACCTAGGTTGGAATGGACCTTTTAAGATCATCTAGTCCAGCCAATGGAGAAAATAAAACAAAAACACACACACAAAAAAACCCCACAAACAAAACCAAACCAAACCAGAAAAAAACACACACTCCACACCCAAAACCAACACCAATCCAACACTAATCCATATCCCCGAGCACCACGTCAACTCGTCTCTTGAACGCCTTCAGGGATGGTGCCTCAACCACCTCCCTGGGCAGCCCATTCCAATGCCTGACAGCCCTTTCAGTAAAGAAATATTTCCTAATATCTAACCTGAACCTCCCCTGGAGCAACTTGAAGCCATTACCCCTTGTCCTATCGTCTGTGACCTGGGAGAAGAGAACAACCCCCGCCTCCCTACACCCTCCTTTCAGGGAGTTGTAGAGAGCGATAAGGTCTCCCCTCAGTCTCCTCTTCCCCAGGCTGAACACCCCCAGCTCCCTCAGCCTCTCCTCATAGGGTTTGTGCTCCAGACCCCTCACCAGCTTCGTTGCCCTTCTCTGGACACGTTCCAGCACCTCAATGTCTTTTTTGTGGTAAGGGGCCCAAAACTGGACACAGCACTTGAGGTGGGGTCTCACCAGTGCCCGGTACAAGGGGACGATCACCTCTCAGGTCCTGCTCACCACGCTGTTCTTGATACAGGCCAGGATGCTGTTGGCCTTCTTGGCCACCTTTATTCCTGTTACCCCCCCATGACAGAAAAGAGCCGAGCCCCCTCCCTTTCCTCTGAACAGCCTAAAAAACTAATGCTTGCACTGAAATGAAAACACCGGCTGCCATGGGGAGTGTGTCCGCCCCGCCAGCTGTGCCACCTCACGGACCTCCCAACGTGAGCCCTTCCCACCTGCAGCAGAGCATCTCCCCGGGATGCACCCCCACCTGCCCTCGCCCCACACCGCACGTCCCCCAGCCCACCCCGGGGGCCACAGGCCACCCCGCTTTCCATCCTCTTCATCTTTTCCTCCCCTCCGTGCCGTGGGAGGGGCGCTCAGCCACCAGAGCCCCTCTCTGAGATATGGGCACAGTGTCCACACCGCAGGCAGCGTGGGGACAACGGGGGTGGATCTTTTGTAATTATCAGAGCATCTGCATCCATGTCTGAATGCAAAGAGGCAGGAGCTGCCGCCTTCCGCGGGACACACTGCAATTAATCCCAAGTGCCAGCCTCAAAACTTTCTCCGAAGACTCGGGCAAGTCTGGTAGGAATTTGGTAGTGTGAAAGTGTGTTCATTGGATTAACATGGAGAGGAGAGGAAATCCATCAGGGGCTTTCTTCACCAAGTCCTCTCGGAACAAGAAAAAAAAGAGAGGGACAGAGAATTTGTGTAATAAAAATAACATGAAAAGCAGTATTTCACCAGTGTATACTTTATGGCTGTAATTCTTGAGAAAGAGACTGTGTCCTGCCTCCCCCAGCCCTGCTCTGGTTGTGAATGAAGCCGAGCAGGGCCAGCCCTTCACCCCGCTCCGTCTGTACATCATGGGAGAGACCTTCAGAGGTCTTCATACCGCTGGTT
This sequence comes from Gallinago undulata, assembly GCA_026546715.1. Taxonomy (NCBI): domain Eukaryota; kingdom Metazoa; phylum Chordata; class Aves; order Charadriiformes; family Scolopacidae; genus Gallinago; species Gallinago undulata. The sequence goes on along the minus strand of JAOTQQ010000063.1, from coordinate 5,391,621 downwards.
TGTTTCCTTCAGACACCCCGAGCAGGACACTTCACCTGCGCAGTGCCTCCCAGCCTGGTACCCTCCGAAGCCACCCACCCGATGCAAACCCCAAGCGCGGGATCTGCACGTACCTGGGCAAACATTTGTTTTGTGCTCTAAGAGCAAGGTGAGCGCGCTATTCCCCTGTGTAAACATCCACTCTCCAGACATAAGCACTTCTGAGCTGCGCCGCGCTCCTCTCTTCAAACAGCCACTTTCTAGGTGAAATCTGCTGTGTTCTCCCGGGTCAACAGAGCCGGTGCTCAGGGCTGTCCTGGTCTCCTCTGAAACACCTCTTGGATTGGAACAGTCCGAGGATGGCGCTTTATCCGTTCAAATGCTACCCCTGTGGTTCCCTCTGTTCCTTGTGCCATCTGAATAGATGGGCCTGCAAAGCAAGAGCGGGAAGATAAAGGATGATGAACAGCGCAGACATAAAAGAAAAAGGGGGTAAAACACATAACGGGATTATCCTTCCAGGCTAACTTGATAACCATCTTGAAAGAGAAAGGCAAAGGGAATCGTACAGTCTCTGGTCTTAGTGCTGGTGCTCTGCGGGAGATGGTGACCAAAGCAGGAACATGCAGGGGGTGGAAGAACCCCAAAACAGCCAAAAGCATTTGCTGTGAGACTGAGGCTGGAGGGAAGGTACCAGCAGAGCTCCTGGCAGAGCAGGTTTGTGACCCATACCAATTTTCTCATTCATGACCTCATGCTGATGACATTTGATGCTGGTACGAAGCCAGACAGCAGAAGCACAGGGAGGCTGCACATCCCATCACGCAGCAGAAGACAGCCTGGAGCCCACCAAGAGGCATAAGGAGGAGTGCAGGACTCAGGTTCATGAGCGTGGGGCTAGGAAGAGCTGTTTGCACCACCCATCAAGCCCTCATCCTTTGGGAAAGGCCAAGGAAGACAATGATCTAAATCTATGAGTCCAGGAAAACCTTGATAAACTATGAGTGTGAGGGGACCCCAAAAGAGAGAAATGGAAGGGGAGGTCTGTGGGGCACTGGTTAGGCCCTCAGGAAAACCCTCCAGCATCAACAGATTGGAGAGGTGGCATCACACAAGTTCCCACCTGGTGTTGTTTTCCCTGGAAAACTCTTTTATCGTGATTTCCCCCCCAAGTTTTAGGTTTATGGCAGGACCTAGGATGTGTTTGATGATGTGTGGGTCAGTCACCAGCATTCAGCCTACTCTGGATGCTTATTCAGACCACTCAGCTATTCCGAGGCCACCTGGAGTGGTTTGGGACAGGACTCATGTCCCATATCACTTTAGTTTATGTTTCTGATGAAATAGAAATTCACAGAGGATTGAAATGAGCCCCCATAAAAGACCAGTCCTGGGAAAGAGAAAGCTCCTATACCTCCTGCAGGACCTAACCCACCTCATGCCACTGGATGGGGTCACTCTTCTCTCTATAGGTGAGGAAGCCGAGGCAGGAAAAGTGAAATTATTTCCCCAGGGTCACTCAGCACATGGCAGCTAAACCAGAAGGCTAAGCATGTTAAAGAAGGTTAAAAAGGAACAGAGAATGGCTCTTGAGCGAGCTGGAGAAGGGAGGGCACGTGGTATAAAATGATATAGAAGAACATAGCTTGCTCAGCCTTGGTAAAACAAACTGGCAGTGATGTGATTTTTTTTCCTCTATAAATACATCTGGAGGGTAAACACCAGTGAGGGTGGGGAGGAAGCTATTTAAGCTGAAGGACAATAATGGTACAAGAAAACATCCATATTAATGTCTGAAGAAGTAAAAGAGCAGGTTATGAGGAGAAGGAAAGGAGGAATGAACGGCTTGAAGGGAAGGCAGAAGAGACACAGGCAGGACAAAACTGCAGAGCTGCCTCTCCCAGGGGAGAATTCCCATGGGATCAATGCCCTTGCAGAGTTCAGGGTCCACACGCTTCCCACCTGACAAGGGTCAATGGAGAGGCAAAAATTAGACAATCTTTGGCACCGGGTGGGAGAAGAAGGGGAGGGTGCACAGAGAGTGCTGGGGAGCAAGCTGGGTGCTGCCCTGCTCCCCAACATGGGCAGCAGGAAAACAAGTGCCTGGACCCCATGAGAAGCTGATGCCTCCTGTCCTCATCCCCCCAGGCTGTCGGTATGCATGGGCAGATGCTGGGCAGAGCTGTGGTGCCTCTGGGTTGTGCATGGGCCAGCAGAGGGGTACAGATCCCCCAAGATGTCAGCAGCCAGCGCAGCATCCCCAGCAGATCCCATGTGCTCTGCTGCCCACTTGGTTGAGTAGCAGAGCCAGACACTGCTTTCTCACCCTCACCTTCCAGGAGCAAGCTGGGATTTCCATAACCATTAAAAGCAAGCCTTAGTTATTAGCCCTGTGAATTATTTATTCTACCATAATTAATGCAGGGCTGTTAACGGCCACAGCAAAGCTCCCCAGCTCACCCATCTGCAAACACCGCTCCGCTTCTGCTCACCATTTTGGCATTAAATATGCATCGGGACTGATAAATGGCTCCAGCGTTGCCGATCACCACGAGCCTGTTGAGCAAAGCGCTCTGAGCATGGACACCTCCCTCGGGAAGGGCTGAGCTGGGGTGAACCAGAGACAGATGGGGAGGGAGACATCTCCCAGGCAGGACAGGCTCCCTTCCCTGCTCACAGCTCTTCCTGCCCCCTGCTCTTACCACTGAAGAGAGACACCTTCCTGGAGATGGTATCTGAGCATTCCTCAGATAAATCAGTCCCCTCCGGCTCTTGCTTGCTGTCTGCCCTCTCTCTTTTCAGGTCAGGTTTGAAGCAGATGAACCCCTCTGAGACCTCCTTGCTTTCCAGCCCTGGTAGGTTTGCAGAGATGCCAGCTGGGGTGCAGGGCTCCAGGGACACTGACCATGAGACATGGACATGCCCAAGCCTCTGATGGATGGGAGGCCTCCCCAAACTTCCTAAGCCTTGGCAGAGGAGGACTTGTTTTCATCTCCCCTTTTTAATCTCTCCCAAATGCATCTTTGGCATGAGAGAGGATTTTAGTCCCCTGTTCACCCATCCTTTGTGGCAGGGGTCTCAGGTGCCCTCAGAGCAGCACCAGTGCCGCTGGAGCAGCACCCAGTGCTGGTCACCACCGCTTCTCACCCTCCCAGTCAGCTGCAGGGTGGTGCAAAGAAGCCCATCTCTGCAGAGCATGGCTCACTGTCACGTACCCCCACCCACGGCCATCCTCTTCTGTCTAGTGGGCAGGCTGTGGGTCAGCAGAGCTGGAGGCTCTGGGTCTTCTGCTGTGGAGATGATTGAGAAGGGAGCCTGCAAAGCCAGAGAAGATGGGGCCAGGCTGGATGGGGCTTGGAGGTGTCTAGTGGGAGGTGTCCCTGCCCATGGCAGGGGGGTTGGAACTCAATGATCTTTAAGGTCCTTCCAACCCAAACCATTCTGTGATTCTACGATTCTAAGATGCCTCCAACACAGCTCCCAGTGGGGCATGACTGCTCTGGCAGGGGCTCCTAGAACACATGAAGAGAAGGGGTGGACTTCAGTTGCCTTCATTGTTTTCACCGGGCTTAAGCAAGTGTCCAGGGAGAAAAAGGGAGATGGGGAGTAGCTCACTTAATTAATAAAAACAAGAGGAAATTAACAGCTGCTCAGAACCAAAATTGTTCAGCAGCTTCATTCTCAGACCGGCCCTTAAGAAGTAAAGCAATTTTAGAGTATGAGTCTTCCTAAAGCTCAATCAGCTTTTAGGCAGAAAACCATGCTGGGAATACCTGGGGAACAGGATCCCACGAGGACAAGTATTATAGGATGCCTTAGGGACTCCCTAACAACCTCACTGGTCTTTAGATTGATGAAAAACAACCCAACCTAGCCAAATCCAGGCTTAGTGCAACAAATCAACCTTCCAGGGATCAATACCTGGGAAGCCTTTACTCCTACCCCACCAAAATCCCCTCCTATTAACATCCCTCTCCCAGGCTGTGTCCGCCGGGACACCCTATACCTGAGCACCCCAGAGCTGCTTGCTCTACTCTCTTTTCCTTTGCCAAAACTGCCACTTGTAGTTGGCAGCAGCAGGCAGGCTCAGAGGGAAAGGCAAGTTTCAATTATGGCCAAGTTTGATTTAAATCTGGAACATACAGCACGTAGATTTGATCAAGAGACCACAGCCCCGCTCCCTGAGACTGCTCCAAGTAGACTCTTACTGGCTATACTGGTGCCTGAGAAAGGATTATTTCAAAACGTGCAACCGGCTGACTCTACCATGGAGGTCTGTATCTAGCAGCCGAGATTGCGGCTGGTGGATCTGCTCCCATCCCACCACTCAGGGGTTTTAAAGCGAGGAGAGGAGAAAAAGGAGCATTAAACACATATTGCCTGGGCTAATTCTGGCCCAGCAGCAAAGCGCACTTAAAATGACCCTTCTCTAAGCTTCATCTCTCTCATTTGATGTTTCTCTTATTTGAGGATCTTTCTGGCTGCAACATCTATTTCTCTGTCAACAGCCCTCAGTGCATCTCTCTTGCTATCTTTAGTCTCGGTTTATTGATCCCTCATTCCTATCTATCCATCTAATTCGCTTGTGCTTATTTCTGCCTATCACTCGATTTACCGCAGTACACCTGTCCTGTTTTACAATCTGTAGCTCATGTCAGCCTCCTTTCCCCCCCCCCTATTTCCCCTTCCCCGGTGAGGAGGGGGGTCACCAAGCAGGGATTGGCATGGCAGCCCACGGTGCCCGCACGGCTGGGAGATGAGGAGCCAGAGCTGCTTTCTGTCGAGAAGAAACCCCCCCACCTTGGTAGGGCTGGAGCATCCCCTTGACTGTGCCTGGGAAGGGGATAAATATAAATCAGGCAGCAGCCACCTGAGCCACGGCGTTGGACCCTCCACTCTGCTGCGACACACCTTATCGGAAGGAGATTTGTCAGAAGCTCGATCCCAACGCTGCCTCTGAATCCAGAACACCAGCCATACCCTTGGAGATAAGGGCATCTTTGACAGCAGCTTCAGCTCTCAACGCTGGCTGGATCAGGGCATAGCAGGGCAAAGCAGGGGACAGGGAAAGGCAGATAAAAAAGAGAAAAAAGAAGACTGACATCAGGGGGAGGATGGAGGTGTGCCCTCAGAGTTGCTCTTGTTTTATTTTCACCCTTCATGTCTTTAAAGGTGAACTGGGAAAAAGAGAGGCTGAGAACAAAGCCCTATCACTTACCCTGGCTCGTTAACTCATTATCCTTAATGTGGTCCATGCTGTGGCAAGCAGAACAAGGGGAAGGAGAAGGATTTTCTGTCTCAGAGCAGGTGAATAAAGTCCCTCCTTACTCAGCAGCCAGCCACTTTTCAGAGGACTTAAGATGATGGATGCCCAGATTGCTCAGCCATCCCTCCCCAGGGCTTGGCAGGGCTGAAACCCTCACAAAGGTTCTGGTCTACATTTTCCTGTTTTTCTGTGGGACCAAGAATGCTGGAGGCCCCATCTCTAGACACCACCAAAGCCCATGCTTAGTGTGTACATAACATATCAAGAGTGACACCCAAAACCATTGGGACGACCATCTGTTGTGAAGGGTGGAAATCAGAGACTGGCTTACCTTCTGCTGAGGAACTGGGCTTGGAGGACTAACAGAGGCTCAAACTCATCAACAGCCACCACAGCTACATGTGGTGAACAAGATGGGGTTGGAAACCTAGATGCTGGCCAGAAGGTAAGTCTGGGTCCTCAGCAAGTGTCAGTCTCCTGTGTCTATTGCAGCTTTCCTAAGGATGGCTCATAACTGTAAAGTTCCCCGTTGTTCTCCAGGCAAAGCTGAGCAAGTACATACAGAGTGTGGACTCACCTGGAAAGCCAGCAGAAAGACCAGTGCCCCTCCTGAGGGAGACCGAGGCCTCAGAAAATCCCCAGGAATCCCCAAATCCTGATCCCACCAAGCAGTGGGAGATGACTGCTCCCAGGGGCACTGATAAAGGCTGAAGTGGGAACATGCAGCTCCATGAAAATACAGCCAAGGGAACTGCCAAACCGGACACCCATCTCAGGAATGGGGACAGACACACATCACAGGAAAAACTCGTGGGTTTTCACTGGAAGTTTTCTTATAGAATGATATCCAGGAGGTCAAAGCACTGCAGACATGTCCTGAGTCACAATGGCCTTGTGCAGTAGAAATCCTAGGGCTAAACCTTGGTTACTTCATGGCCCATAGCAGCTCAGGGACAGAAAAGCTTCTACCTC
>JAOTQQ010000063.1:5340485-5385304 GCA_026546715.1 Gallinago undulata | reverse complement strand
TTTTGTGGTTGGACTTGATGATCTCTGAGGTCCCTTCCAACCACCGTGATTCTGTGATTCTGTGATTCTGTGATTACCCCTGCTTGGGCAAGCAACAACCAAGCCACTGATGCAAAGACCCTTTTCTGCCCTTCTGCCAAAGCCATGAATGAGAGAGATGAGGAAACAGCCCCCAGTGGCAGGCAGAGATTGAAGAAGATTCTATGATTCTAAGATTCGTGCCTCCAATAAAAACTGTCCCCGTGTTGCAGTCCCAGCACTCCAGCTGGAAACAGCTCTCACAGAAAAAGGGCAATAACAGCGAGGCTGCGAGGGCATGTTGTTATTTAAGAAGCCCTGTTGGGTTCCTGGGGGGGGTCAGGAAAAAGGGCTAGGATGCAAAGAAGGTTTATGTTCCAGCTTTGGGTACTCCAGTGTAAGTCTGCAGTCCAGGGCTACAAAATTAGTTGTTCAAATTACTTCCATGTTCTTTGCAAGCTGGTGGGCTGTCAAGGTACATGCTTGTGCTTCCTACACAAGAGTTTCACCACAGCCCTGCTTGGTGCTCTCTGACACGCTTCCCAGCAGAGAAACTGAGGGCTGGACAGGTAACGGTGACTAGACTCCATTGCTGTCCCAGAGGGATGCTCCATACAGGCTTCAGCAGGCTACACAGCAGTAGGTACTCCCAGTACCTCCAGCAGGAGCCAGGCACTCACCAGCTGCCTTTTCCCCTCTCTCCTTGAGCCATCTCCAGCAGCAGAGTGGGGCAAGAGGAGACAAATCGTGCTGTGCACAAGGGCAGGTTCTCCTCCTCCCTTATCTGGCGTTGAGCAGCTCATTACTGCACTTTTTCTGCTGTAGGCTCGTTGGCACCTCCAATGTTGCCATGTGCTGGAGTGGAAAAGCCCTACAGCCTCAAGGCATGAGTCTCACTTTCTCAGAGATGTCTCACCTTCCCTCTCCCGCCTCCCAAGTTCACAGCATGTTAAATGCCGTGGTTGTCATAAGTAACCTCCAGCTTTACAGTGTAAGTGCAGCTCCCACGTGGTGGGGGAAATCCTTCCAGGATTCCCCCAAAACACCAGCTCTTGTCTGAACTAACTGCTGCAGCAGCCAAAGGCTGACACAACCTTAAATCTCACCAGCGCAGAAAACAGGACCCTGAAAATCTGTGGCTTTCTAACAAGCCCCAGGAGAAAAATGGGGTGAGAATAGGAACAGAGGACAGAGGCACAGACACGTGCCCCATGCCACCAGCCAGCTGTGATTTCGGGCTGACTTGTTTGATTTAAAAGCTGCTCTGCTCCAACGCGGCTGGTTCACGACCACCAGAAGACCAGGGCTTTGGGGACAAGACGTGTTAGGGAACCAAATGCTCATCCGTGCTGCAGAGGGAACAGAGGGAAAGGAAGGGAAGGAGGAGTGGCAGTAACTCAGGCTTAATTAGCCTCATCAAATATTCATCTGGTAATTTCTCCGAATTTACAGAGAATGTTAACAACATCAATACGATTCATTGACTCTTTGAAGATCCCACAGCGTAAAGCCGACCCGCTCCAAAACCAGCAAACAGCCTGGGAAGGAAGGGCATGGGTTTAAGCAGGGAGTGAAGGGCTGTGGGGATGGGAGGCCACAGGCACTGGGATTTGGAGATGCCGAGCTTGCCCAGGGCCCTCCAGTTGACATAATCCCCCTCCCCTGCATCCCAGCAGCAGCTGGCACATAGGGACGTGGAGCTGGGAGGTCACAGGACCAGCCAGTAGCTGGGGAGCACGGTGGCACCCGGCGTAACAAGTGCTGCCTGGCAAAGTCACGAGCCGCTGTGGCAGAAACCAACGCAGAATACCCTGGGCTGGAGCAAGAGGGAGATTTCGGTGGGTCAATGCATGGCATCAGGACAACCAGCTTGGGTAGGTCACCAGAGCACTCGCTAGCCCTGCCCAGAACTGGGTTTGGAGGTGGCAGATGAGAAATTTCCTGGGATGTTGCTCATCTCCGAAGATAACACGACCTGTGCTGATGAGGAGCTGGGAAACTTCTTGGCCCGAGGTCTCTCAACCACGCAGCCTCACCACCTCCTGGCCCGAGACCAAGCTTGGAGAAGGGGAAGGGAACACCAGCCAACTGCTCCACGCAAACAGGTCCCTAAGTCTGAGTTCTCACAGAAAACACAAACTATGCCCTTTGCGTCTGACAGAAAGCAATCAAGCCAAGGCCAGCTTACAGGGAACCTTTGCCATTGCTTTGCAGAAGAAAGATTTCCATAAACTGCTGGTTTGTGGGTTTTTTTTTAATGAGACATTTTCCCTCAATTTGTCTTTCACAAAAGGTCGTATTTAAAGACAGCAGCCCACTGGCGCCCATCACTCAGAGGCTCTGACAAGCCAAAGGAACTGTCAGACCACATTTCGCCTCCCGGCTACGTTCAAGGTTCTGCATTCAGTTTTTTTTTTTTATTTTCCTAATAGAGTTTTCCTTCCAAGGCCAGCATGCTATCAGAAACAAGAGAGCACCAGCAGAAGGCAGAACTTTGTGCTGGAGAAGTCTTACAATTCAATTTACTGCCAGGGAGATGCTGCAGTAGGTGGCCACAGTAGGAAATCTCAAAGTGGAGATTATCCAGGTAGCAGGATACGGAGCAGTCCCAAATTTAGGAGCATGGGGTGATTTGCAAGGATCACAGGGAGCTGAATAGGAATAAGACTTACTGTTTCCTGGGTGAGCAGGCAGGGAAGAGCGTCGAGAAACAGCGGGGCTCCTGAAGCCTCTTCTTACCTCAGTCTCTGGGTGCCCTCCAGCCCTGAGCACAGTGAAGAAACTCCACCAGAAACTTGTTCTGCTCCTGCCAGTCCTTCTGGAGATTGGAGCCCAAGCAGGGACTACAGCTGATGCAGCCCAGACCAAATGGTGCACCAGCCAGCATCGGGGGGGTGGGGGGCAGCTTCAAGAAGAGTTTGTATCAGCACAGATTAGTAAGAATAATCACTTACACTTCTCTTTCATTGAAGGGGCTGGGAAGTAGGGACAAGCCATGCCCAAGCTCTGGAACTAACGCCAGCTCAGATTCCCGAGTCCACTGAGGATACGAGGAGTGACCCAGGGACACCAGCTTGGGACAACCATCAGCCGGGGACCAGAGACCGCGTGCCAGGGAAGGAGGGGAGCAGAGAAGGCTCGTTGTGGAGTATATCACCTGTTGTCCAGAGCTGTGGTATAGATACAAGATTAAAAAGCCATTGGTTAAGGTAGGTTGCTACCTAAGGCCCCAGAACATGCTGCAGTGGCAGAGTGATGAGACCAAGCCTCGAAGATGTGGGCACAGATGATGCAAAAGACCTTGGGGGTACCCAAGCGGACTCAAGCGAGAGGAGGAAGAAACCCCCCTGGTGAATGGCACGTTGCTCCTGGCAAAGAGCTGAGGAGAGCGATGGCTCATTGCCCCCGCTGCCTGCACCCCGAGGTACCTGGGGGGGGGAGCCCAGCGCCAGGGGCTCAGGGGAAATACTGGCTTTTACTTGCACAGCAGCTCCTAACAAATGCCAGCAGCAGCACTGCAGTTAAGCATCGATTGCAGAATCGACAGGCTGTCAGTGTTAGTAGCATTTAAACTGGACTAATAATAACAACTGTTCCTTGCATTTTTGGTTATATTGTTAAAAGTTTTAATTAGCCCCACAACAAATTCTCGGTTTGGCATAAGAAGGTGTGTTTGGCTTTTGGTGGATGACATCCCCCAGCTCAGCTAACACATCGGGGTCCTGCCCTGCCTCCTGGGGTGGGTGGGAAGCAGGGAGCTGCCACCCCTTTCACAGAGACCCTACGTGGGGGCAAAGTCAGAGCAAAAACACCTTGCAGCCTCCCGCCCCCTGCAAAGCAATGTTTGTGGGTGAAGGCACAGGCTAACTCACCACCTCCACCTCTCACCGCACCCGTTGTGACCTCTGAAAGCCCCTTCAGAGGGGGTCCTCACCATGCATCAAAGGCCTTGGCACCCGGAGGCACAGAGGAAGAGCACAGAGCTCCAATCTCAGCCTGTCACTGACAGGGCTGCAGAGGCAGGTGAAGGGGGTAGCAGTGCCTGGCTCACATCAGTCGTGCTCCAGGAGCTGAACCGCCTCCCCAGGAGCAGCCCAGGTCAGAGGCAGCTGAGGGAGGGTTTAAATCTCTGTGAAGGACAGGTCTGCCCACAAGAGAGCATCTCTATACCCCTGCAGACAGCAGCGTGTTACCTATTCCTGTGAGCTTCTGAGAGCACTGCACCACGCTGAGCCCCTGGAGCAGCAGGGAGCCCTTTGCCCCTGCGTATGGGGATCAGCAGGATCCCTTTTTGGAGTGGAGGACATCCTGCTGGGGCTTCCCACCTGCAGACATCACAGATCTGACCACAGCATTAACCTCGCTCTGAGCAGGGCTGGAAGGATGAGAAAGGGCTGAGTTCACGGCATCTGCAAGCTGACCCCAAGCAGTGTCCATCCCTGTTTGCTCAGTCCCCCATACCCTCCCCAGGATGCTTCTGGAGGCAGATGTCACCATCCCGAAGGCTGGCATGGGTCTGATAGCCCCCCAGATTTTGCCCCACTGTGCAATCCCAAAACCTCTTTGTGTGGGGCTGCCTAACCCTGGCAAAACCCCTCCGTGTGCCCACACCGGCTGCCCCTTCCGAGTACAAAGGCTTTCCCCACCACTAAAACCAGGCAGAGAGATACAGAGGAGCTTGGCCACCTGGCAGAGAGCTGAGTGGCCCCAGGCCCCTCATCTTGAGCAGGGACATTTTGCCCAGCTCCCCCCCCGGCACCCCAAACAAGGCAGGCATTTCTCTCCAGCTCCTTTGCGTGCCACCCCCCCACCCCACCCCACCTGCCCCTTCTCCCAGCCCCTGTCCCATTGCCTGACAGCTTCCCAGTGTCCCCCCCCACCCCAGGGGCAAGAAAAAGCCTGTGTTTACAGCCCACCCAGGGTAACAGCTCACCACAACACGCTCGCTTTTAATTTGCTTACCCGAGCAATAAAGCAGAAACGAGGGATGGCAGTTAATTAAAAATATCGATTCATGTGGCATTCAAAACTATCCTGAGCGAGCCAGGAGGGAAAGAGGGATGAGGAGCCTGGAAGAAGAAGAGGGAATAGCGGGGCTGCAATGCTCCAGCCTGGTGTTTTCTTGCTCCCAGTGATTTCTTACCATCACGGGGAAGACTCTTCTGCTCTAACAATCCTGCTCCTACAACGCACTGTCCCCAAGGTCTTTTCTTTACCAGAGGAGTCTCCAAGATCCCCATTGCATCAGGTCCATGTGAACCCTCCTCACTGAAGCTCTGCATGCCCTGAACATTTTTAAGACTAGCCGATGGTAGGCAGGGAAAAAACCTGAAAAGGGGGGGGGAAGAACATTTGGGATGTGTTTCTACAGCAAGGGCACAGCTCGCTCAAAGGTTGCCGCTTGCCGTCCCCTCTGACCTTCACGTCTGCGAAGCCATATGTGAACACACAGAGTATGTTGTCTTTGTGACTCAGGTACATGCAGGACGAGGAGGGAGCCTGGGGCCGGCAAATCCAGACAGCTTCCAGTCCAGATGGTCCACAGCTCATCCACTCTGCATGCTGTTGAATCCTACCTGCTACAAGAAGAGAGTTTTTAGCATCAAAGTCAGTGCCTACAGCTTGTATGAGAATGGGAGCGGTGGAGATGGAGGCCATCACCAGGGACTCAGATCTCCTCTGTAGGTTTCTCTCAGTACGAACACCCAGATCATTAGATGAGGATGGTGCCTATGACAAGACAGGAGCTGAGATTGCCTGTGCCTGGCCAGTGTTGGTCTGCCTGGAGAGGAAGGTGGCTGCTGAATCCTCGCTCCTCAACAAGAGCAAAAACTTTATGTCTCAAGAGACAAGCCAAGTGAAGAGCATCTAGACAGCGCTCTGCCAGTGACAGGGCTATGAATAGACTCAGAGGCACCCACAACCACCCATAAGGTGAGAAACTGCCGCTCTCTTGCTACGCATTACCCATGTCATCAGCTTCCCACCCCTCTGTCTTGTGTAGCTACTGACAGCTGTCCTCATGGGGTTGGAAGAGCGCCAGAAACTGGGACTAAAAGCTTTCTCCCCATCCCTCTGTTCACACACACCAAACAGACACCACCGTGGCCCAGATTACGAAGAGAGCGGGGTACCCAAGTGCAGCATCACCATCTGAGGACTCAGAAGCAAGGATGCTCCTGCAGGCAAGGACTTCTGCTCTGGATATGCTCCAAAAGCTTCTCAGCCAGAGTGCCTTCAAAACTTCTTACCTTCAAAACTGCCCTGGCATCCTCCTTGGCAAAGTTTGCATCCGTGTCACGTGCGTGGACCTTGGTAGGATCTTCACCCTCTACCTGGTGTGTGTTCCAGGATTCCTCTGAGCTCCAGGGAAAGCCGTAGGGGATTGCAGGTGCACACTCAGGCTCCTTCTTCTCTGCTCCCTCCAGCCTATCTTGTTTTCCCCAGACAGCAGCCTGCTTTACCCAAGCCATCGCAGAGCATCCCACCTAGTAGAGCATCCAGGCAACTCTTCCTAGAGCAGACCAAGACACAGGAACGGCCAGCAGCCACTCCCCCAGCATGGTGTCTCCCCACATCCCGCACCACACGCGGGGATCACAGTGCTGGAGGAGATCAAAGGTCCTGCTACAACCACACGTAATCTGTCCAGGCAGGCAGGCAGAGGGATTCACTCTCTGTTGCAGACTTTATCTGGCTCCAAGAAGGATAAGCCTAAATCCTCTACTGCATTTCCCCTCCCTCCCCTCCACCCGCTAGTCCAGACGATGTAACGTGATGTGTGGCCGAGACCAGAAGGCAATGTTTAGGAACAGGTTCAGGAAAAATGTGACACTTCAGGCAGGGAGGGGGCAAGGGTGACTACAGTTTTGGAGGAAGGAATGGCAAGAAGGAGACCTGCAATCTACAAACAGAGAATAATTTAGGTTGGAAAGAATGTTTAAAAGCACTGAGTCCAACCGTTAACCTGATACTGCCAAGTCCACCACTAAACCATGTCCCTCAGCATCACGTTTATATGTCTTTTAAATACCTCCAGGGATGGTGACTCAACCACTTACCCGCTCAAGCTGTTCCAATACTTGACAACCCTTTCTGTGAAGAAATTTCTTCTAATAGCCAATCTAAGCCTTCCCTGGCACAACTTGAGGCCATTTCCTCTTACCCTAATGCTTGGTACTTATGAAAAGAGCCCAACACCCACATCACTACAATCTCCTTTCAGGAAGTTGCAGAGAGCGACAAGGTCTCTCTGTAGTCCTCCTGAGTTGCTTGTCCCTTTGTCCAAAGTTCATAAACTGTCTTTTGTGTTGGAAAGGCTTTCCAGGGTTTTCTCTCCATTTGTCCAAGGGAGATGGCTGAGGTGGCTTGACCTCCTGCTCACCCGTTGCCCTGATCTGCTGTCATGGCAACGCATGTTCCAATTCAGGAAGGAATGGGTACTTCTGATTGTTTAACCAAGGAGGAGGCAGCACCTCAGTAAGGTCCTCAGATACTCATCAGACACTGCAAAGAAAACAGGCATTGCCTAGCACCACCAAATTCCCTTTTTGCAGTCGCTTCTATGCTGGTGGGTAGTAGCCATTCTCCTCTCCAGCCCTTTCCCAGGAGCAGCCCCAGGACAAAGCACATCCAGCATCATCCATGGACCACAAGAACAAGCTGAGCGAAGAGCCTTCTCTTTGAAACCCCACTCATACCTACAGGAGAAGCAGGCAATGCTTTGATTTCAGAGCCACCGAATCCATATGATCATGAACAAGCCATCCTCTCCCCAAGGAAGGGCTGCATGGCAGTCTGGTGACCTTCTACACCACCTCCACATCCCAGGCCCTGGAGACCGGGTGGAAATCTTGCTTGTGGCAGCCCTCTGCATGCAGTGGCTCACTCCTGGGAAGGCAGCACCGGCAGCACGCAGGCAGTCCTGGTTCCCTTGGGTGCAGGGGAGGCAGAAGCTGGGGGAGGCAAAACCATCTAGAGAGTGCTCAGAGGGAACCATGCTGGAGGGCTTGGAGCCGCCTCCAAATTTTCCTGATTTTCAAGATATTCTGGTCCAGCTGAGCTCACAATGCAGTCAGAAAGAACAAAAGTGGAGCTTGCCCACTGCTTTGCACTGCTGAGGTCTTGGCTGGACAGCCAGACCCCATCTCATAGTGCGGAGCAGGCTATTGCAGCCACACAGCACTATGGAGAAGACCATCACCAAGGTCAGCTGCCCCTGCCATGCCACACACCAGCACACCAGTCATTGGGCATCCCGGCAAGCCAACCACCCCACAAACTCTGCATTTCACACCTCTCCCCTGGCACTGTGTGCACCAGAAGACACCATCTCACCAGGGTGAGCCTCTTGTGCTGCAAGACTCAGAGGCTTCATGCCAGGTTAAAGCCAGGACCCTCTCTGCAATCCCAAAATCCAGTGGTCCAAACTCACATGAACCTACCTTTGCAGCTTGCTGACCTGACACTGGCTAACTTACCTCTGGAGGAGGGACAAAGCCAGAAGGTCTCCATGCTAGACTTTCCAGGCTTGGCCAAAGCTGTCCTGGGTTCAGCTGGGACAGAGTTAATTTTCTTCCTAGTAGCTGCTGTATTTTGGATTTAGCATGAGGATAATGTTGATAACACATATTGGTTGCTCATATGCTTATATCCAGTCAAGGACTTTTTCAGCTTCCCGCTGAAGCTGAGAGGGAGCAGAGACGGGACAAACTGGCCAAAGGAATATTCCATTGGCCATACTCAGTATAGAAATGGGGGTTGGCTGGGGGGGGCAAGAACCTGCAATCACTGCTTGGAGTGGGGTGGGCAATCAATCATCAGGTGGTGAGCGATTGTATTGCACCACTTATTTTGTACATTCTTTTACCATTATTACTATTGTTATTTTCTCTTCCATTACTTTTCTATTAAATGGTCTTTCTCTCAACCCAGGAGGTTTTTTTCCCTTTTTGTCCCTCTTCTCCTTACCCCACCAGGGACAGAGAGGAAGTGGGGTTAAACCACAACAGCAGCCTAAGGAGAAGGGGTTATTTGGGGGCTTGCTCACAATCACCAAATGACCTTTTCATGAACATCTTAAGAAAACCAAAAAAGGAGGCAGCCAGGAGTTACCAACCTTGTGTCCTGGCAAGCTCCATCCCTCCACTTCCCTCAGCTGCGAAATGGGCACTTACATTTCCCAGAGGCCCAGGAGAGAGCCTTTTCTGGGTATCATCCAGCGATGATTATTTCATTCCTAGAAGTGGTGCTCAGAGAGGAGAAGGGAAACCCAGCACCACACAACCATGTGTTTCTGGTTGATTCACCTGAGAATCCCAGCCCTTTCCCTGCAGCTCAGGTAGAGGCAGGTGAGGGCTTGAAGATTATAAACCCTTTTGGTAACAGAAGATTTGCAGAAAAACATCTGCCACAGAAGTCAGGGGGGCTTCCCTGGTTGGGTGGCATTGGAAGGGGGTGACTGCATGGTGAGGACCTCACCCTACTTCTCTGTGGAGGTCCAAATATTTGCTCCATATTTGATGTCTCCCACCCACAACACACACAGCTGAGAAAGATTCTGTTGTATGGGGGATTGGTTTTTTTTGTTTGTTTTTTTTTGCAATGGGAGAGATCTGAAAGAAGGAACCGATTGATAACACCTAGAAAGAGCAGTTTAACATATGGTGGTGTGTGGGCACCTCTCCACAGGGGGCTTAGGACACCCTTAAAGTGAGCATCCTCAGCTTTTCCTCTCAGATGCCAGCCCCAAGGAGCAGCCTTGGGCAGCCTTCTGCTCCCCATCTCCAGGAGACCCTCACGGTGGAAACCACCTGTAAAATGGGCAGCAGCCCAAGCTCCATCTGCTGTGCCCCGTGTCCGCTCTGCCGGGAATTTGGGCAGCCCGCAAGTGCAGCTGTGCCCTCGTGAGCTTCTCTCCAACATCTGCCCGTCCTGCTCACTGGAAAAATCATGGAGCTGCTGCTAATTTCATTAGCAGGCCCGTCAAGCGGTTCATCAATCTATGATTTCCTGGCTTGCCGCCGCCAGGAAACAAGCGGGATCTGCTCTGAATTCACAAAGCCATCCTCTGGGGTAATTTGTCTGAAGGCTTAAAGTTTCCCGAGTGGATTATTATCTTGGATTAAAACTGGGGGAGGGAAGGAGCGTTTTCTTGCCATTTTTTTTTTCTTCTTCTTTTTTCTTTTTGTTTTTTTTTTTTTCCTGGAATAAACCAGAATATCCTCTAAACTGCCAACAGCTCCCCAGCCCGGAGGCAGGAGTCGCCTTGTCCCAGAGACAGGCAGGAGGACAGGGACCTGCTGTCCTGAGCCAGCCCTGCTCCACAAGCAGCAGAGACCCAAAGCCCACCCGCTCCCCACGGAGAGGGGCAGGAATTGGGTGCCTGGGGCTGGGGAAAAGGAACGGGAAGGTGATGGAAAGAGGCTCCGAGGAGCTGCGGGGAAAAGACTCCAGGCTGCCTTGCCAAACGCCGGGCTCCCCAGAACACGAGTGGGTGAGAAGCCCACGGCCCGCAAAGAAGAGACCTCATCCAGCCCCCCGCCTCCCTCCCCACAACCCCCGGGTACCGCAGCGGTTCCGCGGTTCACAGCACCCTCTCCTGGCTCCCTCGCCGCGTTCCGCAGGGCGACAGCGGCGGAGGGATGCGGGGAGGGAGGGAGGGATGCGGGAAGGAGGAGGGATGCTCGCCCGCCTCCGACACCCCCCCTCGGCGGGGGATGCTCTGCCCGCCGGCCGCGGGCAAAGAAGGAGCCGCAAGTTCGGGAGCCATAAATCATAGGGAAGGGGAAAGCTGGGAGCCGGGGATCTTGGTGTTATAAGAAAGAAGCCAAAGAGTTTTCAACCTCATCTTCAACCAAAATCATCCTAGTAATAAAAATTAAAAAAAAAAACAAAAACAAAACAAACGAACCAAACAAACAAATAATTAAAAAAAAAAAAAACAAAAACAAAAACAAGCCAAAACCAAACCCAGAAACCCTATGATTTAATTTAGGGATGACAGAAAACTTTTTGCCTTATCCCGAATTCTAATTTTTGATAATTTAACCTTCCTGCACCCACCAATTCCCCCAGAAACACGGCTGTTACTTTTAAAGTGGAAAATTCTCACACAAGATGAAGAGAGACAGTCTTACAAAGGACAAAGCAAATATCCTCAATTTTCCACAATGGACCTTTCTGGGATGATACTTGTCCTCCCATTATTTTAGCCAAACCATTGGCTAAATTTGACCCAGAAATTAATTCCTCCAAAATTCCCATCTCCACCAAAAGTTCTCCTCTTTGGAAACCAGCCCCAGTCTCCATCTAACGTACCCAGTGGGCAGGAGTAGGAGGTTCCAGATGCCTACACACGGGTCAGGGCAAGAAATGAAGTTGCATCCCCCAAGTCCCAACACCAGCACGGTATGGTCAGGCAGGGGTGGCATTACTGCTTGTGCTGAGGTTGTTTCCAAGGGTTTTGGAGGCCTTTCCTGCAACTATACCCATCGCCAACAGCCTGCCAGAGCTTTGCTGGCACATGCCATGGTGCTGCATTTTCACCCTTGCACATCTTCTTCCCCCGTGGCTCTGCCATTCATTTCTCCTCCAGAAGACAACTGGCCTGTAAAGCTCCGAGACTCCCACCGAGCACAGGAAAACCTCCTGCCTAAGAAAATAAATGTGTTCTGTGCTCTCTCTGAGCTACCCACGGCAAAGCAAATATGGGCACAGTTGGGTTCCACTGCTGCTTTGTTCCTTAAAAACATGTCATTTCAGTCAAACCCTTCCTGGCACATCTGGCTGTCATTAGATAGAGGAGAGAGACAGTTGCTGTCTTCCTCCAGCACGTAGCACAACAGGCACTGTGGGGCCAGCCAGCCATGGTCTTTACCTCTGTGTTATACTTGTCACCCAAGAAATCCATAGCCCAGATGGAAATCAAGCTGCCCACCACAGCTGGGAGTGGGAGGCTTGGGAACACCATCCCTCAAGAAGGTGCAGCACTCGGGGTACCGAGCCACCCACACCAGGTGGCCACCAAATATAGCAAAAGGGAGAAGAGATGGGCAGGAGGACAGCAGCTGCCAGCCCTTCCAGCTAGATGTCCAGCCTCTGTGTGGGTGGTGAAGATGACCGAGGTAGTGACACTCACCCAAGACCAACCTTTCCATTTGCAGATGTAAGAGGCACAGATTGGGCTGTCTTAGTTGAGTTTTGGTACCTTGGAGGTGAGGAGCCTCTCGGTGTTGACTGGACATCCACAGACACTCAATGGAGACTGTTTATCTAAAGTGAGTTATAAAGGCCAAATCCAAAATGCATTTGTAAATATCTGGCTTGTGTTTTGGACTCTCTCGCTTGGGGTGGTTTTGTTATCTGCAAGGAATGCGGCACCTTCCAAAGCCCTTCTCCTCCTTGGTCCCTGTGTGGATGGATAGGTGGCACATGGCAGGCTCTGCCCACCATGCCTCTGAGTCTCCTCAACATACATGGGAGATCAGCACACACAGGTACCCCTCCATGCAAGGTTCATGTCCCACCTTCTCTTAAGGCAAACAGGAGGAAGGTGGCGTGATGGGCACAGAACTTTTGCAGAAGCTAGAAGGAAATGTTTGCAGTGGCATTAGCCATTCTCCTCTTTTTAGTGATCCAAGTCCAAGGTCTCAGATCAAGGCAACGAGAAAAGGGACAGGCTGGAGGAAGAACTAGGACAATCATTTGATTTGGAGCCATCTCAGGAGCTGCCATCAAGGCGGTGGCAGCAGCAATGCTAAGGACCTGAGAGAAGTTCCTGGCAAGGCAGCCACAGGAAACACTGTCTCAGCACAAGGCCAGACGTCATCTAGTTGACCTCTTAACCCTCTCATTGCATCCCACCAGATACAGCTTTCTCCTCGTCCTCAAGCAGACTGTCTGAGCTATCAGAGAAGAAGTCCTCCAGATCCTGCTGCCTCATCTTGGACTCCAGAACGGTGATGCGCTGCTTGAGCTTCATCTGGGCATCATTGTACTCTGTCAGGAGCCGCCCAAAGCGAGTGTGCAACGTGTCCAGGTTCAAGACCAACCTGTCCAGCCTCTCCTCTACGCTCTGCTCTTCTGTGCTTGCCTCTGCAGCTGACTCATCCAGCAGCCCTTCCTTGATCAGGATCTCCCGGCCACGCTCCTCCAAGACCTTTTTGGCATCAGGATACTCTGTGACTGCTTCCATAAGATCTTCCTTTGACAGGCAGAAGAGATCAGAGTAGCCCAAACTACGGATGCTGGCTGTGCGCCTGTTGCCCATTTTGCTCCCTTTAATGTTGAGGATGCTGATCTCCCCAAAGCAGCCTCCTGCAGTGAGCAAGGCGTACTGTGTTACTCCATCATCTGCCACCACAGCCAGCTTCCCTTCCTTAATGATGTACATCTCTTTCCCAATGTCTCCTTTCCGGCAAATGTAATCCCCTGGGCTGAACACCTGAAGGCGAAGCTTCAGCACCAGCTCCACCAGTAGACCTGCCTCACAGTCCTGGAAAATCCTCACCTTCTTCAGTGTCTCTAGGTGAACGTTGATGGCAATCTCTGCCCTTAACTTATCAGGGAGATTCTTGAGAACTTCCCGTTCATCTACTGCCTTCTTGTTGGTCCACAGATAGTCAAACCACTTGATGACTTTGGTTTCCATGTCTTTGCTCACCTTGCGGAACTGCATGTAGTGTTTGATGGCATCAACTTTTGCCTGAAACTCTGCCCTGGTGGCATTCATGTTGGATATCATGGATCCCACATTCCCCACAATGGTGGCAAAGATGAGGACACCGATGAGAAAATCAAAGATCACAAAGAGGTACTCTTCATCACGCACAGGGGGAGGGGTCTCCCCGATGGTAGTCAAAGTCAATGTTGACCAGTAGAGACAGTAGACGTACTCCCGGGTCAGAAACCCATATTCAGGGTCTGTGATGTTGGGATAGACCCAAGTGTCCTCTCCAAAGCCTATGGCCTTGGAGATGGCATAATAAATGCATGCATTCCAGTGGATGATGACCAGGATGTAAAGAACCAAGTTGCTAATGCGGAAGACATTGGGGTGGCTGGTTCTGGTCTCCGTCCTATCAAAGAACTCAAACATGCGGGAGAAGCGCAGGAGCCTGTTGAAACGCAATTCGGGGCGGTGCAATCCCACAGCAAAGTACACCAGGTCCGTGGGGAGGATGGAGAGAACATCCAGCTTGAACTGTAAGGTGTGGATGTAGTTATCCCGTAGCTTCTTCAGGTCCTTAACCAGGAGGCCCTGTTCCAAGAAACCTAACAGAGAAGCAAATGATGGAATTAACTTGGCTTATGTTCAACTCTTCTGCAGCCTTCGTAAGAGCTTCTGAGAAACATTTTATGGTATGCCATGCACATGTGTGCATATACACACAGGATCATCCAAATAGTAACAGATCCACCCCATCTATTCAGTTTACAAGCTTTTGTTATCACTCAAGCCTCTCATCTGGCAAAAGCCACCTAAAGATGTCACTTAGGGATTTACTCTGTTGCCGTGAAAAAATGGGGACACAAAGGTTTCCATCCTCCAGATCATGAATTATTGCAGTTCCAACAGAAAACGTACAGCCACCTGCCGCATTCCGAGAACATTAAATTCTACCATTTTTCCACGTAGATAATTCATTAGCTGAACTGATGCAAAATCAGAGATACAGACCTTCAACTATGCCCGAATGCTAATAGTAATGCAGGTAATTTTGTACAATTATTCAAAGGTGAAGTTGAAAGCTGGGATGATTAATCTTTCATTCTGAAACTTACTCCATTTCTCAGATCTTTTAATTAGATTCTTTCTCTGGAGACTGCTTCGTACTAGCGAGTGCCAAGGTAGACAAAACCCTCCTTCTAATGGAGCTGTAGATTAGGCCTCTTCCTTGCAGCTCATCTCCACTTTTAGGGTATTAAAGCAAAGCCCTCACAAGCCAGGATGCTGCTTCTTCTTCTTACCTGTGCGCAGGCGGATCACTATGTCCCCAATGTAGATAGAGTCTGAGACGTAGTCTAACACCAGCCAGAGGACAACATAGGTCTTCTGTAGGTCACTGAAGCAAGCCCTGGAGGATGGTCATAAAATAGGTGGTGAGAACAACAAAAATCCATATCATCTCCCACTGCTACAGCTGAATATAGGCTGAATCCGAGGCTCCAAACACTGCAACAGAGCTTGGCCACTTCCCCTTCTTCTCCAGGAAATTAAAACCCCCTTGTCTGGAAAATCTGCCCTCCCTTGACCCAACTTCTAAATCCACCTTGCAGCTTTACCCCAAAATCCTTTCCAACCTGGGCCAGAAGATGGAAGCACTGCCTTTGCACCACAGGAGTCACAGTGACAGTGGGGGTGCCTTTCCTTTAGGTTCCCACCAGCCCCAGCACCACCAGTGTCAGTTGCCTGATCCTAGGTGGGCCAGGACAACTAGGGGAACAGGAGGATTAGAGGAGACAGGGACACTGCACCCTCCCAGCTCACCTGGCTATGAGCAAGCACCAGTTATAGAGGACAGGAACTGCAATGACAGCCAGCCAGAGGTAATACCAGTCCCCTGCAGGGTCCACCACAAAGATCTGCCATTTCCTCCTGGAAGCAGAGAGAAAACAGAGCTGGCAACATATGGATAATGGGCTAAACATAGAACATTGGGTTGGAAGGAACTATCCAAGGCACATCCTTCATTCCTTGCGCTAGACTGGCTCAAGCTGCAGCTTGAGTGCCAGTCTCTAAGCTAAAACCAATCCCGGCAGTGCTGAGCAAAAATGTCCAGCATTTAAAGCTCCTTTATCCCCCAAATTGGGCTCAGTAATGTACCAGAAGAGGAAACTGCAGGATGGCAAGGCAGAGCAGGTGGCCTACATGCACGCAGCATCCCAACGGCAGCGCCAGAAACAGATGTATGGAAGAGGGTGATCAGAAAACTTCTCGTTCCATGACATCGCCTCTCCCAGATGAAGTACGGATTGGTGCCAGACAGATCTTAAGAGAAGATTAATTGGAGCAGGAAGGAAAGCATGCTGCAGATCAGTGGGAGGGCCAGGGCAGGATGTCCAAGCCCCAGAGCAGCCAGGCAGGGGGCAGCTGGCATTGCAAAGCTGCCATCGCCGTGCTGCTCCCAGCTGCCTGCCCACAGTCTGCCCAGTCTGGGGTCCAGCCTTTGAACCGCTCCCAAGTGCTTGATCCTGCTCGTCTTGGGACTCGGAGATAAGATGTGTGTGCTCCAGTTGCCAGATCTCACTGGAGAAGCCGGGGAAGAGAAACTCTGCGGCTGGGCTGATAGGCTGAGCTGCTGCAGCCTGGTAGGGCAAAACTCCTTCTCCCCCTCCCCTCCTTCCCTCCCCTTCCAGCTTTTGAACACACAAAACTCCCTCCAGTGATAGGAAAAAAAAAAAAATAACCCACTTGCCAACACATTCCCCGTGCCCACCCCACTGCTTTCTGACAGCTTCAAAAGCAAAAACCTCTGCCTTGAAGTCTCCTTCCCCAGCGGCACAAAACCAGTGGTGGTCCTTCACCTCGGCTCTGGCTACGGCCACAGACAAGCAGGTGGTCAAGCCTCCCCAGCAAAAATGCTTATCTTTTGCCCAGAATGTGCGATTTGCATGTGGTTTTTGGTTTTTTTT
This sequence comes from Gallinago undulata, assembly GCA_026546715.1. Classification (NCBI taxonomy): domain Eukaryota; kingdom Metazoa; phylum Chordata; class Aves; order Charadriiformes; family Scolopacidae; genus Gallinago; species Gallinago undulata. Next base: position 5,368,651 of record JAOTQQ010000063.1, on the reverse strand, counting down.
GAGAAAGGGACTCTTTGCGGGAAGCACTGACTCACCTGCAGCCAGCCAGCCATCTCCTAACACCCACAAGCACTGATAACGGCAACAACGGTGTTAATTACATCGGTAATTACAGCTTTAAATCACCAGTGCTGCCCACAGCAGGTGGCCGGAGTCCCTGACATTATGGGGGACCAGGGCTAGAAAACCAGGGCTCTCTGGGTTAACTCAGGAAGGGAGAATAATCATCTGCCTCTTCCCGAGGGCTTTGCACCCAAGCTTGTAAGAGTGGGGATTCCCATGGCCAGGAAGAGCAGCTCCCGTTCGGAGTTACCAGACCTGGGGGTTCTTCTTACCTGTGGAACCGAGGACCTGGAAAACAGCAAAAGTCACCACCATCTCCCCAGGACCCCACTGAGCAGCCCTTTCACGGCACACTTCAGCTCCCTCTGATAATTAACAACCTCCTCTTAACCTCTCAGGGCAGAATGTTTTCTTCCCCATGACTAGTAAAGACCCAGATACAAGGCTCAGATATTTTTCTCCTATGGAAAACAATCATTTTTCGATGGTTTAATTACCATGTATAATGGTAGGGTCCAGAGCAGTCCATGAGCTTTGCCCTTTAATTAGCCAGCAGAAGAAAAGCCAGGTTATTGCTTTTCACCAGGAGTGTGAGGCTGAGGAGATGAAAGGGCTGGATTTGAAAGAGCCTTTTCAGAAAGCTGCCGAAACAGTGTCTGCTCCTGGGGGGGGGGGACACGGGCAGCAAACACACTCCCTTCATCTCCCTTCATCCTGTGGATGATGAATGAGACTGGCAAATCCCATGCATTTGTGCTTACTCTGGTCTCCTGGGTGGAGACCCTGCATCCCTTGGCTTGTCCCCACCTGAAGGTGCATCTCTTTACAGACCCAGGACTGGCTCCAAATGCCAACCTTAGTGTTGAACTGTTCTGGAAACGGGGAGGTCTGCTGGCTGTCATGAGCTGTGCAATGTGTGTCCTACCAGGGCATGGACCAGGGGAGAGAAGACCCCACAGGTGAGAGACAGGCCAGCTCTTTTCCACAGAGACAGACTAGCAGGTCTTGTGTGTCTGCACAACAGCCCGGCTGCCAGGACAGGGGCTGGAGAAGGCAGGAAGGACCCTTTCCACCACTGCATCCTACCTCCTCCTTTCCCATCCCCATCCACCTCCATCAGCCATCACTGCTGGGAACCCCTGAGCACCACGCATGGGCTGATCTCCAGCCAAGGACGGCTGGGACCACAGGGAAGGGACCCTACTTTCTGTTTTTCTGCTCTGTCTCCTCATCCTCCAGATCGTTGCCAGTGCCTGCAGCAACTGTCTGGAGCTCAGGGCCCTGGAAGCGCTCGAGAAAGGGGTCTGGTCTTTGCTGCTCCTCATGCAAGCTCTTGCTGGCCCAGTCCCTCAGCACCAACACCAGCCGGGCTATCCTGGATGGGGGAGAGAGGCAGAGTCAGGAGGTGTCTGCAGAGCAAGGAGAAAGCAAAAGCATGAGAGCAAGCAGGGGGGCTACAACCGAGAAGAAAACTCTCACAGCTCCCTCTCAAGCCCAAACATTTCCTTTCACCCACCCTTCACAGAATCACATGGGGTTGGGGAGGGACCTCTGGAGATTGAGTCCAACCCCCCTGCCAAAGCAGGTCCACCCAGAGCAGGTTGCACAAGAACTTGTTCACATGGGTTCTGAGTCTCCAGAGAAGGAGACTCCACCACCACCCCAGGCAGCCTGTTCCAGTGCTCTGCCATCCTCAAAGGAAAGAAGTTCCTCCTCATGTTTAGGTGGAACTTCTTATATTCAAGTTTGTGCCCATTTCATCTTGTCCTAACCCTTGTAGTGATGTGGGACCAAGAATATGTAAGTAAGAAAGCCCAGCCTAGAAGAGGCCCACAGCTCCTTCCCCAGTCCTGCTGCCATTCCCACAGGGACACAAGGAATGTGTGGGTGAGTGGACCACACTGAAGTTGCCAGCAAGGGAAAGGAGCCCCTGAGGCCACCCAGGACTCCAGAGGTGATGGAGCCATCCCTTCCCGCAGCCCTCTCCATGGGCAGCAGGGCACCCAGAGGAGCATTCACAGACACTGGCCCCTGCAACCTTCAAATGCCACACAGCAGGAGAGAATCCTGACCCCACACAAGTCCCCGGTGTCACAGCCAGGCACAAAAGGTCACCCGAGCAGGGAGCACACATAGATACCTGGCCAAGGCTCCCCTGCCTTGGAAAGCGGAGGCAGCGGGCTGTTCCCCCTGACCCAGGGGAGCCCCTCTCTGCAGCTCTGAGGAGGCGTCATCCTGGGTTGAGCAGGTCCTGCAGTGGGGAAAAGGAGGGGTGTCACAGCCACACCGTGCCACCCTGGCACCTGCCTACAGCCAGAGGAACTGGAGGAAGCAGGTAGCTGGGGTTTGGCGTCGCAGCCCTGCCCACCCCAGGTCTCAGCAGACACACTGAGCTGGTCCTCCCATCTCCTGCCCCACTGCTGCCTCCCTCAACCAAACCATGGACCAGCCTGACCTGCTGGTGGTGCTGAGCCCCGTCCCATCCATGTCACCCTCCGCTCGGGCTTGGGCGGGCGGGCAGGGGTTGTGGTTGGCTGGTGAGCTGTGCAGACCATTACTCTTGGCCATCATTCTCCATGTGAGGAGAGCACGGGCACACACCCTGCCCCAGAGACCTGCAAAGAGCAGAAAACAGCCACAAGAAGAACCATGCAGGACACATCACACGGTTGGAACACAGAGATATGGCACAGCACGGAAAGAGAGAAGGTCTAAGCCCATGGGATGTGCCCACCCTGTGTTTTCCACCACCAGCCATCACTGATGCCGCAGTAAGAGTCCTGTAGAGCATTTTGTCCTCCCCAAGAGATCCCACATCTACCCGTGGCTCACGAAAGATGTTCTCCTCCTCATTCGGGCTCCTCAGACATTGCCGGGGCAACAGCATCCCCAGCGATCCGTGCCATAACAACAAGCCCATGGCTCTCGGCACCACTTCCAGCCCAAGGAGAAGAAAATAGACTTGTAAGGGGATGTCAGTGCAAGGACCAGCCCTGGTGGGGAGATGCTGTCGAGCAGCAGCATGGGGTAGACTTTGTGTGTACAGAGGTGTTTGCATCCCAGCAACTGCCCTCTTTCCCCAGGGCACAGCAACCTGCTGGTGGTCTGCCCTGCGAGCCCCACCTCTCATCCCAGCAGAAATCTCCCCTCTGCTGGAAATCAAGGTTTGCCATTTAAAAATACCTTCTGGATACAGAGAGCAGCAGAGGGGGCCCTGCATCAATGTGCAGAGGCTGCTGTGGAGCTGGGAAGCGTGGGATTTCTCTGGGGCTCATTTATCTAAAAAATGAGAGATGCCCCCGGGGGCTTCCCCAGCATCACACACACACACAGAGCCCTCACTGCTCCGCTGCACCCCTCGCCTAGACCACACCACGCAAAAGCACCTCGCACGGACACAGACTTGAACGTGCAGGGACACAAAGGCATCCGTCCAGGCATTGCCCAGACCACGTATTCCCACCCTGCCCCCCCCGCTATGGCACAGCACACCCTCCCTACCCACATCGCATGGATGGGGCAGGTTCCTGGAGATGACCAAGGCTCTGCCCGGGGGAAGGCAATGCCTCGTACAGCTCTACCAACACACACAGGGACTACATCCACGCTGTCACACGGGGACAATCACGCACACCACCTCCCCAGGGTAACACAGACGCTGCTGAGAAGCCACCACCATCCACTTACGAGCCTGGTGTGTCCCCCCGAAGCCTTCAACGCTTGGCTGCTGCCTACCGCCGGCTAGCAAGGGTGGCTGGGGAGCATCCCTCCCCCGGGAGCCTCCACAGCACTCGGGCTTTTAAAGCAAAGCCAGCATCAGCAGAGCCCCCTGCATTCCTGCCCTTCTCCCCTGCCCAGGCAGAGGAGCGGGCGAGGTGGCTGGGTGGCACCCCGGCAGTGGCAGAGGGGTCTCCGTGCTGCACGGGGAGGGTGCACACGCGTGTGCCTCGTCACTACAGCACGCCCATCCCCTGAGCATCCTTGATGCCCTGAGTGGCAAAGCGCACTTCAGAGGAGTAAATAGCAGCCAGCTTTTGTGGCTGGGGGGATGAAAGGGGAGGAGGGAAACACACTGCTCGGGGATGCTCCATATTCCTACCCACCTGTCCCCTTCTCCATCACCACCCTTGGTGGCTTGGAGGGACCCCAGACATCTCTCAGGGCAGAGCCTGGCTGCAGATCACAGCCATCCTGAGCAGCTCTGGGTCAAGCAGCTCCTGAGTTCCCACCAAACCCTGAGGAAGGGTCACTGCCCCCCCAGGGACAGGCACAGCGACCCCCAGCTGTGCTCAGATCCTGCCGCAGGAGGGGATGCCCTGGGATTGCCTCCCAGGCCTCCTGCTTCTGTTCCCCCTCCCAGCCCTCTGCCCTAGGGAAAAACCAAGCTGGTGACCCTGCTTCACAGGCTGTGCCACAGCTCCTGCCGGGATGGAAAATTTGCAGATGTGGCCACATTTTAACACCCTCCCATCCAGCCACCTCTTCCCACACCGAGGGAGCAGAAGACCAAATGTGCTGCTCTTGAGTCCCCACAAAGAGAGCTGCAGAGCTTGAAGGTGATCGTGAAATGCATCATCTTTCACCAATTTCTGCCCTTATATTGGGTTCACAAAGTTATTCTAATAACCAGTTAGCAAAAAATTTGCATCCCCAAGGCAATAAGGAGGAGCTTAATTTTTACCCGCTTCCTCCAGTATCCAGCCTCAGCCATTCCAAGTGCCAGGAGCCCCTTCACCATCAAAGGTTTCCCTTTTTTTACCTTCAAAGACTTAAATTCCGCTTGTTCTGATCTCACTGAAAACCCGGACAGCAGGGAGCCTGAAGGAAAAAAAATTGATTTTTTGCAGCCCTGGTCAGGGCTGCCAGGGGTGAGCACCCAGCAGCGAGGGACACGTCGCCTTGCTCTTGTCCCCAGGCCACAGACCCTGACAGGACATGTCCCCCTCCCACTTCTCCTTTTACTCCTTGCCTGCAGCTGCCTTCAAAAAGCAAGGTGGGAACTCCAGGAGCTGCTCCCTGGCAGCTCCCTTGCACCATATTGCACAAGAGCCTTGATTTTCCATGCACATCCTTGCGACAGTGACCCCAGGAGACATCCTGCCCTGCCACATGTGCTGCCCCAGGAAGAAGAAGAGGAGGAGGAGGACGCAGAGGAGAAAGAAAGGAAACAAATAACGGGATGGCATTCACCAGAAACTCTCCTCCTCTGGATCCACCCCCAGCCAGGGTGCCTGGTGTGTGTGTTTTACACCCACGCTCACCACCATCACGGGCCAAACGGCCTGTAGCTCTGGAGATGCCAGAAATCCAGCGTCCAATTAAATAAGCCCACGTGGCTGAGACATCCAGCTCCAGGTCCGAGTCCTGCTGCCAAGGGAATAAGCCTTACCTGCTCCCATCCACTGGGACACCAGGGTCAGACTCCACGGTCAGTAGAAGAAACACGTCCAGAACACACAGAGTTTATTAAAATACGCATTTTATGTGTCAGTGTTTTCCAGATTTACACCAAGATTTATGACTTACATAAAAATCCCATTGTATTCCCTACAACCTGATAATAATTAGCCCTTGAGAACACACACAATTTGATCACCTCTCCTCCAAACACCTTCAGTCCACACTTTGAAGGTGGCGCATCCCCCGAAGGCTCAGCCCTTCTTGCCCTAAAATACTGCTTTATAAAAAGACACGACAAGCTTCCTCCAACACACATTTGTGCCTCTCAAAGGAGAGAAACCAGCCAAATTATTTACTTGGCTTCCTGGCACGAGTCACACGGCAGCAGCCCCCTTATACAGACCCGTTGTGTAAGGTCCCCTGGTGACCCTGACCACATCCCTGAGCCACGAGAACCACCCCTGCACCAGTGCTCCTGTCCCTCCCATGTCCCCTGTGGCATGGCACGGCACACCAAGCCCACCACACCATCCTGGCTCTCGCCCACAATAAATCTCAGCGCTCTCCTCAGCCCAGCTACCAGGCACAAGTTCAGACCTGCAATTACTTGTGGGACATTTATTTATTAGGTGATGTCCAGCTGCCAGATTTACAGCCACGGATGCTTGATGCTGTTGCAGGTGGAAAACACCCAGGCATCCATGTCTGTAAATAAGCCACTGGGACACCTGGATGACCTGCAGACCCAGTTACACTTACTTACAGGTGGAACAGAGAGGTCCTGTTAAGCCAAAACCTGCCCCCAGAGCCTACAAGCACAACACCAGCAGATGGGCTGGATGAACCACCAAAAGTGTCTCAAAGTCACCTCAGATCCAAGCATTACTAAACTCCACAGAAGGAAAAAAAATTGAAAAGCTGTTGAACTTTTTAGCTAAAGAGCATCTGGGCCAAGAATTCCCCTCACCTAGTTCTTGCACCATCACTGAAGTCACAGCTTGGCAGCAGACCTGGGAGCGATCCTGCCCTCTGGTATTGGCAACCTAATAAATATCTACTGCTGTCCAAATGGGCAATTTTCCATGGCCTGTCTGGTGCTATCACTGTTGGTACGAGGTATGATAATCCGGAGAGTCACCACGGGGAGGTTTCCCTTTTAAATCTCTCTGGGAAAGAGCCAAGCTCCTGGATAAGCCCAGACCTCAACGACGCTCTTACAGTCTCTTTGGATCTGAACATTTGCAAACCCACTGCTGAACTGCCTCCAGCAGGATGGGAGCCCAGGAGACAGTGGTACAGCAGCTCCCAGGGATGGGAGCTCCTGGCTCCTCCAGCTCCAAGCCTCCTGGAGCAGGACCTTAAGCATGGGAGAACTGGCAGTACTACCTCCACCAAAGAACAGTTGCACAAGGCAGAAAAGAAAAGCCAACCTCAAGCACCCTACACAAGCTTTTTGGGGTGGAAGGTGAGGAACAGATCACAGCAGCTGGCTGAGGACTTTTATGGGGTCAGAACTGAGTTATCCAAGCTGGGAAGCAGCAGGGGACGGGGCCCACCACACTCTAAGACCGTAACAAGACTCCATGCCCACAAACACCCAATGCCTTGGGTTTGCATCTCCTCTGGCAGACAGCCCAAGGGCCAGAGGGTCTCCCATTGCTCTGCGCAGGACAGACACCCCCTGTATCAGCCACCAATTGCTTATGAGACCTGGGCTCTTCACAGCAGCTTCCCACACAAGCTCTGACCCCATCAAACATACAAGATGGTTGCTTGTGCACATAGACCCTTCGCAACCACAGCCCCGGCCCTGGAACTCCACCTGTTGGGCCACACTCCTTGCACCCCACCACTCCCTGAGACCCCTTCTCCAGCTGCTGTGGCACAAGGTCCAGCTTCATCCTTTCCCTCACCCACCTCTGATGCTGGAGCATGGGAGAGGGATGGCACCTTCAGTGCCATCAGGGCCTAAAGGACACAGATCCTCAAGGGCCTACAGTGCAAAAAGCAGGTCAAGTTAAGAAGAAAGACGTCATTTTACTGTTTGCAAGTACGCGAGCACGGATCCTCTCGCCACCCTCGCCCACCCTGCCAGGGTTGGGCAGGGGAGGTCGGGGCACGGGAAATCATCTCCTCATCCAGAGCCAGGTGTTGAGGAGGCAGGCGGAGATCAAGACGGAGTAGACCAGGGCTTCTTTCTGCCGCCAGGCATCGCACTGCTCCTCAAGGGTGCGGAGCCTCCCCGAGATCCTCATCAACTGCAAGGGAAGAAGTGAGGGCCACCGTCAGCCCTGCAGCAAAGTGCAGGACACTGGTGACGCCCCAGAGGTGTGGGACAGCAAGGTATGGAGGGATGGGAGCTGCCGTCTCCTTCCGGTCCTCCTCTTCTACAGCAAACAGCTATCTTGGCGTGGGAGAATTAGCAGCAGTACTGCAGCTCCTGAGCAGATGCTCCAGGAAAAGGTCCTTCCCATCAGGAGAGCATCTGAGCCCTCCACTGCCAGGAGATGGAGGGGTCTGGATGTCTCCTGTAGCCTCAGGGTAGGAACTCGATGGGGCAACACTCATGGAAGTCCTCCTCTGCCTCTCCGTTAGCAGCATCAGCCAGGACTAACTTGGCCACGCCAGCCCCTCAGGACTGAGAACAACCCCCCGGAGCCTCCTCACCCACTCCTCCCCACGGCTTTCCCAAGAAACATTCGCAGCCCCTTCACCCCCGTCTCACCTGCTTTCGCATCACTGCCATCTCAGCCACCTCCACCTCCTCCAAGGTGCTCTCTGGGGCCGGGACAGTTTCCTGGGAGCTGGGGAAGAAAAAGAGAGATGCAGATGGACAAACGTTGCTCGAGAGGTGCAACTGCCTTCCCCCACACTGCCGCGGGGAGCCGAGCCACGCGGGGAGCATGCGTGTGTGTGTCCAGGGTGTGCTGTGCAGCATCAGGAGAAAGGAACAGCACCTTCACAGCATCTGCTCAGCTCTTCTTAACCCCCTTTGTGCCTATTTACACCCCTCCACCATGCACCCCACAGTGACCACAGCAAAACATACAGCACATGCCACGACAGACAGAAAGAGGGAAAACACATGCTTGCATTTCTTTAGAGGTCCAACAGAGGAAAAAAACTTGGTATTTACCGAGCATCCATTCTCTATAGTCAGAGGAACTCACTGAGGGTTGGATAAATCATCTCTAGAGCCCATCAGGTAAATACATATCACAGGGCAACGGCGAAATGGAGGGATGATCTCGTTTCTATCAGCAGGTGAGGATCCTACTGGTGGGAAGCAGCCATCAACTGGGGGGAACTATCTGAGCAAATGCATCAGCCAGCAGAAGAGGGTCCTCTGTTTGCTGAGACAAGGATTTGTCCCTCTCCTGTATTTCCAGATACCACAAGCTCACTTTCCCCTCCCTCCCCAACAACAAAAAAAATAATAAAGTATCACTTTTTGCTCTTACAGCAAATTTTACCCACACCTTGAAACATAAACAAGCAACCCAAGCACGTGCCACTTTTTTCCATCCCTGGAAACAAAGGGGCCACCCCTGGGATTAGCTGCTGTGCTGGCAGAGGCAACACAGACCAGGGATCTCCAGGGCATCTCCTGGAGACACAAGCCTTGCTGCAGGGCCCACAGCACCGAGCCACAAAATAAAGTGAGAAAAATCAAAATTGCTATGTTCGGTCTGTTGTTCCAATCATTACAGGCTGCTACAGCAGGTCTTCTAGAATCACAGCCCCTCTACGCACACCAGTAACTCGCTGATACGTAGGGGTTAATGAGCATCTGACCCCACTCCTTCGGAGACCTGAGGGAGGGGAGGGTATTTATTCCCGTTTGCAGGAATCAACATGATGTTGATCTCACTGAAGACAAGCCAGGACAGCGTGCGGTGACTCGGTGAATCACCAAAAATACCGCCTGAAAATACTTTTGCGAGATAATACCTCCAGGTAATGCAGCTGCAGAGTGAAATGAAAGTCACAACAGAGAGAAAATCCAATTTCCCCCAGCTCAGAGCCATTAAAAAGGGACACATCCTGCAGCTTCTGACTGAGAAATCCCAGTTGATACAGGTGACCAACCTTTAGAGACTAGAAATTACCTTCCAGTGACTCATACCCTTCAAGATGTCACTGTCAGGCAAATATTGCAGCCTCTGTCCAAGACCAGACTTTTCTTTATTAAAATCTCAGGACAAACAAATTGGCTCAGTCATTTTTGGTGTTTTTTATTGTTGCATAGGGGTACATCGCTGTCCTACTGAGGAGACACCGAATGCACCTGAAGTGATGCAGAACACCAAGAAGAGGCATTTCACGGGGTCTGGATTCAAAGGGAGATGGAGACCTGGGGAGGGGTCTGGGACTCACCCCACTGCATTACAGCAGCTCCACAAGCTCCCACCTCTCCTGGTACCATGACCTAAACCTCCTCTACTGCTGATGGGAGGCGGGAGAAAGCCTTATGTAGCCACTAACCAGATCTGTTGGCATGGCCAGACTTTTTTTTTTTTTAAAAAAAAAAATAATTTTAAAAAGCAACATTTGAAGATAGTCAGCCTACTGCAGTTAAAAGCAGGGACATCACTTTGCACCACCCACCAGCAGACAGCTGGGGAGGGAAGGCAGTATGTGCCACTGGCGGCACCGATGATGGATGCTCGCTCTCCTCCCCGGCCGCCGGCAGGCTTTGCTCAAGGAGAATTAGAAGTACTTAGATGTTCCTCCTGGTGCTCAGCAGCCTTAGAGCAGTGGGGACACCTTAAGGCTGCAACGATGCCTTTGAAGACATTAAATTTACTGCGCTTGCACAGATAAGAACGTGGCGGAGGCAGTTCCTCCAGCACGTCGGGAGAGATTGAGGTCACTGCCTACCTGCTCCAGCGAGCACGCAGCCACCCTGCCCGGAGGCACCAGCTACGGGATGAGTAACTCGGTGAAGCCAGCTCGTGGAAAAGGTTAATTAAGAGTGAGCAAGACACAGCCAAGGGTGCTGGGAGCCTGCAGGAGAGAGTGTCTCAGGGACTTTGGTTCCCTTCACACATTTCTCTCCATCGAGCTACCAAGACACGCAGAAGAATTAGTACTTCCTTAGCAGAGAAGAGCAGCTGAAATCCCAGCAAGGTCCCAGGCAGTGTTTGGTCACTCGGGGTGGCCGGGGGGACCCGTGTTAAGCTGAGCAGGAGACACAAGCTGGGCTGGGTTAGCAGGGGTGCACCCCGGGGACAGGCGAGGAGCAGAGTCTGGAGCCACACAGGACCATCCTGCTCCCGCACCACGCAGCCTGCAGTTCACAGAGCTCCTGACTCAGCCAGGCAAAGGCAAGTCCTTGCAGAGTGACAAGGAGGTGGCTCGAGACGAGCCAAAGTCACCTGGACGGCACTGGGTCTTGCAGAGAGTTCTGGACACGGTGGAAGAGCACCTGGCCCAGCTGGTACATGGTTTGGAAGATGTTCTGCATGGAGTAGATCCTGCCTGTCTCTGCGAAGAGGGGGAGCGGGGCCCCGCGTGTGGGCAGGGGACACACATCTGGCCTGGGGTACACACAAAATCACGCCTGTTATTTCCTGGCCTCCTGCAGCACGGGCACAGCCTGGGGTTTGGTGGCGCCCTTCATCCCTTCAGCAGCTCCAAGCATCTCTGGGCGATGCCATGGGCACCCAGACCCCCATGTCACCGGGGGGAGAACGCCCTCCAGCAGCCTCTAGGCTCAGAAGCAGTTGCCCAACTCTTCCAAAGCCAACCATAGCCATGTGATCACCACGCCTTCACCAGCTGCTCTCACAGGGGTTGCAGAAGGCAGCTCTCCTGCCACTCAAGACAACCCTGGACTTCTAGGGGGAAAAATGCCTCTGCTCTAGGATTGCTAGAGACAATTTCTCCATTGGAGAGACTCTGGAGCCCAAGACCATGAGCAGAGGGTCACTATCACAATGCTCACTCAAAGAGCTGAAAAGCAAGACTGATCTTAGCCCACCCTGTCTGCAAGGCACCTCAAGTTTCAACAAGCCTTGAAGAAACCCAGCTAAGTCCTCGTGCCTCGTTTGCCAGTGGTCACCTGCCCATAGACCCCAGCGTTGAGTCACGCTGGTGGCTCAGGAGCAGGAGAGCACATTGCAAAGCACCAAGAGGAAGACGGGCAGCGTCAGAGAAACCAGGACAAGCCAGAGCAGACAGCAAGGTCCTCTTGGCCCAGTGGCCAGGGAAGGACTGACACTGCTCCCAGCCTGCTGTGAGAGGGAATGTGCTCTCCCACAAGCATCTGAGCAGAGAGCTCATCGGCCTGGGGGCCACCTCCGTTGTCTGGCTGAAACTTCTCTGACACCAGAAGCCTTGATCCTCCTGTGCAAGAGCAGGACTTGCCAGACACTACCTTGCCCCAATCGGATACCCTCCCCACCTCAGGGCACTGACACCAGAGAGCATCAAAGCAGCAGAGACATCAGGAGATGCTGATGTCCACCCGCCCCAGAAAGCTTTGGCTTATGCTCACCGCTGGTGGTGCTGGCCTGGGCTGTGCAAGGCCAGCTGGGCACAGTCACTTGGAGTCCTCTCCCGCCGTGACCTGTTGCTGTGATAGCCCTGTTGGCATCAAACACAACCAGGTTAGGGCAGAGACACCACACAAGGCAAGCCCAGCCCTGTATTCTGCATGGTCTGGAACACCAGGAGCCCGTGCATATGGGGAAAGCACTCTGTGGTGGGAGCATGAGCCCCAACGAGCTGGAGTGGGTTGGGGAGACATCCTCAGAGCAGGGTGAGAGTCACCAGCAAGAAGCCTGCTGACCTGACCTCTATTGGGATCAAAAATCCTGAACCTAACATGTCCAGGAATAGCTTTTGAATCTCAGGGAGGTGAAAGTCCTTGGGAAGGCAGATCAGCAGGTCCAGCAGCCAAACCAAGCCTTTGTTGGCCCATATCAGGGGCCTCTCTTTGAATTAGTTCCACAAGAGGTTAAAATCCTCTTTCAACTCTGACACCAGAACCCAATATGCTGCAATAACAGCTCCATGGCGTACTTCAAAGAGAAACAGTGGTTCAAAAGGGACTTCAAAAGTAGCAGAAGGAGGTTGTGGTGGGACTGCACCTACCTCAGCCTATCTCCTGCTCACAAAATGCAGCAGGAGATCTGGCTGTGTCAATGTCTTAGCATATGGGTGGGCACTAGTTATGGGACAGAAAGAAATCCCACCACCCCTACACCAGCAGAGGTAGCTGGTACCCACCAGGAGGTAGCACTCTGGAAGGTGATTTCTGGCTTGGGTTGATAACAGACCTCTGGAGAAACCCAATGCTGGGATTGTGCCCCTTCCCACCACAGGCAAACCCCCGTCCACTCTCAATACAGTACCAATCGTTTGCGTTTCTGGGAGCTTGATCTGCTGGGTATGTGCAGAAAGGGGAGTTCCCTCAGGTGGGTGGGCTGCGCAGAGGTGTCCGGGGACATGTGCACCACGACAGAGGGGACCTTCCTTTGCTGGTTCAGCAGGATGGGCCTCAAACTGGCATCTGATATTTCTACAGAGAGGAAAGAGGGAAGAATTGAACCAACCTGAATTCCCTCAGGACAGGAAAGAAGAGAAATTCACCCATGCAGGAGAGCCAACCCTGATGGCTGTTACCAGATGCACATCAAAACCATGTCTCCCAGGTGTAAGCAGCAGGACAGCCCAGAGAGGCATGGACCAGAAAGCAACCAGACACACTGCTCCTGGAAAGTGAGGTTTGGGAGCTGTTTTTCAAAGAGACGGGACTGTATGTCTCTGCATCCCAAAGCAGGGAGCCTACCAAAGGCCAAAAGGGAACTGGAAGAGATGTGGAGGGAGATACTTCCACATTTTGCTCCTTACCTTTAGAAGCCAAGACCCCTCCTGCCTTCTGGTGGTCACCTTTCCCCACCTCTCCCCAAGCATCTCCCCTATCCTGTCCTTTCTTCCAGAAGGAAGCTAACTGCAATATCTGCCCCCGTCCTCTCCTCTTGCAAAGCAAACCACTGGGGACTTCATAAAGGGATCCCGTTCCCTAGGATGTCGTAGAGCCCCATCAACCTTCAGCCATCCCAAAAGACAACCCAGGACATTACCTGTGAGAGAAATCTTATCAGGGATGTACATCTGAAAGGAAGGAGGGACATCATCTGTCACCGGCTCCTCATCCAAAGGGCTGAAGGCATCTGCTACCTTCAGCCTGTTGGGAACCTGCATCCTTTGATTGATGGCTTCTGTGAAGAGCAGGTCACAGCGGACTCGGTTCAGGTCCAGTCCCCATAACGGCCACATCTTTTTTTTATTTCCTCAGATTGCTTGAGCACCCTGGGGTTTTACACAGAAGAGAAGAAAGCCAAGTGGTAGCAAGCAGCTCTTCCAAACTGGCACCTGAGCAGGGACAACAATACGTGCTACAGGACAGCTAAAATATAGAGAGAAACAACCCAAAAGATCAGAGTTTTCCCAGAGAATGGGGTGTCACACACAGCTACATGTCCTGGGAGCAAAGCATGAGCTTAGCACCTATTGCCTCAGCTGACAGCAAGGGAAGGGCAATAGTTCAGCACACCACTGGGAGAAGAACAGTTCAGTATATCCTAAAAACTAATGGGAAAAAAAGTTTTCTTTTCCATCCAGAAGTAAAGATTTTGTGTTCATACACCTTCAAGGAAAAATGAGGGGTTTTTTATAAATAAATTAAAAAAAAAAAAAGAGATTCCAGGTTGCCACAGGAAAAGCTGAGCACAAAACTCTTTCTCCACACACTCTTTTCCTGCAGTATCCCCAGGGCCATACCCCATTCCCCACCCAATCCAGTGCCCATCTCATCCAGTGACCCACAGGAAGCTGAACAAGATGGACTTTGCTCCAAGCAGAGCTGCCAGATGCTGAACCCTCCTCCTAGAGGAGAAAGGAAAGCACACGTCAGCTCCCCCAGGACCAGCACAGGCTCCCCTCTCTCCCAGGAGGGGACTGGGACCGAGGAGGACACAGCCACCATCTCTCACTGCTCCTGGGGGCAGCCGACAGCAGCAGGAGCAGGACATGGATGTTATTGGGGGGTTTGTAGCTGCTCAGGTCAGACAACTCCCCTGTGCCTCAGTTTCCCCTTTGCTGAGTCCCAGGGCTTTGAGAAGTGCTCTGGGGCCACAATGTCCCACCGCTTTCACTGAGTGGTGCGAGCAGAGGGCAATCAACACACATTTTTGAGAAAGAAGCGCCCCCTCTTCCCCCCCCAAAAAAAACCCACCTTCCTGGCTCCCGCTCTTTATTCTCTCTCACAAAGCTGCAGCCAAGGAGAAAACCCCAACAAGCGAGGGCTGCTGAGGCTGCCAGACCCCAACTGGACCCCAGCGCTGCCCCAGCATCCCAGACGGGTCACATCCACGCACAGCCCCCCCGTGCACCCTCCTTGCTGCTGCCCTTTGAGCTCGCCATGCCCAAAAAGGTCCCCTGTTGCCTCCAGGTCAAAATCTCCACCCTAAGAGGGGCCGCTTGCCCCAGCACAGCCCAAAGAGCCAGAGGAAGGAGAGGTTTTCCTCTTCCAGAGCTCAAGAGGGTGAAACGGGAAGAGGCAAGAGGGAGCGTGCAGGGGCCCTGCTGCCTTTGATCATGTCTGGGGACTATATTTAGCTCCCAGATCTCTGACATCATGTTTCCAGCCCGCCAGGCTGCTCCCAGACACACTCGCTGCTGCTTCTCGGGGTGCTTCGGACCCTCTTGGCTGCCCCAGCCCCCTGCCACCCCCTGGGAGAGGGAGCAGGGGGTAAATCCTTGGGGAGCAGCACTGCTTCCCAAAAGTGGTGAAGGATGACGGGAGACATGGCCCCTGAGCCACCAACCCCATCCCCTGGGTCCTGGAACACCAGGCTGGCAAAACTGGCTCCACAGCTGCAAGAACCAGCCCTTCCAGTAATCACCTGCCTCGCACTGCTCTCTCTGTCATTAAAAACCTTTTAATTAGAGAGACACACGTTTGCCCACCATCAGCTGCAGCGATTTCCTGCTTCCAGCCACACAGAGACGAGATCCCCATCTCTGCAGCCGGGTCTGCCCCGGAGGTGCTGCCCGAGACACGGTGTGGGGGGGCACAGCAACCCCCCCCGCGGGCCCACACCATCTCCAAAACCCTGCCCAGACCCAACACTGGCACGGGTGACACCAACCCACAGGTGTCACAACACACAGACACGCGCCACGCTTCTCCTCAAAACCTCTTAGAAAGTGGATTTTTGCAGGACATCCCCCCACCCCCACGGCTCAGGACCAGGGCAGTAAATCCTGGGATGGTCCCATAAGTCTTGGGATGGTCCCAAAACAGTATCAATCCAACAGGAAGAACCTGCCACAGACACCCTAGCCCCACGGTCCACAGCCATGGAGGCCACCAGGATTCCCCTTCACATTCGTGGTGCTTTAGAGGAGCAAACTGCCTGTGTTGCTTCCTCAGTCTGCTCTCTGGAAACCAGCATATATTAATAACAATAAATCTGGAGAGGGCAGAATGGTTCATTTTCTAATCACCTATGAAACTGCTGCAGCTCCCAAAGAGCAGAGAGATGCGGGGGGGGGGAGAAGCAGGCTCAGAGAGACTAAGCTATTAAGAAAAGAAAAAGCAACAAAAAAAAATATATAAAATCAGCTGTCAAAACCTGTAAGTACAAAATGCTTAAGTGGCTGGATTTCCTCCTTTAACTTTCTGTAGGGCTTTTTCTAGCTCTTGCCAAGCAATGCCCCCCCCCCCCCCCCGACCCCCGCCGGTGGAAGAAAAAGGCTTCTCAGCCTCTGCTTTGGCACTTCTCCTCGCATTTCCAGGGACAGGGAATTTCCAACACACTTAAGCCTGTGAGTCGGTTTAAGTCCTGCAAGTGGGGAAAACCTGCCCTGGGGAGGGAAACCTCACAACCTCCCTCTCCTTCCCTCCCTCCCTCCCTCCCCAGCCCAGGATGCTCCATAGCCCCCCAGGAGGCAGGCGGGGGTACCAGCCTGCTCCAGCCCCCCCACCTCTCAGGATGGGGTGCTGGGGTGCGCAGCCCTCTGCTACTGGAGCTGACCTCGCTCACAGCTTCGTTTGGGGCTGTAACGTCACAGCGGGGGGGGGGGGGGGGGGGGGGGGGGGGGGGATACGACAGGTTTTGTCACCCGGCTAGGGTCAAGCCTCAAAGCCGGGATGACCCCCCCCGCCACCCTTCCCCGTCCCCCCGCATCCCCCGGCCTCGGCTTAGGGATGCGCTGAGGAGCAAAAGGGCTCCGGGGACCCCAGAGGCAGCCCCCCCCCGGCTCTGATCCCCGCGGGGGGGGTAAGGAGGGGGGGCTGAGAAACTCGGGTCAGGGGACACGGGCGAGAAGGAGCCGGACACCCCCGGGGTGGGAGGTGGGAAGGGAGCGGGGCTGGGGGGCGGCTCCAGGACACGATAGGGATTCCCAGTCTTCCCGGGGGTGGCATCCCGCCCCTCGCCCGCCCGCCCCCCCCCCTTGCCAGGGACCCGCTGCCGGACGTGCTCCCCCGCCGGGACCGGGGCTGGCGGCAGAGCCCCCTCCCGTCCCGGGGTCCGCCTCCCCCCGGCTTTGCGGCGAGTAAAGGGGAGGGAGGTTGCGGGGAGGTGGGGGGGGGAAACGACGACTTACTTTTTTTTTTTTTTTTTTCTGCAGTCCAAGGCTACTGTCGGACCGGTAAACAGCCGCTCCCGCTGCCAACGGGGGCGGGACCGGAGTGGGGGGGCCAACACAACCCGCCCTCCCCGCAACCCGCCCGCCACCCTTAAAGCCACAGCCGGGCTAATTAACGAGCTCATCAGCGCGGCACACACACCCCCTGGCAGGTCAGCCTCTGCCAGCACCCACCGGGGGACAGAAGCAAAGCCAGGGGCTTCACCACGTTGTGCGTGTGTCCCCCCCCCCACGCCCCGTCCCCACGCACACGCATCTCAAGGCGGGCGGGGGGGTTTGCGGGCGAACCAACCCACGCTTCAAGGTGGGGGGCTTAGCCAGGCTCCTCTTGGCACATGCCCACGGGCATGACACCGGCTGTGTCCCAGCCACAGCGTGTCCCCCATGCCACCGTGGGAGCCCCCCCCCCCCCCCCGCCCCGCCCGGGGCAGTAGCGGGGACGGCGACCGTCCGAGCGCCGGCGGTGATGTCCCCTGCCTCTCATGATGTCCCCTGCCTCTCGGGGGAGCAGGCAGCGATAAAAAGATCCGTTTGGGATGAAGGACAGTTTCAAACACTTCTGAAAGGGGGACAGAGTCCAAGACCTGACCGTAAAATCTCGGTTTTGAAAGGGCTTAAAATAAATCCCACGCTGCCCTAGTCTCGCTATTTAAAGGGGATTATCTAAGAGGTTTAGGAGCACACAGAGGAACGGCAAGACAACTTGTGCACCTCAATCCCCTCAAAGACCTTAGGAAAATCCTCCAACCTTCACCTACCGACTGCCCAGGGCCACAGGACACCCTCCAGCTCCCACCCAGAGTTGCAACCACGCACCCAGGGAAGTCAAAAGTCTCCTGTGGGATGTGTGGGATTTGTTCCCAACCTCCAGAGATGGTCCCCTCGTCCCTGGGGACCGCGCTGCAGCTGTGCCCAGGATGGGTATCAGAGCCATTGTCCCACAGCTGCCTCCATCACCCCTGTGAGTTGTGCCCAGTGAGACAAACACCACCAACACCACCACCCCCCCCCGTGGGAAAAAGCCACCCTGTGCCACTCAGACAGTGAGGGTTTTTTAATAAATACCTTTTTTTTTTTTTTCACAGAAATATACCAAGTTTTACAGATTACAAACTGCAGGGATAATGACCGAGCATCAAAGACAGAGGATGCAGAGAGCCCTTCTGTCTCCCTCCCTTTCTCTCCAGGCTCTGACCCCGACACTCGCTGTCAGGTCTTCCCATAACCCCGATTTGCTAAGGCTGAAAGGCAGAGTAAAGGCCTGGGAGGGGACAGACAAGGTGCCAGCAGCTGCCAACCCCACATGTCCTGCCCCAGGAACGGGGGTGAGTCTCAGCTCTGGGCTGAGGACACCTTCTGTGAGAGCATCGCTGGGACAGAGCAGGGTTCAGGCAGCCGATGGACGTACAATAGCCTTTCAGTGCTGGTGGAGAGACTGGTGCTGGGGTGAACACCAAGGGGTGGCAGTGCTGGAAGTTTCTGGGCTACTCCTGGGGGTTTGGTGAGCACAACCCCCTTTGTAACCCATCGGACATGACTGGGAAAGGACAGCCCCATTGCTTGGACCCCAAAAGCAGCTGCCCAGGAAAAGGGGGACACTCTAGTCCCACAGCAAAGCACCTTGTTCTGCCCTGCCCTGGCACCACGACCACCCAGCAGTCAGGTGCAACAGGGTTTGGTCCCGCTCCTGACCCACCAGCATCACCATGTCGTGGCATGGTCAGTCAGCTCTCACCTCTGTCAGCAGGCCCTCCATGCCACCAAGCACTCTGCCCACCAGAGAGGTCTGCAGGAGAGTGGGGTCTCATATGCCCCTTTGCCTGCTCTGGAGGACAAAGAGCCCCAAAGAGAAAGGCCAGGCAGGATGAAAAGATTTGGGGTCAGCACAGGGGACATTTGGCCCATCCACAGTCCACCTGTGCTGGCATCCCACCTCTGGGGCAGACACCAGACAGGCCACGCTCCAGGACAGAGGAGCATCCCCACTGCTTAAAGCCATGGGACCACCACCTTGAGGTCAGAGATGACCCTATCGGCCAGCTCCACCACAGCCATGGCCACCTCCAGCTGCCTGGCACCCCATAGTGGGGAAGCAGAGAGTATCAGGAAAAGGACCTGCTGCTGCAAAGTCACTTACCTGACGTACACACAAGCCTTTCCCCTTTTCCAAAGGGA
This sequence comes from Gallinago undulata, assembly GCA_026546715.1. NCBI lineage: Eukaryota > Metazoa > Chordata > Aves > Charadriiformes > Scolopacidae > Gallinago > Gallinago undulata. Next base: position 5,349,349 of record JAOTQQ010000063.1, on the reverse strand, counting down.
TCCAGGAGATCAGAGAACACCTCCCTGACTGGTCCTCCCTGATCTCCCGACAGCAAATATTGCTACAGGCACCGCAGGATGGACCGGGCTCCCCACTCCCAACTGGGCAGCAAATCCACCCAAGGGAGACAATTTCTCCCCAAACAGAGCACGGACACTGACCATGGGGACGGACAGAAATTCACTGCGCCCCTTCCTCCATCCCCAGCTCCTAAATCAGGGCCCCGAGCAGCAAAACGGGGTTGGGGGCCAGCGAGGACATGGGGTAAGGCTGAGCAGCATCCCAGGAGAGGCAGCCAGGCTGGTTTCAACCGTGGGAAATGTGATGGGGGAAGTTGGGGAGATCAAAATGCACCATGGGGAGACCCCCGCGTGGAGCTGGGCTCCGGCTGCTACAGCACTTACGTGAGCAGGGGAGGGGGGGCGAGGGGGCAGGAGAAGGCTGGCTGGCTCCAGAGCCACCCCCCGCAGCCCAGCTTCACCCCACTGGGGGCGGGGGGGGAGAACGGCGATTTGTTTGGTTGGTTTTTTTTTTGGTTAGGAGGGTAAGGCTATCGTGTGATGGCACCAGCTTGTACAGGTGAGACGGGGTGCCCAGTGGCACCTGAAAAGGGGGTCCCGGGCATGGCGGAGGGAGGGAGGGGGGGTGGGGGGGGGTGAGCGTGAGTGTGTGAAGAGGCAGGAGGGAGGCAGACCCGCTATTTCGCAGGGGCAGCGGCCACGATCTCCTCGTACTTGGGCGGCGGGTCACTGTAGGAGACGCTGGTCTCTTCCCCGCTGCTGCTCTCCGGGTGGCCCGTCACCTCCTCGTAGGAAGGCGGAGGGGTGGCACTGGACAGTCTGGAGAGGACGGAGACCGAATGCTCCGGCGGGCAGAGGGTGCCCTCTTGCTGGGGGGCTCCCGCAGCTCTGCCATCTCCAGCCACCCGGCCGCTTGCTTCTCGCTGATACTGGGTTTCCCCTTGGCTTTGCGACCGCTCCCGGTACACCATGACCCTGGGGAGGCTGCGTCCCGTTCTGCTGGCCAGGTATCGGTTCTGGGCATAGGAAGGGCGGTGGCGGGTGGCCTTTTGAAGCTGGCACCTCCAGATGATGAAGAGGGCGATGACTATCAGAAGGGCCACCCCCAAGAGGGGCACCACCACGTACATAGCGTCTGAGCGCTCCGCGCTGTGCCCGGGGTCCTTGACGGAGTAGACAGAGTTGGTGTAGCCCTTCCAAAACTCCATCTGTGGCAGGAACAGAGACGCGACCGTCATGCGCTGCAGGTGGGACCCCCCCCTGACCGCCACCAGCAATAATCACTGCCCTCCCTCGGCCCACAAAAGGGCCAGCTTTTCAGCCACCCCCCACCAACACTCTCACCGGGGCTGCCAGCATCTGAAGCACCAACATAAAAATGTCAAATATCCCTCAAAAGTAGTCAACAGCCCCTGTTGCCAAGTAGATAGAAATTTGGCTAACACCAGCCCCAGCCTGGAGGGTCAGGGACACCACCACAAATTTCCCACACGTGCCACGGGAGGGCCAGCTCGACCTGCAGCTGCGGGCAAGGTGTCCTGGCAACGCCGAGGTGAGGGCATTGCCCAGGAAGGGAAAAGCCATGCCGGCAAGCAAGGCCACAGCATGCAGGAGAGGACAAAGGGAACAGGAGAGGCCGTTCCCCCTGTGCTTTCCTTCTCTGAGGTGTAAGCCCTCAGGCATCCACTGGGGAGCAGGGCAGGACAAACCCACCGTCTGCTCCTTGTTCTCGAACACTTCCTTGACCTCCTCATAGCTGCAGACCTCCTCGATGCACTCCCGCTCGATGGTGCCCTGCCGGATCTCCTCCAGGAAGCCGTTGGCTCGGGGGAAGCGCTTCAGGACGGAGTGGGCATTCCTGGCCCCCAAGAACACTGCAACAACACAAGGCAGAGACACGTTGAGCAGAGACGACCCCACACTTGGCCTCCACCTGCCCAGGTTTTCCCACCCAGCTTCCCACAGGATTTTGGTGATACAGGCATCCCAAACACCAAAAGCCCAGGGCTACGATTCATTTAGCACAGCAGAGTGCCCGTTGAGGGAGAGGACACCCAGAGGGGTGCAGGGCTCTTGGGATCTGCCCAGGGACATACAGCACCAGGAGCATCCTTCCAGCAGGGCTGAGATGTTAGAGACACTGGAATCGGCAGCTGCAGACCTTATCAGACAGCTGAAGAAGACACAGAAGGCTCCAGAAAGATTTGTTTTCAACCTCTTGCCCCTGATGGGATTTCACCTTTTCTGCAGGGCAAGGAAGGGTTTCTTCTTATATTCAAGTTTGGGCTTGAATTCAAGTAAACTTGAATATAAGAAGTTCCACCTAAACATGAGGAGGAACTTCTTTACTTTGAGGGTGGCAGAGCACTGGAGGTGCTGCCCAGGGAGGTGGTGGAGTCTCTGTCTCTGGAGACATTCAAAACCCACCTGGACAACTTCCTATGCAACCTGCTCTGGGTGGACCTGCTTTGGCAGGGGATTGGACTAGATGATCTCCAGAGGTCACTTCCAACCCCATGTCATTGATTCTGTGAAGAAACCACTGGTCAAGCTGGGACACCAATCCAGGCCTCTCCACTGAGACACAGGGCCAGCACCGAGATGGACTCACAACACAGAGTGCATTGTGCATCATCCCACAGTCCTCCCCATGCATCACCCCAGAGCCTCCTCTCTTGCTTCACACCTCCACAGCCCCCCAAGGAGGGAGCCAGACAGCCTGCTGGAAGCTGGTGTCCCCACTGCCAGCTGCTCCAGGGCCATGTAAGCTCAGGTGGCTTCAGGGACCCTGTTCAACTCCCAGACAAACCAGTGTCTTCTCCCAGGCCCAACAAGGGCAAACATCCCCAACACACAGATGCTGAAAGGGGCCTGAGCAACCTCTCCTTAGATGGAATCATGTTCTCATCCCTACTGTATTTTGGTACGGAGGCCTCACAAACCTTCCTCTGCTCCCAAAGCCTGGGAGACTCCGTGTTGCCCACATGAGATCCTCCCTGCAGTCAGGAAGCCAGGCTGAGCAGGAGCAGCACCTTCCTGCCCACAAGAGACACAGCCCTTTCAAAGCCTCTCCCCCCATATTCTGCAGGAGAGACACCTCCATGGGGTGTAAGTACCTACCAGGGCTTGCAGCAGCATGGGAGAGGCACACAAGTTGTTAGCCAGAAAGCAGCAACCCCACACAAACCACAGCCCTTCCAGAATCCAAACATCCCATGCAGCATTCCATAAGTGTTTCCATAATGCAGCTCAACACTCTCAGCTGAAACCTGGCACCACGTCTTCCCACCCAGCCACATCATCATGTTGCTTCCCTTGCGGAAGATGAATCTGTTCAGCTGGCTGATCCACAGGAACCTATTTACCTCCTTCACCCTCAGGCTCAGTCTTCCATTGGATCAAGCAGATGAACCAACTCAAACCACAGCAACATCACCAGATGCGGGACAAAGAGGCAAGGGGACAGCTGGAGTCTCCCCTTGGACCAGCTCGGCTGTGACACAGAATATGGAGCTTGGTGAAGATCAAACTTAACAGTTAGTGAAGAGCTACCAACTTCTTTCATTAAGTGCTGTGTCCAGCTTTGGAGTCTTCAGCACAAGGACATGGACCGGTTGGAGCTGGTCCAGAGGAGGCCACGGGGATGATCAGAGGGCTCTGATGTTTCCTCTGCTGTGAGGACAGGCTGAGAGAGTCAGGGTTGTTCAGCCTGAAGAGAAGGCTCCAGGGAGACCTTATAGCCCCTTCCAGTACCTAAAGGGGGCTACAGGAGAGATGGGGAGGGACTCTTTATGAGGGAGTGGAGTGATAGGACAAAGGGTAACAGTTTTAAACTGAAAGAGGAGAAATTTAGATTAGATATTAGGAAGAAATCCTTTGCTGTAAGGGTGGTGAGACACTGGAACAAGTTGCTCGGAGAAACTGTGGATGCCCCATCCCTGGAGGGGTTCAAGGCCAGGTTGGATGGGGTTTTGAGCAACCTGGTCTAGTGGGAGGTGTCCCTGCCCGTGGCAGGGGGGTTGGAAATGGATGATCTTTAAGATCCTTTCCAAACCATTCTATGATTCTATGATTCTATGATTAGGGGCCTTTCAGCAGAGACCAAAAGGTTTCCTTCTGCTTTACCTTCCATGTATCCTTCTAAAACAATACAGCAAGGTGTTTGTGAGAGTATTTAGAAATGTCAAGGCAGGGACAAGATCACGGCGGAAGGAACTACTACTGTGTGTCACCATCCCATGCTTGGAGGCACCGTGCTCTTTTTGTGCTGTGTTAATGCATTTCCCCCCCGTGATTTATTAATGGCTTGCTTCAGTGAGAGAATCTGCAGAGGGCTGAACCACTGAGGTGTGAATGAAGAGCAGCATGAATGATGTGAGTCAGAGACCTTCCCTCAGAACTGACTTTATTATGCAAAGCTTTTTTTCTTTTTTTTTCTTTTTTTACAAGGACAACTGAAAAAGCGTTTTCAAGAGGCACAGAAGGCATCTCGCAGGAGGGCAGGGATGGGCTTGCCTTGGCTTTCGCAGTTGAGGAAGGCTGTCCTGGCTGGAGAAGGAACAGGTTGGCAAGGACCTGAGAAGGCCGACCTTCTCTTGAGCCTTTCCAGAACGGGATGAAATTTTGCAAAGGCACCATCCGTTCCACAAATGTCCTATCCATCGGTGGAGAAGTCTGGCCTCACCTCCTTTGCCTCCTGCCTTTGATCTGGCTTCGGTATCAACTCTCCCCTTCCTCAGCACTTGTGTCTGAGCCTCTCTCCGGCTTCCTCTGGACATCTTGGAGCAACAAGCTTGGCCACAGATCTCACCATGAGGGTTTTCCATCCCTGCAGATACCAGTCACTTGACCCCTTCCCTGCTTTGCCGTGATGAACTGGCCGCTATGGTGGGAAATAAAAAGACACACAGGCAGGCAGGTATCATGAGCAATGTCCCAACTGAGAGCATGCTGAGATGGGGGTTCATGCCTCCCCCCACATCCAGTTTCCCTCAAGGACCTAGAAACAGCAGAAGAGCAGCAACTAAGTCACTGCTCCCTCCCCTTTTTTTATGCAGAAAGTGTGAAGAGCTCCCACAGGCCTGAGGACCAGAGCAAGAAAACCAATGGCCTTCAGGAAACAAGAGCCTTGCCAACTCTCATTCAGCCTGGATGCCCAACTGACAGGAAAAAACAGACAGCTGAGCAGGTACTGTCCCCAAACTGCAGGGCAGAGGGGACTTCCCATGCCCAGAAGCCTCGGTACTGACCCCTTTTGCCTCTCCAAGTCTCCCCACACCAGCTGGAGAACCGGTGCTCAGGAAGGATCAGAGCTTTAGGCAGGGGGAGCAGGAGCAGGGCTGGGTTCACCACATCCCTGCTGGGTTTCCTGAGGTGCTGGTGGCCCCTGGTGGCAGGCAGGCTTGGTCACACCATGACCCCACCGCTCTGCCACCCGCAGAATGGCATTCTCTGCAGAACAACAAGTGGCTGTGTCTGTGGAGGGACAGCCAGGGCTGCACGCTGCCGGAGAGCATGTGATGGCAAACATGCTGACCACCACATCCCCCTCCTGCATGTCAGGGTCACCACGAAGGGGACTGCTTGTCAGGGGACATTGCCACCACAGGGACACCTCCCACAACCAGTAAGTGCTGGTGAGCCAGCACCTGGGCTCTGGGAGGGAGAAAAGGCAGCAGTGGAGGAAGGCAGGGACCCTCTTCATTAAAAGAAGACTAAAAACTGCCTTTTAAAAACACTGCCTGAAGATCTCTGCTCCCTCCCCCACCTAGCACAGCACAGAGAAGGAAAGAAGGCATACCTGTCACCCCAGGGGTCCTCCTCCTGCCCAGCGTAGCTGCTGCCTCCACCTTCATAGCTGGCTCTGGCGACAGCCCAAGCAAATCCCGAGATCCCAGCCAGACCTCTACATCTCTCCGTTCACCACTGCTGGCCTCCTTGAGCTCCCATCGCATCGCCGCACGCAGCCTCCGCGCAGGCTGCCCAGAAGAGCGAGGAGGAGGAGGGTCGAGTCAAGCTCTTTACAGACCACAGGCCATCCTCCACCCTGCACACCCTTGCCAGTCTCAGCCCGGCTCTAGCCGTTGGCCCCGAGCAGCCCCTCCTTCAGATGCCAGGACGCAGTGAGATCCCAGCAGGGCCGACTTAGGCAGCTGCCCATCCGCTGGGAACGCAGAGCTCCGAGTGCCACCGGCCACACAAGGCAGTGTGGCCCCTGGGATGGGCAGCTCGTGGGATGCCAGCCGTGAGCCATGAGGAGCACTGTTGCTAGAAGTCAGTGCAGACCGGCAACCCCTGCAGAGGGGCCATTAGCCCTCAGGGAAGCCCACCTTTCACAGCAAGCACCACACAAATAAATGATATGCTGCAGCATCCGGGGAGTCCCGGAGAGGCCAGCCCTTCAGCATCTCCTCTCCACTCCCACCTTGCACAGGGGAGGGAGAAGCACAAGTCAGGCCAGACCTCAGACCTCATCCAGGGATAACAGCTGATGGCATCTGCTCCCCACAGAGAATAACACCCCCCAAAAAGCACAGGCACCCCTTCCTTGAGAGGAGGCTGCCAAACATCCCCCTTCTCCAACACCACCGCCACCACCTCTCCGTCTGGACTGTGGAACACTTACTTGCCATGCTGCCTCACTCGGCTACAGGGGTGCTCCTGCCTACCTGCAGGGAAGAAAACAGGAGAGTCACCAACAGCTTAAATTTCACCCCCTTGAAGCCCAAGACCTCCATTGCCCAGGGTCAGATTCACACAGAAAGAAGGGACAGTCCCCAGCCAAGCAGTGCCTCTTCAGAGAGCCAAGGACTCTGGCTGGAAGGACTGGAGGGACTTGGGGCACCCTCAGCTCTCTGAGAGCCTGGGGCAGGTTTCTGCCGTCCTTGTGCTGCACCAGCCCAAAGGGAGCCATGCCTAAGAAGCCCAGAGGGTATCTGCAGAGAAGGGAAGAACTGGATGAGGGAGAGTCCCCGTATATCATCAGCGGAGGAGATGACCTGCACATGAGAAGCTGCTGGGAGCAGCCGGGTTTGCTTCCAGAACAGATTGATGGATACAGGTAAAACACTCATCCTGTTTTAAATAAATTTCGCAGCCGTGCCAGTTCTCACTTCTGCAACTCCTACCCACAACCTGCAATAAACAGGGCCATACTGTTTTCTTCACTGCCATACAACCAGAAAGAAAAGCATATGCATCTCCTAAAGGTTGTTCGGCCAAGCTAAGGGCAGCAGCAAGAGTGCCAGAGCTCCCTGCACACCCAGGACAACAGCTCTCCAGATGGAAAAGCACCCTTTGTGCTTCTTCAAAAACAAAATTCAAGTAAACGAAACCCCACAAGAGTGAAACAAAGTCCTGCAGAAGCAGAGTATATCCCTCTGCTTGCAGGAGGAGTTTCACCCACTGGTTTTTCACGCTTTATCTTCTCCCCGTGCTCCCTGCCCCACTGACCAGACCACCCTGGGCAAACTCATCTCCTCTCACCTTGTGTGACATCAGGAGACAGAAGGGATGGAACTAACCTACAGAGATTTATTGTGGATGAAGGAGCAAACCCAGTCAGAAACAGCAGGAACTAAATTGTGTGCTGATCCAGGACTTCAGATACTCAAAGTTATCCCAAAAACACTTGAATCCGCTCAGCTGGAGCGGGGTCAGGGACAGCACGGGGCCACCATGAACAGAGACAGCGGGGGCTAGAAATGAATTTCTCATTTCATGTAAAAGGCAGGAATCCAGAGGCACAGAAGGGCTGGAACACACCACCACAGCAGGTACCACCTCACCTCACATACAGCTGCCCTCTCAGTAAATCTACCACCTCTCCCGGCCAACATCAGGTTTCCTGTGGTTTCTGAGGTTCCTGCCCCAGATGCAGCAAGAGGCCAAGCAAGCCTGGAGCTGTCTCCAGAGGCAGAGAGCAGCTTCTTTCCAACAGTTTGCAAACCTCAGTCTGGAGTTCAAGAAGGACTGAGGGAAAGCAGCAGAACACCAGAATTACAAAGGAGGGGTCTGCTGCCTTCTGCACCCCACAACCCACACCGGGAGGACTTTTCTCAAGAAACTGTGTGCCCAACTCCTCTTCTCTGAGCTGCTCTGGGGGATGTGAGAGCATCTGAGAGGCCTCCGGACCCACGCATTGCCCCACAGGCTGCCTCAGCTCTAAGCAAGGACTACCTGACCTGCTTTTGTTATCATCAGTTTTCACACAGAGACCCAAACCCACAGGATAAAAGAGCACACGGCATGGAAAACTTGCCACAGCTTCCACACAAAATTTCTGTATTGCTCGTTGTCACAGGCATTCTCCTCCTTTAATAGACAGAAGGGCAGGGACACAGAAATAACAATATTCAGGACCAGATTTATCAGGACCCCCCAGCTCCATAACCCACGTCATACATCAGGCAACACATTTAATGCGTCAGGAAGATTTTATCTTTTCACTTTTTTTTTTTTTTCCCCCCAAATAGCAGTGCCAAAGCACCCAGCGTCAGAGCTCAGAGACGGTTTATTCCAGTGCAACAACAATAAGCCAAGGTCTAACACAAGCCCAGGAGCGACGCCTGCGAGAAGGGCTGGCATCCTAGACGCGTAGTTTTATTTCCACCCGCAAATTCCCCAACCACCTTCCCACCTCCCAGGGCTCCCACGAGCAGGAAAAGCTGGACCACGGCAGGTGCTGATGCCGAGGGGGCGAGCAGCATCCCTCCCTCCTGCCCCCGCAGCCATGGATGCCGAGAGAAGCCTGGAGCTGGAGGCTTGACCTGGCAGACGCCCACCCAGTCCCCGTGTCGGGGGGGGGGGGGGGGGGGGGGGGGGGGGGGGGGGGGGGGGGGGGG
>JAOTQQ010000063.1:5314069-5329307 GCA_026546715.1 Gallinago undulata | reverse complement strand
TGCTCCCAGGCACTTCGACTCCCAGGCTGGACTAAGCAACAGCTCAAGTCATTGGACTGTGCTGGTGGGAATGGGAGATGCACTCTCCGCCTCAGCCATGCCCCAGGTCCCACCCGATGTCCCCACTGGTGGCCACACTCTGGCCTCATGGTTTCACCTCAGGGCATCTATGATGCTTGGCTTTTTTTTTTTACCTCCAAAGGCTTCCCATCCTCCCAAAGCCTTGGGGATGGCCCCACCTGGAGTCACACAGCTGGGACACTGCCACGAGACCGTTGGTGCCCAGCTTTTCTGGTTTTAAGGGGAGACATTGCAATGGAGGTGAGGGGTAGTGAGAAACCAGCTCCTCTTCGGAAAACACCTTCAGTCAGAGGAAAAGCCTGTCCACAAACTCTGGGTTTTCTGTAGCCTCCTAGAAGAGAGTTGTTTAAAGGCGCTTTAAAGGGTATTGCGGTCTTTAAAGAAAGATCTGAGGGAAACAGGTGAGAATGAACTCCATGGCACCGCAGGGGACAGAGACCTTTGGGTGCACCAGAGATTGCTAGAAAGCACCTTCCTGGCTGGGCTTGAACAACAGCGCAGAAATCTATCAGGAGAGTTATAAAAGGTGTTTATCTCGGAAACTCATGATACCGGTGAAGAGAACACGGATGTTTGATTTTCCAGGCATTACATTAGCATCACAATCAGATTTTTCCGTAATTTGAGTTAGAATAGCTTCAGGTTAGCAAATTCAGCAAACCTAGAATACATGTTATCTGTAGCAGTGAGAGCAGGCTTTATCGGTGGAATCTACACCCAATTCAGTGAGTAAAATAAGCTTTATCAGCAAGACACACTCTTATAGTGATGTAAGCGTAAGCTCTTCCAGGGATTTTACAGAAATGTCGGTGAAAACAGACTCCCATCTCTAGCCAAAGTGTGCCCTGGAGAACTGGCCTAGAGAACCGAGGAGAAATTGTCCTGCACCCTCAGCATCTCCACTGCCAAGTGATGGTTAAGCAGCACTGCGCAGAAGAGGTGAAGACCAGAGGACCCCAAACATCTTCACATGGACAAACCGAGCTGCAACCACATTAGGCAGGCTCCCCAGAGTCATCCCGAGCGCTCTAGCCTACCAGCCTGTTGTCTCCACGCTCGGGGTACACTTGAGGGCACCAACATTTTGGCAGCTGCTAGCCTAGTTTCATGCCTAGAAGATCCTACCTAGGCCAAGCCCCTCCAAGCTCTCTGCTGTGTGCTGGGACTCTGGAAGAAACAAAAAGTCCTCCTGGAAGCAGAGAAGCTGGGGACGCTTCTGGGGTTGCAGAAGATCTCTTATCTCTGCTCAGGATTTCAGAGGAAAGCTGTGCTTTGATGAAGCTTTTCCCACGCTCAAGAACTAATCTTTCCTCAAGGCAGGTGCCTTTTTTCACAGAACGTATGCACCGTCTATTTCTGGGATGTCCAGCCTGCTGAAAAAGGCAAAAACCAGGACAAGACCCACGTCACAAAGAGCGTGATTGCCTTGAACGCGCTTTCCTAGAAAAGCTGTCTCTCTCTAGTTTTCTCAGGTCACTGGAGCAAAGTCCCACACCACCAGCTCTACCTGGCAGGTGCTCCCAAGATTATTGCGACAGATGCATTTTCATTACCCAATTTTTTAGCCTTTTCCTTTTTTGGGTGTGTGTGCGTGTGAGCAATCCCAGTCTTCAGTGTTTTCTAAGGTGTAGAGAAGCCCAGGGAGTCTGCAGGCATTGGAGAGTGACAGGAAGACCACAGCCATTGCTGGCTCCAGGACTGTGATGCCCCCATGCCCTTTGAGCCATTCCAGTACACTTTTAGAGGAACGAGGGTGCTGCCCTTTGCCTTTGGATTTTCCCCCGGCTGCGGGGGAGGCCAAGCATTGCATCTCACAGAGCGTTGGTCGCTGAGGAGGCAATTAACCTCTGATCTTCCCCGCGACTTAACCCAATGTCATTGGCCTTCTGCTCTTCCCAACCCACTGTTATTTTAAGGGTGTTTCCAGATTGCCAACTAGCAGGTCCTTTCACCCCAGGTCCAGCCGCTGGCCTGTGCAAGGCAGAGGGGGCGCAGGCTGCCTGCACCCAGGAGACACCGGCAGGTAAGAGATAGCAAATGGAAAAAATTATTATCTCCTTGTTTTCAAGGTGAGGAGGGCAGGCAATATGGGACCAGTGATGTTCCTCGGCGAGGGGAAGGACCTCTCTGCTGCAAAGCCACTGGAAGGGGAAAGTGGCTCCCAGCACTAAACCCCTATAGCTCAGCCCTAAGGAGTGAGATGTGAAGAACTGCGGCTGCCAGGAGCCTGCTAATCATAGAATCACAAAATTGTTAGAGTTGAAAAGGACCTTAAAAGTCACCTAGTTCCAACCCCCCTGCCCTGGGCAGGGACACCTCCACTAGAGCAGGTTGCTCAAAGCCCCATCCAGCCTGGCCTTGAACACCTCCAGGGATGGGGCATCCACAATTTCCACTAAATTTCCACCTCCCCTGGCAGAGCTGGCTGCAGGAGACCCCTGTACCTGATGTCCCAAGGCCTGCTGACAAATAAATGTCTTGCTGTGGGTTATGGCCTCCTTCCCGAAACCGAAACATCCCCTCTCCCAGATATGCTACGGTGATGAGCATCCCACATGAGCCACATGGGCTGATTTCTGGGTTGCAGCTGAAAATAGGTGAGTTTTACCGTACAGGTCACGGGCAGATGCACCTAATCCACCCAACTTCAGTACTTCCAGCTGAGTAAAAGCCTCAAGGGAAAAAAAAAAAAATAATAGCCAAAGTAAAACACACTGTAAAGGCAGCCCAGTCGTGTACAAAGAGACAATTTCTTTTATCCTGAGCTGCCCCTGAGTGCAGCTACCCTTCCCCATGGGAGATCTTTGCAAAGCAGAGGGAGGCTGCCCACAAAATACAGCACTAAAGCTCCCAGCTCAGGGGTAGGATGAAGAGAACCCCACTGCTCACAGCAGTGTGAGTCCATGGGAAACACAGCACTGCTCTTCCCTGGCTCCTTGCACTACTTTCAACATGGGACGGCAAGGTCAGGACAGGCTGGGTTTGCCCCCCAAGCCTTGCCAAGGCTGTTGGCTGCAGCCCTGGGTCTTCATGGGGCACAGCATGGTACTGACAAGGAGGACACAGAGAGCTCTGGGAGGAGAAAGCTTTGCTAAACAGCCTTATCTTTGAGATGCTTTTCTGACCTCTTCACCTGCCATAAGTATTTATCTTTACTACACAACTTAATCTCCCCCCAAACTACTATGGCATCAACCTTCTGGCACGGGCACTGTTGAGCAAGCTTTGGAAGATGCAGCAGAGAGTCGCCAAGTTTCAAAGCCAGGTACTTTGATACCAGCTTATCTGAGGAAAATTAATAGCTGCACTGTTTGCCAAGTTACATCCATTTAGGAAATGCTCCATCACAGAACCGCTTTCTGCGTTGTTTCTTTCCACCGAGGAAAACAAGTCAGCTCGAGAAATGCCAAAAAGACCCATGTATCGCTGTAACGAGGATATTTTTTGCCTTGCTGGTAATGCGAGACACGCAGAGGTGAGAGTGTGAAGCCTGCTCACTGTTCACAAGTTGTTAAATACTTCCGTAGGCTCATAGGGATCTCTGCCGATTGATGCTTGCATCAAAGCTGCCCTTAGCTCACCACCTACTCGTTCAGCAAAGCCCATTCCTATCGCTAACGCCTGTTTTCCATGCGTCGTGCAAACATGTTCTCCTTCTCCCGGGCAGCAGGAATTAACCAGGAGGAGCTTGGAGTTGAGCAGGCTCTGCCACGGGCTCCCTCCTGGAGCTGGGGTCCAGCCCCAGGGCTCTGCACATGACATGACAAACATCAAGGATGGCTGTAAATAATCTTTTAAAAAAAATAAAATAAGGTCAAGTAGTTTTAGGGATAAAGCTTAAACCTCGGAGCTAGTTACAATGAGGTGAAATAAACAAGGTGCGAAGAGGAGCAGCATCACCTAAGATTACTAGCTCAACACATATGTGCTGCGAAGAGCGTTGAGATCAAGCCTCGAGGTGTGGACATTTCCTGCTTTAGAAGCAGCTTTGGGGAAGAAAATAAAGGTCTGCTTCTTCCCTTGCTCAGGGTAGATGCTTTCAAAGATGACTGGCTTTTGGGATAAAACTACATGATCAGAAGCATGGCAGCTCCCCAAGATCGCTGGCTCTTTTGCACTTCAGAGACCATATTTCATGCAGTGATTTCATAAAAGCTAATGCAAGTGTCCCAAACATTGTGAAAGGAAACCTCAACTCCTTGGGATATCCTGGTATCAATCTTCTCAACCGCTCTATTGACAATTAAATGGGATGGGGGCGTAGTCCTGTGGTTTGAGGACCAGCTGGCGAGATGTCAAAAGCAAAAAACCAAAGATGAATGGAGATAAGAAATGCTACCTTCAAACCATGAATGGAGGGAGATAAGGGAGCTAACCCTCAAGCTCAAGTGTTACCACCCGCGGTAATGACCTGAAAACACAGTAAACAGCACAACCTGAAAACGTCAAGAGAGGTCACAGAAACAGCTCTGAGATCTAGAAACATGGGCTGAAAACAAAACAGGATTCAACTGGACAGGAAATCAGGAGGACACAGATGCAGCATCTACAGAAAACCTACAGTTTTATAGGCATGTCCTTTCTATCTCCACTAGCAACAGTGAAAGTAGCTTCTGCGGTAACGTCTGTAAGTCCAGCCACGGGGGAAAGGAGGTGGCAAAGTCCTTACCCTGCAGGATGGGGCACTCTCTGTCCACAGAGCTGCGTTGCTCAACTCTGACTTTCGGGCAACACAAGTTACGCATGTTTGGTGATACCACCGAAGGCACTGGTTTCTGTCACGTGGTCTCATGCCTTTCCAGGATAAATTGAGTCAAAGGATCAATGCTGTGCTGGCCACCCGTGCACCTCCTCCTCCATCCCCACCCACCTGGGTAACAGAACGGGATTCAGGAAGGACACTGAATGCATGACTGTAAGAGGTGGGGGTTCTCCTCAGCTTCATTAAGGCAGCCATTTTATACCTGTGGGTAACCTTGTTTGATTCAGGAAGCTTCTGAGCTAGAGATAGAATCATAGAATGGTTTGGGTTGGAAGGGACCTTAAAGATCATCGAGTTCCCCGGGCCGGGACACCTCCCACCAGACCAGGTTGCTAAAAGCCCCATCCAGCCTGGCCTTGAACCCCTCCAGGGATGGGGCATGCACAACTTCTCCAGGCAACCTGTTCCAGTGCTTCACCACCCTCACAGCAAAGAATTTCTTCCTAATATCTAATCTAAATGTCCCCTCTTTCAGTTTAATGCCATCACCCCACATCCTATTGCTACACTCCCTCCCCAATGTACCAATAAGTACAGGTCTGAACAATATCAAACTGTAGGCACCTGCCCTTGCCCATAGTTTTTGCTCCACCAGCTGTGCTGGAGGCAGGACAGGGAGCTGCAGCATCCTTTGCTCTGAGCCCCACCGTTCCCCTGCGTCACCTCTGGCTGCTCTCAAACCCCATCCTCCAAACACCCCATCGTCCTCAATGCTCCCCAGGTTAAAAAGGACAACCTCGCTTCTGGCTGAAGAAGAGTCTAAGAAAATAAGGCTATCAGAGAAGAGTTTAAAGGTGAAGCCCCCACTGTGTAGGGCAGCCTCTGCTGAAAGAAGCCAGGCTCAGCCATGCTAGCCCCGAGCCTGGCAGCAAGCCCCAGCGTCACCGTACCACCGGCCGTTCCCATAGCTACACGGGAAGATAAATTTAGTTCAAGGAACCTTGCGTCGCTGCATTATTTAACAAACAAACAGACAGGCTCAAGAGGAAAAAGCAGGCAGGGACCCAGTTTAGCTGCTGCGTGGGCTGATCGGACCTACGAACTGGAGACTGCTTCCCAAAGGGAGAGGGAGCAAATCCCAACCCTCAGCACCATCCTGCCCCAGCCCAGTCAGCTGTGTAAGTCACACGAGGACTCCGGCATGGCCACAGAGGAGTGCCCAGCCTGCACTTTCCTGGCATACTTCTTGCACCAGGAGCTGGGCAGCCACTGCCAGGGTCTCCCTGCTACTCTCCCCAGAATGTTAAGGAGGGCAGGCACCTCAAGGTGTACTTGCTCCGGTGTGGACATATTCATGGCCACAGACACTTCTGTGTCTGTGTCCTGCTCCCATGTGGACTCATCCACAAGTCACAGTCCCTTTGACTCGAGTTCACACCAGAGCTCCAGCCTGTCCAGTACAGCAGCACAGGACCAACAGCGATGCCCCTGGCCATAGGAAGAAATTCTTTGCTGTGAGGGTGGTGAGACACTGGAACAAGTTGGCCGGAGAAACTGTGGCTGCCCCATCCCTGGAGGTGTTCAAGGCCAGGCTGGATGGGGCTTTGAGCAACCTGGTCTGGTGGGAGGTGTCCCTGCCCATTGCAGGGGGGTTGGAACTCAATGCTCTTTCAGGTCCCTTCCAACTCTAACCATTCTATGATTCTTTGATCTGCCAGCTCAGGCCCATCACTGTTACCAAAACGTCCCCAGGCACGGCACAGTAAGGTGACAAGCAGCACGGCGAGGAACAAAAGCAAAATACAGCCACTAACGAGCTCTAGACTCATGTACAGTAAGGCAAGCAAGCCCCATGGCAAGCACAAGGAGGAACATAGGAAAAAGCAGATTGGGGGGAGTTATTGGGATGTTGGGAGAGAGGAAGAGGGTTGGAGAACCAAGATGTTGGTGAAGCTTGTTGGAGGTGCTGCGGAGAGCTCATGTTTGGAAAAAGTAGTTCAGCACAGCAGAAGGGACAAGAAACAAGATGGGCCTGGGGAAGAGCTGAGGTAGGGAAAACAGGAGCAACAGGAGGTGGCAGGAGGTGTCTCATCATGATGAGAGAAGCAGATTTGAAAATTACTGCTCTGAGCTAGCTGGGGGTGAGCAGGACTGGTCTTATCGTATCGTGTTTTTCAAAGCTGGTGTAACCCAGTGGTCCTCTCCCTTCCCAAGATCCCGCAAGGAGGAGCAGAAGGTCAAATAGAAAGATCCGTGACCCACCACGTAGCTGCATCACATGCAGAGGACCAGAGAGAGAGATGCCAAGGTCCATTTGATTGCTCTCATGACAACCCAGCACTCATTGCAGGTTTTTCTCTGGGCAACCTGTGGGCAGTCCCAGTGGCCAGGCCGAAGGGACACGCATGGGACGCAGCCAGATAGCCCCTCAGCCAGGCAAGTAGTGCCACCGTGTGGGAGTAGCCCACATTGCTCTCTCATGACACGGGCAGTAGGGTTTTGGGGTGAAAGACAAAAGTTGAAAATAAATAAAATCAATAAATCGATCATCTCTCTCACACCTCCTTCTCTCCCCCCCCCCCCCCCCCCAAAAAAAAAAAAAAAGCTAAAGAGAATCAAATATTTATCCAGATAAATTCTCTGAGCCCAAAACCTGCTTCCTTGCTGGAAGCCAAAAGGTATCTGGCTTCTCTTGAGTACAGATGTCCTCTGTAAAGAGCAACTCGGAGCCAGACAGAGCTGAATGTTCCAGCGGTGGAGAGGCAGTCACGGCAGCCATCATCCAGACTGACCATGGGGCTGAAGAACTGTACACATGGAGATGAATTTACCACACAGGGGGGTGAAGGGGTTAACACTGATACACAGAAACCAGGAGGATTTCCTTAACGTTTTATCACAGTCATCTTATCTACATTTGTGCCAAACTCCAACAGAAAACAGCAATTCAGCCATATAAATTGGTTGCATCCTGGAATTAGTTGATCAGAGAAAAGGATTTTCCTTCAGTAGCATCAAAACAGTTGGTCTCAGTCCCAGCTCTACCAGTTTCTTCTGGTTAACATTTAAGCTGACATTCTTGGTAAGGAAACGAAGCTTTTTTTATTCTCCAGCAGGTCAGACCTCAACATGAAACTGTGTTTTCTTATTAGCGGTTGTGCCATTTGACTGTAATTCAATCAGCACATTTAACTAAAGCCCATCCAGCCCTTTAGAAGTACTATCATTTAAACAGCCAGATTCCTCTAGATCAAACACTGTTATTTTAGAGGAATCAGGAAAAAAAGTCAGGCAGTGACCAAAGCATACATGTACTGAAATATGTTCCTTTTTAAACATCGACTCTTTTAATGAAGATCTGTATTCACAGGTATGTGGAAGGAAAGCAGGAAGTCAAGCATTTGACAGAAACCATTTGTATTTGGAGGATGTGAGATGGCATGGAGAAAAGGCATCCAAAACTCAATTCATGACTCTCCCACCTGAATTTGGGGAGGGGATAGAGATGACAAAACCAGCTTGCTGGTAAACAACGTAGGGTCACATTGGTCTGGAAGCTTTCTCAACTTCAGATACTCTTCACATTGTACCCACGTCCACTCTGGTCACTCTCTGCAAAAAACAGTGCTCAGTCTGGGTATTTCCACTAGGAAGAGCTGTTAAGAACAAGTGCTGCCACCTGAACCCAAAGCAATCCCAGCCCATTTGGTACACGACACATGATGGTGTGGGGCAGCCAACCTGTCTCTGCTCTCCTGGGGACACTCTGCCTGGGGTGTGATATCCCTCCCAGTAAACACCAGGCCAAACTCCACAGGTTCAAATCTCAATTCCCTATAGGAAGGAGGACTCCAGTCACCCCTCGGCAGCCTCTGTTCCTCCTGGTGGCACATTCATACCCACCTTGGCCAAGGGAAACCCCCAGGCCTTTAAGACTGACAAAGATCAGAGCAGGAGCAAACTGGTTCCCATGCTATCATGCAAGTTGCATCCACGTTTCCCAACTTGATCTGTGTCATCCTCACCTTCCAATAGCTGTTTAGTTTCTGTCCTAGTGCAGTGATCATCCATCTAGAAGGAAGAACTCCATAGGAAGCTGGGCAACTCCCACTGGCACAGCAGGTAGCGCAAGGAACAACCAGGGCAAACACAAGCCCCTTCCCTCAGAACCGGACTGACTTGTGCAGGTTTTAGGTTGGCACCTTAGCAGCCCCTTCTATATCACCAACCCCACAACTGCCAAAAAGTGGGCCAATATCATCAAAATGATGGCTACAGGTCTCTTTTCCCAAGTGCAGCCTTTCCCAAACTGTGGAATGCTGCATTTTCTGGAGCAGGGGCTAGTGCCTGGAGGGAGGATGTTGCCCGCTTCTGCTGTACCCCTTAACTGGAGGCTCCACGTGAGCATCCAACTTTTTATTTTGGTTTTATAGATGTGTTCCTGGTTTGGGCAGCTCTGCCAAAGCACGCACAAACACAGGCTCCATTTTATTTCAGAGAAGTCTCCTCAGGGCTGGAGTCTTGTGAGGGAACGAGCTGGAGGAACACAGAGACTGTGTCCTTTCCTCAGCCCAAGGCTATACATTTGCAGCAGACTTTCAGGATAAAATTCTACATGCCCTCCATGCCCGAGGGGGACTAGAGAAGGAAAAAATGGGCCAATGTGGGACTGCTCCACAATAAACAGACCTAAGAACATGTGCAGTACTCCGAACAAAGGCTGTATCACAGTACAACCCTCTCCAAGCAGCAGTTTTGAGCAAAGGTCTCTCTTATCAGTACTCCTTGCCTTCTTCAAAGTCCTCTTTGTTGTGTGCTCAGTTCAGGATGGTGCATTCAATTACACCAGTGACACCTGCACCCTCTCACTGCACCAGGGGCCAGAAATGAAGGGAAAGAGCTGTTTTAGCTAATTCTGCTCAGAACCAAAAAAAAATAGCCCTTCAGAGAGTGTTTGCTGACACCCTAAACCCTTAATTAAAAGGCTGATGGCAACATAATGGCCTGTGTATCACATGCCAACGCATGAGGTACAAACACCTGGCAAACCCCCCCGCAAAGGCATTTTGGGCATATAATATTGAAGCTTTTCCTTCCAGAAAGCAGAGAACAGGCTGGCTTAACTATCAGACCAGAATTGTCTGTGGCAAAGATGGTCACCTCCAAGGCACATCATAGCTCTGAGACGCCACTGCAAGACAAGACGTGGAAGCAAATGCTTCAGAAATCACTTCCTAACAGAGTCCAGGCTATCCTGCCAGAGCAGGTCTCCTACTGGGACATCATCCTGGAGGAGAGGCAAGACATCCATCCTCTGGGAGCACCTCCAGCCATAGCAGTATTAAACAGCAGCTGGACATCTCTAGTTACCTAGAACCTGGACAGGTACCCGTTGTGCAGATGTACACACTGACCTGACCCAGGGACACACCAGGTCTCCTTGTTCAACTCTGGACACCGTGGAACATAGAAGCAAGGATCTAAAAAAGACAAGGCTTCTTTTTGCAAAGCCCCATTCTCTCCTTTCCCAGAAAGAAAAAGGGGTAAGAAACAAGTCCAATTGCTCACCTTCTTTTGACAGCCCACCTTCTCAAAGGATCTGCTGAGCTGGTTGTTGTGGTACATTATGTTCCTGTAGTGGTTTTTGTTCTTGCAGGTGAATCCAAAGGTCTTCACCCTTTTTGCTCTGAGGGAAAACGTGTCAAGGAAGAAACAAACAACAAGCTGCAGAGGTGGAGCAGGGGGAGATGCATGAGTTCCACGGGAAGGAGTGAAACGCCACAGAGGTGCCAGAGCACCAAGCAGCTCACGGTGTGTTCCTCAGTTCAACACCTTTCCCTCTTTAGGGGGGAGAAAGTGTTCAGCCTTGGCCATCTAATGACACCCCGCACACACAGCCAACAGTCACAGATAAGAACACACATAGCTGACTGGAGGGGATACAGCTGTACTGAGCAGAGCTGGTCTGTCACTGCCAAGTCCAAATATGCCTTGGTTACAGCTTTAATAAAAACTCTGATATGCTTTTATATTACCCTGATAATAGAACAGGCAAGAGCCAGTCAAAGAAAACTGCCTTGGAGTATATCACAAATGAGATAATGAATAATTTTGCTTATGATTAAAAGACAAATGTTTACAAAACCAAAACAAGCACATCCAGTCAGGGCTGAAGGGATCTTAACAACTAAAAGCAACACTAAGGTCCATCAAAGAAAAGCAAGCTCTCCTTTAGCAGGCTCTAGTTTCACAAATTCAGTTCTAGATGGGCCACTATCAAATGGGGAACTGGGACAGGGCAGGCAGAGTATGGTCTGTTTACATTTCTGTGGCCCAGAGCCACCCAGTGGGGATAAAGGCTCTTCTGGAGCTTGGACGGGGCAAAGCTGGTGCTCAGCAACACCATAGCCCCATTTCTTTCAGTTTTTCAGTTTGCTCTGCATCAGAATCAGCTCCTTTTAGATCCAGTGCAGTTGGGTGTACCTGTGTGTTGTCTGCAAGTGCATTTACTAGAAGGACAGTTGTGAGGAGAGTCACACAGCCTGGAGGAGGACATGGCAGCAGGGAGAGAAACATGTCTTGGGAACATTCCTTGTCTCCACATGGCTATTTAGGTACGCAGAAGACTGTAACTTCGCTCTGCTGGGAAAGCCTGGGTTCCCATCATCAAGAGCATGGATGGGGCTCTCTCAGGAGCACTGGGATACTGTGGGAAGCACATAACATTAGATTGCCTTGTTTACAAAAAGCGCTAGAACAGGTCAGCATCTGCCACAGGGGAACCCCACGCCACATGTTTTATGGGGATCAAAAGTGAGGAGCCTTTTACAAGTACAATTACATACTAATTGTAATTAGTATGTACAAGTAAGTACAAACATACTTGTAATTAAATACCTGTGCAGCCAAAGTGTCTGGAAGAAAAAGGGCATTCTTTTTTCTTGTCCTAAAGCAACTTATCTGCTGCCACCACAGACATGGCAGCAGCCCCACCAGTCCCTGCAACAGTCAGGTACTCCAGCTCCCAGCACAGAGGCCAGGACTGGACTCCGCGGGCACAGTCCTGCATCGGCAGAGCACAGCACACTTGGCTCTAGAAGACTTGCGCGGGACAGATGTGAATAAACACACTCTAAGGAAATACCACAATAAATACATTTATTTACATGGCTCCCTCCCTCCCTCCTTGCCACAAAGGGCTGTGATGTGCCCATCTCTCTCCAGGAAGAGCTCAGTCCCCAGCTCTCTCCCACTTTGAGATTTATGGAACCGCCTGTTAACTCCCAACAGTCCTTCGCTGTCCCATTTACAACCAAGGAGTTCCCAATGGTCCATGCAAATCCACAAGGTTCCCAGTTATCCATCCCTTACGTGGCAGGGGGGTTGTCTCCAGCAGAGGAAGAGGGGAGGGCAGAGTCAGCCTTCGGTGAATGTCCCTTGCTTTTCCCAAATTCAATCACCAATGGCTTCCCCTGCAGATTGTACCCGTTCACCAACCGCATGGCGTCCTGCGCTGACTGAATGTCTGCAACAAGACAGCAAAATGGGCACAGGTTATGGCAAGTTCTGGCACCAACACACGTGGTGCTCACACAAAATGTTCCTGGCTCATGGACCCTCAGCCTGTACCATGATACAGTGTGATGCCAGGATTCTCCAGCCAGAATCATGTGCTGAATAGAAATACGGCACGTAAAACAGCCTTCTGGTTTGATGAATCCACTTCCAATTCGGGGAAAAGACTATGATGTGGTAGGAAGAAGAGGGAGCAAACTCCCTTCCTCCTCCTCATAGAGCAGGGCTGGTGCCAGCCCCATGCCCTGAGAAAAGATGTGGCACTTTTGTGTGCGAGAGAAGAAGTGAGAGGCAAAAGGCAGCGACTCACCAGGGAAGGTGATGAAAGCCTGACCCCTCATCCGGCCATTCAGGAGGCGGAACTGGATCGGTGGGCTCTCCTCTTTCTGGAACCGAGCAAACAAGGATACTAGGTCCTTCACTGTCACTCGAGAGCCCAGGTTCTTCAAATACAACACCTGTTCCAGAGACAGAGAGGGTCAGCCAGTCTGGGCCATGCAAACAGACACCTTTCAACCTGGTCCCAAGTCCTCACACCTCAAAGGTACGAATTAGTTCAGCCCCTCCGCCATCCCAGCATCCTTCTTCCAGCTGCATGCCAATGGAGGAGTTTGGAAAGCAGGTGGGTGTACAGAGAAAGACAGCTCTGGACTGAAAGCATCATCACTCTTGCCTGCCCCAAGTGCTGATAGCTCCAGTTATTTAAAAAAAGCAACAAGCTCCAGCTACCAGTTAAACACAGTTGAGTCAAGTCACAGCTGGTCTCAGTCAGGCTCAGACAGAGAGAGAGTACCTTGACTATTGACCTGCCAAAGCCAGGAAAGGCTGAGGCCTGAAGCCGGGTGACTTCCCACTAGAGCCAAAGGTCCCCTTCCCTCCCAGGGTGAAGGGTGCTCTCCCTTGGACAGAAGGATCAACCAAGAACTCTCCAGGCAACAGCAAAGAGGAGTCTATGCCTGCCAAAGCAGCTTCAGGGCATGCTAGCGAGGAAGCCAAATAAATCCTGGTTCATCTTAACATACCTTGTTGGGCTCCCCAGAATGGTAGGACGAGAACCTGGGTATATTCCGGAGTTCTTCCTCTGAGAGACGGTTCTTGCAGATCTCCTCTTCAGGGACAAACTCTACAGGCTCTTTGATAATCGTAAGTGTTGGAGGGGACTGCTTGGGCTTTGTGGCTGGAAGACTGGGACTTCTTGCCTGTTCTGCGTGCTCTTCCTGGTCTGGATGTGACAGTTCCTCAGCCACAGGCCCCTGTGGGGCTAAGGAAGGACACAAGCATGGCTCACTCTTGGTAGGCTGGACTTCTTCAGGACACTTCTTGCTCAACAGCTCTTGGTAAACACTCTCCAGATGAACCATGGGGTCCTTTTCATCTGTTATCTTCTTCTGAGTGTCATCTAATACACAATAGAGAAATATGGTAATATGACTACCACCAAGAACCTGGAAAACACACAGACTGCAGGAAGAGACACAGACAGGAGAAACCGAGCCTCCATGCATCCACCAAACAGGCCCTGCAGGTTATTTAGAGCTTTTGTTTCCCCCCTCATCCTTGTTAGACTGCAGTTAAACAGAGAAAGGACGTTCTCGAGCTTCACACTGGCACTTCATGTCACTTAACGCAGCTTGGTGGGGACCTATGGGCTCTACCAAAGCACTTGTCCACATACCAAGCTGGGGTCTGCAGTACACGCGACATGCCAATGAAATCCCTATTCTCCAAACAGAGACTGACTTTACAAGCCTCCATATTAAACCCTTCAGAGAGCCCACTCTCTGTCTGCTCATGTAACACAGGAAAATATCTCCTCCCACACAGTGCCAAAACAGAACCGTGTCTTCAGGGACAGAAGGCCAGACAGAAATGTGTTGGACTCCCACACACCCCGGCTCTTTGTGCTAGAGCAAAGGCAGGAACAGACTTGAGCCCACAAACCTTCGTGGTAGAGCGCCCGGAGGAAGGAGTGGCGGTCTGTTCCCTGAAAGAGGGCATTTTCAATCTCCATCTCCCGCCGACTCAGCTGCTTGCTGCCAGCAAACCTCTGGGGCAGAGCCAGTATGCGCTGACGCTCTTCCATCTTCTCTTGGATGGCATGGAGTCGGTCCTGTGTGGCCTCCGGGGCTGCTCCCAGCCCAGAGCCCTGGAAGACAGGCCCAGCTTTGCTCAGATACAGCACATGCCTCCTTTTCAGAGGCTCAGCCAGCAGTCAAATTTCACATCCTCCAGCCCTGGAGAGCAACTAGAAACTACCCCCCAAAGAGCAGTCACCAAGAGGTCCTGTTACTGCAAGGGCAGGACAGAAATACAACCGATCAACAAGCCTCAGTTCTTGAGAAAAATGGAGCTTTCTGTGCTGCTTTCCTTTCCCTGACCTCACTGTCTGATGGTGCCTGTGCCCCTCTGTCCCAGCCTCTGCCAGCTATAGCCATTTTCTAAGGCCACCTACAGTAACTGCACAAGCCCCTTTTGGCAATTCTTTTGCTACATCTATAACATCCCTGAGCTCAAGTTTCCACCCAAGTGGAACCTTTCCCTTTTGGTCTATGACCCTGGTGTCACTGAGAGAACCTTATTTGCTGAAAAGTGGGCCCCAAGTTGCTATCTGGCACCCAAGGGTAGGTTTAGGCCAAGGACTAAACCCCTGGCCAGCTTCACATGAGCCACCTTACAGAAACCACCCAGCTACTGCAGCACAGACCTCAGAACTGACTGGGCTATGGGTGAGTGTTCCTGTGTAAATAAACCTCACTGCACGGGGCCAGGGCACTGCCAGGATTCACCAGATCCACGCTGCCAAAGCACAGAGACATATCCCAACTTCTGTTCCCCCATCTACCTCTATCAGAATCCAGAGAACACACTTTAATGGGGCTG
>JAOTQQ010000063.1:5273777-5298200 GCA_026546715.1 Gallinago undulata | reverse complement strand
CGTAGCACCCTCGGTCTTCTGCAATAATTTCATGGCAGGCAAAGCACAGCAATTTTGCCCAAATGCCATGGAAACTAGTGCTCTAAAAGCACTTCTGTCTGTAATCCTGTGCTTCTGGGAGTGCTGCGTAAACCCAGTGTGTCAAGGCCACTTCCTGTGTGGTGAGAACAAAGAAGAGTGAACGTTCAGTGGTTCTGTCATGAAATCATGGGATAATATTTTTTGGATTCTAGCGGGGATTTGCTTGACCTCAGATAGCACTTTCTATTTACTGACATTATCATTGTTACTGAGCTGAGCTCTGTGAAAACTGATGTGAGTTCCATTTGCCTTTTTTTGCAGCCTCGTTCTTCTGTTAGTGCCATGACTCCTGCTTGTATTGGACCAGTAAAGAAAGAGAGCAGTGGTAAGAAGGAGTGTTTGTACACTTTAGCACTCTGTCCCATGTTAGCAGATGATAACAGCTTAGTAAGTTCCTAAGTTACCGCTGATGGGGTTTGCTTCAGTAACAGAGTGGTCACTGACCTTTGAGATGGAAGTTGTTAATGCCAGTTTTACAATTGCAGTGTAAAATACTTTTGTCTCCTGAAAGCTTAACTGTGATGTACAAAAAGAAGCAGAAAAAGTAAGTGAAGAGCACCACAGACTGCAGTGCTGATGATAAACAGAGCACGGAACACAGCCTGGTCACAGGACCAGGATGAGCGTAGCAGAAAAGGAACTGTTGCAACTATAACAAATCAAGTATTTCTGTTTGGGATTCCAATAAAAAGCAGAGATTCTACTGTAAAAACCTTCAAGTTGCAGATTTAGAATCACAGAATCATGCAATTCCATGGAATCAAAGAATCTTAAGTTGGAAAAGACCATTAAGATCATTGAGTCAAACAATAAACCTGACACTGCCAATTGCCTCTAAGCCCTGTCCCTAAGCACCACTTTTACACATCTCGTAAATGCTTCCAGGGACGGTGACTCAAGCAGTTCTCTTGGCAGCCTGTTCCAAAATGCTTGACAACCCTTTTGCAGAAAGTGGGAACACCACTTACTACCAGCTTAGTAGAAAATATATTTTTTCCATGTAGGACAGGCATAAACCATAGTATTCTGCCCACGAATTTTCATGTGTCTTCAGTACCTCATATGGACTGTGCTCACTAATGAATGGGAAGAACTAGATTTCTATGTGAGGAGTAGGTCCTTTTGTGAATGACTGTGCTCACTTAAAAATCTCCTGTTGGGGGACTTGGGGAAGGATAATATTTCATACATCTCCACTTGACCTGTTTTGAAGTGCTAGATATTTTATGTCTGAAAGGAAGATTTTTTTTTCACTGAAGTTGGGTAAGGTAGATTTAAGGGAAAGGAAAACACCACCCACAACCCCGCTGCAAATTCTCATTAACATGATACTGAGGTGAAGGAGACTGTAATCATTAACTAGAACACTTTTAATACAAAGATTTTCCTAAAGCTTAGAAAGATGTAAGTTTTCAGCCATAGAGGAACAGAGACATTCCAAAATATGACAGTGTCTTTTCTCATCACTTACAGATACTTCTCAAGTGCAACCTGAAAACAGGAGAACTATTTGGAATACAGAGGAGGTACCAGAAGGATCTGAATTTGATGATACTTGGGACCCCAGAGAACAGCCAGAGTAAGTGAGCTGAGAGTGCCTGTGTGAGCTTTACAGAGCATTAATGGAAATGGCAGTTAAACTATCTACTGTATTTGAGAGAAACAGCCATCTGAAAAGCTTGTGTCCTGGAAGGAGAAAGGGATGCTATTGGTGTTGCATCTAAAGCAACATGTGAGGAGTGATTTTAACCTCTCCCTTGAATATCTTCTGATATTTCCCATCACAAGACTACTGGCTGTGTCAGATACTTGTATAAAATGGGATTAGGAGGGGAAGTCAACCAGGAAAACAGTTCATTAGCTTCACGATATATGCCATTTGTGTGAAATACCTGTCTTTTCCTCCTGCAACCAAGGTTCATTTATGTTTCATGCTCATAAATTCATGAAGTACTTATATTTGCATTTCAAAGAGTTAAGCTCTTTAGAGACAAATAGTACTGTTGGAAGGTAGGTGATACGCAGGGAGTTTTCAACTTTTAAATCTTGTCATTCAGTCTTAGTCTATTGAGGGACAACCTAAACCCCGGCTTTTCCCTTGCTCCTAGATAAACAAAGCTATTCTTGAAATAAATACAATCAGGCATGTTAGCTGTAGTTTGTAGGAGTCCGAAAGCCCTTGGGATCAATCCACAAAGCAGCCTGTGCATTTTTAATCACTGTGTTCTGATGCAATATCCTGGAGTCCCAAATGCTGGAGCAGATGGACTGAAGCCCACAAAGCTGCACGTTGCATGCTAGATTGTAGTCCAGAATCCTCATTTTTCTCAGCACCTAAGTCATGCCATTAGTTGTTCAATTTCCTGATCTCAGGAGGGGACTGAGACCCGCCTGGACTTAGACTCAGCATTTCTGCAAATGATTTGGCATTCACCTAAAACCTCACCATACATTTGTACATGTGTTCTTGAAACCATCACCTGTGAGTTACAGAACAAGCTCTCTTTGTGTTGTGGGCACAGGAGAAGCTGTTCTTATGCTATTTTTTTGACCCCTCCTGTCCCCACTGTGTAAAATGCAGAGCTTCTCTAGCCTCAAGCAATTATGAGCTGTGTTGCAGAGTTGAAAAGAGAATGTAAGTCCCTATAACAGTTCATAAAATTGAATCAAGGAAGATGGCTCAAAAGGAAAGAAGATGGCTCAGGAGGTGCATCCAGAGCTATTAGACAGGTTTTCTTATTGACTTGGGAATGATTACGTATGAGTATGAACACTGGGGTGTGGAAAAGCCTTTGGAACAGCTGAGAGAAGTGACTCTCTCCACTTTTCTTCAATTTAGTAGGAGTAATGTATGTTCTAAATGCAATCTTTAGTTTGTATTTCCTCAGTCATTAAGTATCAAGTGCAAGGAAATAAATCATTCTCCCTATTGTAGATGCAAAGGGGTGGAAGATCCATTTTCACTAAAGACAAAAGAATTACAATCTGACAAAAGTGTCACATTCAGGCTGCAAGAAAATGTTGAACAGCAAACCAGTACCCATGTAATTGGGACAACATGCTTTTCAAATCTGTTTCCCAAGAGTTTGTGGTGTTTAACTAGTGCTAAGTATCATACATAAGATGCATTTCCTGATCCTGTAAAGTTTGGTTAGTGAAGCTAAAGGCTGGTTAGAGGCAGCAAGTGAGTGCCCTGGAAGTTGGAGTGAATGTTCTTCACCTGTCTTCTAGCGAACTCAGTCATGGCTCTGAACAGAATCCCAGTGCAGATGGGTTGAAGACTTGAAGGGAGACCAAAAGATGGAGGGGCAATGCAGTGGGGATATTTAAAAACCTCTGGGAAATACAGTCTCCTTTAGTCTCTTGCCTCTTTTCCAGGATTATTAAGCAGCTACTTCTCTTTCTCAGGTATCAGATTTTGTTCAAACAGTGTGTGGGAACAGAGGACGTCTTCTTTGGGATGAGCAGGAAAGACCCCTCCACAGCCTGCTGTGAAGATATGGTGGTGAGCTGAGCCTGTATCTCCCATCCCTTCTTTGTGTTCTTTCTCTGCCCTTTTCAATCTTGCCACCTTCATGAGGGACTCAATGTAAACAGAAAGCTGTATTGCTGCCTTTGACATCCTGTAGGATTCTCTTGTAGCTCTTCCAGCATTTGTAGATGATATTTACACTTGCTAACCTGAAGAACTCGTGTATCTCCTCAAGGACCTAGTGTGCTCAAGAGAATCTGTGCAAATGCATATGCCACATACAGATTTGAGGGAAATAAAAAGTAGCTCTGAGATGAAGTTTCATCTTGGACACAATTTTGGAAGGGAGATGGGCTGGGAAGCAGATGGTTTTCATCTTCCTGCATTTATTAGAAGGTATGTGAGTTAGCAGAATGCTACAATACTGTCAGTCTTTAAAGTTACAGGTATCAGATCCTGTCCCATTATTATATGATCAAAGATCTCCCTGCTTTCTGAACTTCAGGACAGCTAAAACTGCTGTGCAATTGTTTCTAGTAGAAGCAAGCTGTCATTGGAATACACAAAGCCAGGGGGTAGAATACCTATCAAGTACACTGTCAGCTCAGAATTTTGAAGAAAATAGGATATCAATACACATCACTAAGCTATTGAAAGCAATGATTATCACTGTCATATTTTCTCTGATACAAATTACCTACCTAGAATGTTGCTCTTTGACACTAGCATCGAAAT
Source organism: Gallinago undulata (assembly GCA_026546715.1). NCBI lineage: Eukaryota > Metazoa > Chordata > Aves > Charadriiformes > Scolopacidae > Gallinago > Gallinago undulata. Next base: position 5,293,912 of record JAOTQQ010000063.1, on the reverse strand, counting down.
ATTCATGTAGATGTGATCTTTTATGGCTTGGAGGGATACGCATCTAATCACAACCTTACCTCTGCCCATCATTTCAGATTAAAATCAAGCTGCCAGAGACAAAGTACTCAGACATCACATTGGATATCCAGGACAAGGTTCTCGATCTTCGAACTCCCCAAAAGTAAGTGAAACACAATTGATGGAAGTACCGTTAATATTCTGTTTGGAAGCAGGTTTAACCAAGCCTTCAACTGAGTGCTGCATGGAAAGCAAAGTTAAAGGTGAAGATCAGGTTATTAATTGCACATGAGAAATAGATCTAGACAAAACCAACCATAGGTGTGATTTGACCACAGATGTATAGTGTGCTAACTTTGAATCTGTGATACTGTTCTAGCAAAAGATAGTTTTAAGGCAGATTTTGGCTACATAAACAGCAAGGCTTCAAGGGCCCCAAATGTCTGGCAAAAATTGCCCACTGTCTTGAAGGACTTATTGGGAGTTTGCTTTCTGAATACTAATTTGTACAAATCTATAACTGAAGATGGTAAAAAAAGTGCAGATGCTTTTTCAAAAGTTGAAAATCAAATTGTAGATATATCCAGGCATGGGTGCAGAGATGGAAACGTTACAATGTTAGGGATGGTTTCCCTAAAGAGATTTCCTTTGAGTGCTTTTTTTATAGGGCTATTTTGTACCTACAAAGGTAGTGAACTGACAGATACCCTCTCAGACTTCTCAGTCTTCCTGCATATTTCCCTCAGTGTGCAATTGCCCTGCCCGATATTGCAAGATGATTCCCATGTCTGTTTTGCTTTAAGTCCTTCTTTACAATAGAGTGCTTTCATAAGAAAGCTTAATATTCTCTGGGCTGACTTGCTGCACTGAATGGGATGTGAGAAGGTCCCCATGTGAATAGCTTCCTGCAAGTAAATTCAAGGTGCAAGCCATGGATTAAGGTCCAAATAAATTCTGTCCCTAGTGGACAAACTATAGAAAAGCCACCTTCCTCACTGACAAAACCAGATGGAACAGGAGTGAAAGAATGTTTGGAAGTGATGGCCCTGAAACTGGGAAATCAGGAGCAATAATTGCTCAGCTAATGACTTGCAGAGCCTATATGTAGTGAAAGAGGTAGCTTAGTGCAATACTGCAGATGTAGGAAAATTTCAGTATCCTTTTTCTTTTGCAATTCTGTCTTTTTGGTGACTCAGACCTGCTGTTATTTTCTTAGTATCTAGCTGTCGCTAGTCACAAGCCTAGCAAATAAAGAGTTTGCCGTAAATCTAATGGTTGCTTGGGTACAGCCTGAGCCAGTGCTGCTTTCACAAATACACGTACAAGTCTTCTCAATATGAAAGAAACAAGATTTAAAGTTCTACATACTGAAAAACACTGTACTCTCACAGATGTGTAGGAGGGTTCAAAGGAACTGTTTCCAACTTGGTAGTCCTGGGGCTGATTCTAAGCCAAGCTGATTTTAAGGACTTCTCCAAATTATAACAAGTGGTTGCCTTCAGTAGGTGTCGTACAAAGGTGTTTTGACTGTACGTCTTTCAGCTGTGGCTCCTACAAGACAGCTGAAAAGGTTTGAAAAAGAGCCAGCATGATTTAAACCCCAATTTAAAGAACCTCCCATCTATGCTACCGTGTTGCCTTGTTAGGCTTTATGGAGTTTGGCTGGGCAGATCTCCTGAATCCAAAGTGTCTTTGATTCTGTTTGCACTGTCAACAGAGTGGAGGTCCAGCACTGGCCCATCATTCATATTGTTAATATATAAGCCTGGGATAAGAGGGGAAAGAGTCCAGACTTGCACGAGCAAGTGAGTTTGGACTGTTGTCAACGAGAAGAGTTGAATGACTCCAGACTGAGACATCCTCGTGAGGAAATAAACTGGAAAGCTTGTCAGCCATTCCAGGAAAAGCTGTATGTCTAGCATAGCAAGGGACTGTGGAATAGTTCCTGAGTCCAAGATCCAGCCTTTCTTTGTGTGTTATGTTCCTAAGCCACAGGCAGAGGATCACTGAATTTCATCTTCACTGTAGGTTAAAATCCGGCAACTTCAAACCCTAAGTCCATTCTCATAAACAAACTGTGATTTGCAGTGTAGACATATTGTTTGTGAAACTGGACTAGCCAGAATCTCTAATCAGGCTGCACCACTCATTTCTTTTTACTAGGGAAGACAAACTCCTGAAGACGCTTTCAGGCTTTAGGCATTATTCAGATTTTTACCACCAGGAGACCATTATCAATGCAGCTTCTCTTTCCTCTGCATTTAAAAGGCAGCACTGTGCAAAGGCAAGAACAGCTGAGAGATCCCACAATCCATCATTGGAAACTGTTGTCATAGCCACAGCCAAAAGAAAGGAATAGTGTTGGAAATATTTCAGGGCCTGTGTAGCTGTGCTCCAGGTATTGCAGGAACTCCCCAACCTGTCATGAGAAAGGAGATACACTGAAAGAACATTCCTGGGTATACTGATTGGCAGATTGCAAGAGTAACTCTCAACGCCAATTCAATTCCTCACCCTGAGACATCAAAATTCACTGTGTCCTCTTTTACAGGAAGCTGCTGCTGCACCTCCCCTACCGGGTAGACAGCAAGAATGGTAAAGCTCGTTTTCTCTCTGAAGAGGAGACCTTGGAAGTCACCTTGAGAGTATCAAGGATGTTTGATTTCATAAATTTTCTCTGATGGATAAAGAAATAGAGAAAGTTTGCAAAAAATAATCTCTTAGCTTGAAGTCTTCTTGAAACCTAACTGGTCATGAAATAGACTGTTTCCTTTGAACAGTCCACAGGGAATATCCCTGGAGAAATCGACTAGTTGGAATGTAGCACACATAGGTTCTAGAAGCTGAGGCTCTTCTCCTCTTGCTCTGGTTCACATTCTGTTTCCTTCAGCCTGGTACAGGCTCTGTGAATAGGAAAGCCAGAGAAAGTCTTTTTTTGTGGTTATGGCTGGTGCTTAGTTACTGTTGCAAGACTTGCAAGTGGTTAATATTCTTGCTTGGCCTCCGATGCTGGGACTGGGGTCAGTTCAGAATCTCCTCTTGGCTATTTCGTCATGAGAAGATCAAAGCTCTCAGGGATCCATACCCACATCTAAGGCTCCTTTACGCTGGCAGAACAAGGCAACTATAGTTGGACTGTTGAACAGCTCAGCTGTTTTGAACAATTTTTGACAATGTATGGTTTAGTGTCATCTATTCACCCATGGTCCCTCCAGCTATTTTTCTGATCTTTCTTGATTAATAAAAGAATGTGTTCTAATGAACAGTCTCAGTTACCTTTCACTCTGCCTTCTCTATTTTATGTCCCAAGAGATGTCCTAAAAGTAAGATAAGAGGAACTTTGCATAACAAAACGTAACTTAGCGGGCTGAAATTCGACAAAAGCTTTTCGTTGGCCTTCAGGTCCTATCTAAAGCTACAGAGATGGGTAACCAAAATGTCTCTGTTACTAGCTGCCGGGCAAATATATTCTTTTAACATGGTTAATCGTGCAGGAAACAAAGGTATTTGTTCAATGATCAAAGTGGAGAGGACAAGCAGGGTCTTGTAAGCACTTTAGAAACAAAATGACTTGGGTCCTGTGTTCTTCTGGTGTAGAAGAATAAGAAAATAATTGACCAGGAGGTTGCAGACAGTACCCATGCAGCTGAATTTGTGGCAGGCTGTAATGAGAAGATGAGTTCTCCATTATAGATTGAAGACACTGACAGTGAGTTTCCAGGTGTATTTTTTTGTTTTGTCAAGAATTTTCAGAATTCACAGTTTGTTTGTTATATACTGCATTATAACTCTCGGACAAATTAAGCTGGTGTCTGTACATTTCAACCACTTCCCTTAAAAGTGGACTCAATGCTTGGGTCAGAATAATCCTACCCAACCTCTCCTTTAGTGTTAATGCACTAGAAAGCAGCTATCTTGGTTATGATTCATCACAAGCTATCAAATATGCTGATAACACTAAGGGACTACACCAATTTGTATTTGCTTAAGTTTCCATAAATTACATTTGAATGTCTCTTATTCCTGCTCTACAAAGCTGTGGTGGAAGGGAACAATGCAGATGTATGAAAAGGCTTAGATCATTCCTCCTGACTCAGTTTGTACTGCCTGTGGTTGCCAAGAAGGCTGTTTCTTGGAAAAATGTTGTTTTTGTGGCCCCTAGACAATGTGCTGCTTCATCTTCTCATTTCTTATGCAGATTACAAGAGAAGTGGAAGATTGATTTGTATTTATACACATATGAAGGTAGCGTTTGCCCTAATTCATTCAGTAAATCCACGGCAGATTTACTGGAGAGAGCCCCGTTCCAGCGCTCCATCCACAAGGTAATGTTGCCTTCATAATTGGCAGTAGTAGTTCACTAAGCCTTAAATCATCAAGCTCTGCTTAATTTAATGTCAATGTTTGATACTGAAAACAACGATTGTTATAGATGAATTAAAACCAATCGAGTCCAAAATGGATTCACTAAATATTTATTAAGGTAGGAAAGCAAAAGCAGCGCGCTGGGTGGCCTGGGAGTCGCAGCTCCACTGAGGCTCGCAACTCTAACCGAGCAGAGTCAGTCTTTTTATCTTCCCCAAAGTCAGTTTCAACATCCCTTGGCCTCTTCCGGTGTCTCAACTTCTTCAGATCTTATCTTGCTTCAGCCGATTTTAAAAAGAGTGGTTAAAGTTATACAATTTTTCATGAGTATGCATAGTGGCTTCGGCCTTTCTTGCCAAACAGGACATTCCCATGTCTGGTGCAATGAGATCGTTCCTCTTACTTAACTTGTTTGATCAGCAAATTCCTCTTAGTTACTTATTACACACCCCCCCCTTTCTCTTATTTATCAATGATTTGCTGATCAAACCTAGACAATACCTCACAGGCTGCATTTAGTTCATGATTTTCGTTTGGTATAATTTTCATTTCCAGTTCTGATTGCTTCATTACCATTAGCTGCACTTTTTCCAACCTGCCTTTAACAAAGGTTACAAATTTATTAATGATACAAGGTCCAAAAGTCAGAGTTAATAGTAACATTATAAGGAGCCCTGCTAAAGTAGAAATTAAGGTAGTCAGCCATGGTGACGAATTAAACCAAGATTCATACCAAGAGGACTGGGCTTCCCACTCTCGTTTACTTTTCTCTAATCCTTCTCTCAACTTAGCTAACGAATCTCTTACTACCCCTGTATGGTCAGCATAAAAGCAACATTCTTCACCTAGGGCAGCGCATAATCCTCCACTTTGCAAGAATAAAAGGTCTAATCCCCTTCGATTCTGCAAAACTACTTCCGATAGTGAGGTCAATGATTTCTCTAAATAGGAAATAGATTTTTCTATTCGGACTAAATCTTCATCCACTGCAGCTCTCAGGGAGGTTAGGCTCTGCTGCTGTTGCACCAAGGAGGTTGTGCCAGTGGTGGCAGTCCCAGCAGCCCCTAAACTAAGTAAGGTAGCTATAGTAATTGCAGATATTGGCTCTCTTTTGTTGATTTTATGTCCTAAATTGTTCCAATGTAAATACATAGTTTCTTCCCCATGTAAGAGGATTCTAGGTACCACAGTAACCTGTACACAAAATTCTGAAGCTTTTTTCTTGAGAACCGCAGTGAACAAACACGGTGTTAGTCCAGTTATGGAGCAAACCCACCATGCCCTGGGACTAGGCAGAACCCATTTAGTATTAGATGTAAAGTGTGGTTGGTACATAGAGTTCTTTTCCCACTCGTTACCTTTCCTATACACCAACCGCTCCCTCTGACCTGTTGGAGAGTAATCCCCGCTTTCCATTCTTTCCAATTACACATGGAAGGATTGTCCTTGGTAGAGGTATTAAAAGAAGATGACACTGCTATCCCCTCATAAAAAGGGGGGTTTATGTCATAACATAAACAACAGGAAATGGTGAAATTTGGATTCGTTGCATTTAAAGCTTGATAGGCTGCCTGCATTACAGTCCATAAGGGTTCATTGTCTTTGGGTGTTTCTTCCACTTTATCCATAGGGGCTAGGTATGTCCCTGAGATTGTGGAGTTCCCTACCTTTGGCTTTTTCTTTTTTACCTTTTTGCTTTGTAATGATTCTATTGGGCCCTACTGCTTATGGTACTTTAATCTCACGTTTTTGAATGAATATTAGTCCTCCTCTATCAGTTCCAGGTTCCCAATATCGCATTCCCCAGGTTCGTCCAAATAACCATCCGTGGTCATTAGGCTGCAGGATTTCTAGTATAACGTGATTACAAGTGCCAAGATGGGGGCCATCTATGTGTCCATCCCAGCTAGGAGCTGGTGGTTTACATCCTTTGGGTCCCCATGTTACATTTAAAAATTTATCTTTAACGGCTACGTCCCAATTTGAAGCTATGGTTTCACATCCCCAATATGCACAGTAATAGTGGTTAGGGAAATTACAATAACTTTTCCCTGGATTTGAACTGGGGCAGAGATAAAAAGGTTTTATTGCTCTTCCTATTCGGCCGGGTGGGTCTATTTCATAAAAGACTAAATCTTCCAATTTAACTTGGAATTCTGGGGATCCATCTGTTACATTATACTGAATCTCTATTGAATTCTCCCGTTGACCTAGGGTCCAATTGAAGGGTTGATGTTTATTTTCTGAAGTCATGGTAATCAACATCGTTAACAGGATACCAGCTTTCATTTCCCCACTGTTCAGTACCTCTCTGCCTTCCTCGTCTACTCTTTTGCAGAGAGCAATGGGATATTAATATCTTCTCAGCAGCAGCAGGTAGTCTTCAGGGGAATGTTCTGGCTTTCCTGTTCCTAGTTACAGGGTTGAGGGGTTTACTTTTCCCACCCTTTCGGTTGTAGTTTCCAGGCAAATCTCAGGGCACACCGTTTTAACACTTTATACCAGTCTGTTTCATACACCTCCCAGAGTTCAGGTACTAAAAATTCCTATCCACAAAATAGTTTACAAATTTCCACTTGATCTCTTGGTCCCCAGGTATACACTAAATCATTACGACATTTCATACAATAAGATTGTCTTTAGAATGATACACAGGACCATGTGCCTGTTACAATTTAAGCATTGACAAACCACCCAACTCAAATGTCCTGAAGTGGGGTGTTTTAGGCAGGTTATATATCTAATATTCTCTGTCCAACTTAATTCAGGTATCTCGGTTTCCACTTCACAACACAAGGGAAAAACTTGAGGGGTTCCCGTTAGCTTATATAGTCCACTTTCCCCTGTTTGGTTGGGTATTCGTCCTTCACTTCAAGGGGCAGAACGCACCTTTCATATGGTGTTTCCCGGCGGTATTTGAAACCACTGATATAAACTATTTCTTACTTCACTCTGGGGTTGTGTCCACTCTATCCTTTCATATTTTTATCCGGAGGTCCCCGGGTTCTGATGTCATGGTCCACTTCTCAGGAAAAATGGGTCCTTTGATCCTACTGGCATGCATCCACCCTTTTTCCGCTGTCCATACAGCTGTATCTGTGGTAAGTAAAACAACAAAGGGTCCTTCCCAGCGGGGTGTTAGTGAGGTTTCTTTCCAGGTTTTGATTAGCACCTCGTCTCCAGGCTGGATTCTGTGTATGGAAATGTCCAAAGGAGGTCTTTGTACTACCAAGCCCTTCTTTCTTAGTTCCTGTCTCCTTTTTGTAAGGTCTAAAATATATTCTGTTAAAATCTTATCTTCGACCTTTGGGTGTTCCACTAATATTCCAAAGTCATAAGGCATTCCAAACAACATTTCAAAGGGGGATATACCAGTATCTGTTCTTGGCTGAGTTCTAATGTAAAGCAAGGCTAATGGTAAACATTTAACCCAATTCATTTTTGTTTCTACCATAAGTTTGGTTAGGTGTTTCTTTATCTCCCCATTCATTCTTTCTACTTTTCCAGAACTCTGTGGATGCCAGGGAGTATGGTATTCCCATTTTGTACCGAACAATTCAGTTGTCTCTTTAATTATTTTGGATTTAAAATGTGGACCTCGGTCTGAGTTGATTACCGTAATAGTTCCATACCTTGGAATAATTTCTTCTAAGAGAATTTTAATAACTGTCTTTGCAGTAGCTCTTACCACTGGAAAGGCTTCTACAAAGTGTGTAAGGTGATCAACCAAGACTAATAAATACTGGTATCTCCCAACCTTTGGCAACTCGGTAAAATCCACCTGTATCTTTTCAAAGGGTCTTTTAGCCAATTCATGACCCCCGTGAACCTTTTCCCTAAGTTGTCATTTATTTACTTTGTGACAGGTTAAACATCCCTCTAAGATCCTTTTAGCTAGACCATATATTCCAACACAGGCATAGTTTGTTTCAAACTGATCCACTAAAGCCTGTATTCCCCAATGAGTTTTATGGTGTAATTTATTCCCCAAGCTAATCCTTTTGGAAGAATTTCCCTGCCGTCTGGTAGCAGCCATTTGGTGGGGGTTTCATCTTTATTCTGTTGTTCATTAAAGGCCTTATTAATATTCTGCCCTCTGGGTACAGAATCTGTAATTCCCTGAATTATCATATCCTGGAGATCAACCATGTTATTTCTATGTGCGGGGTCTTGATTGTCCCAATTAGGCCGCTGTAAGGGCCATTTTATATCTCTGGTGGGACCATGTTGATGCCTCTGATCCCAGTGCCTCATGCCTGCCGCTCTTATCATCCCTCGTTCTTCATTTGTGAACAGGATCTTTAAAACAGATTCCATCTTGTCCCAAGTATAAATATTAGGCCCAAGGAATTGATCAAACCGTTCTGCTACCCCTGATGGGTCTTCTAATAAGTGTCCTATTTCTTTCTTAAATTCCCTCACATCCCCGGAGCTGAGGGGTACAGATACAAATCCAACTCCGGGATGTGGTCCCCCCATAGCAGTCTCCTTTAAGGGATACAATAGATTCTCCTCCCTTCTTTCTCTAGTTTGACTTCTGGTTATTCTTCGATTTGAAGGAGGAGCCTCTTCCTCAGATTCTGGGGGGGCTGTTGGAGGGAGATCCTGGTCAGGATCTTGTGGTGGCGGAGGAGGTGGAACATAGGGTGGGGGAGACGCTGGAAGTTCATCTACATTCCACCTTTTCTTCCTATCATTTTTCTTTTTTTTCAATGGTAACAAATTAGTGGCCTGAGCTGTGCTCAGAATCCATAAAAAGGCACATTCACTCTCCTCCTTATTAAATGGTCATTTGTTGTTAACATATATGTTTAGTTATTGGCATATCCAATCCTCAAAAGATCCATAAATTGGCCAATATAAATCTTTCCTTATCTGTTTTCTTCCCCATACTTCCACACAATAATGGACCATTTTCTCCTTGGACTTCCCCTTCTGGGAAGGGGAACTATCCCAATATTGGATCATTAGGCCTAATGGGCTGTCTTCAGGTATATCAGGGAGCCCACCCCCACCCTGTATCTCCTGCATGGAACCAGAAGCCTTGCTCTTCTTCTGTCCCATCTTCCGAGAGTGCCTTCTTTCACTCAAATTTCACTCGGTGCCCCCTGTTCGTGGCCCACGCCCTTGCGGACGACGGGAACCGCACTACTGGGAGGTCCACACTCACTTCATCTGGTGGACTACTAAGCCCAGTGGACGTCTCAGTCACTCGCACCCTGGGTACCCAATCCCCGACCAAAGGGAACCGCAATATACTTACTCACTCCCGAGTCTTCGTCCGGCTCTTCGTGCACAAAAATTATGGGGAACTGCAGTATCTCCTTTCTCTTTCTTTTTGCTTTCCTATCTCAGTTCAGAAAATCCAGGTGAGCTAAGTCAGAATCTCCTTTGGGACCATTTGAAGATGGGGCGCCCTCCCAGAGTTGAATTCCGAGTCGGCTGTCTGGATCCGAGTCACGGCACCAAATTTGTTATAGATGAATTAAAACCAATCGAGTCCAAAATGGATTCACTAAATATTTATTAAGGTAGGAAAGCAAAAGCAGCGTGCTGGGTGGCCCGGGAGTCGCAGCTCCACCGAGACTTGCAACTCTAACTGAGCAGAGTCAGTCTTTTTATCTTCCCCAAAGCCGGTTTCAACATCCTGGGTACATCCCCCTTGGCCTCTTCCGGTGTCTCAACTTCTTCGGATCTTATCTTTCTTCAGCCAATTTTAAAAAGAGTGGTTAAAGTTATACAATTTTTCATGAGTATACATAGTGGCTTCGGCCTTTCTTGCCAAACAGGACATTCCCATGTCTGGTGCAATGAGATCGTTCCTCTTACTTAACTTGTTTGATCAGCAAATTCCTCTTAGTTACTTATTACAACGATGAGTTTGGCTCATTGTGCCTCTCTCCAGTGTTTTAGTTTTCTATGGAAATGAGCATATGCCCCACTGGTATCCATGTCCTATTTTTTCCCCAAATATTTTTTAACTGGGGGGCATTTTATCTGCATTCAAGAGACAAAAATCTAAGGTAAGTACAAGAAAGTTGGCTGCTGAATAGAAAAGGGAAATACAAGTTAGTACTGCTGGTGACATGGCAGAGTAGGGAAGGAACTGCAGGGAAAGGGGGAAGCTGAAATCACAGTGTTAGGGTATTTGAACACAGGGGACAAACTCACAGGAAGACAGGCTTTGTATTTTCCACTGCTCAAAAGGACAAACTCTACGGCTTTTTTCAACAGAGTAGAAATATTGGTCCTGGGGTGGGCAATTTGCTGTTCTGATCAGGTCTGAATGCACCATCATCACCTGCAAATCTTCTCACATTCTTCCTTTCTTCCTATCAGGAGACAGAGGTTGCTCTAGGCAAAAGGTTGGGGTTTTTTTCCCCTATAGATCATCCCAAGAGGAAGGTGGACAAAAGGACACGCAGGTTGCCAAGTTCCCAGAAACCCAGGGCCTCTGCCAGCTACAGGAGTTAACTTTTTTCCAAGGGCTTGAAGGCAGTTTTGCTTTGCTGAACTAGCGCTGCCAGAAATCCTTTTGAAGGGGATACAAAACCCCCTTTGCCTCTGAACATCAAAGCTGTTGCCTAAGTACCACTCCAACACCTGCAGGCATCTTAATTAATCAAAATTATGAGCCCAGTTAAACAACCCAGCCATTAAGCTCCAGCCATTAAGCATCATCAAGCTTTATTTGGTTCCCTAAGAAACATCTTGATTAAATGTATTGCAGTTAAGTAGAGGGTACTGTAGCTGTGGAAATGAGATGGAGGCTGTTTGCAGTAGTGTCGGGATAAACTGCAGGTTGTCATCTCGCGTCGTCCATGCATCCTGTCCTCCAGTTGTGGTGGCAGAGCCACCCTTCCCGTTTAGACTTGTTCCTGCCTTCTCTCAGAATTATGGTGTTGTGCCAAAGTTACACAGGCCCGCTTGCTCTGTGTGTTTCACCTCCCTTCATATTCCCCTTTGTCCACATACTGACCCTCTGAGGCAAAGACACTTTCCTCATTCTACAGCCCGAGAAAGAGAAAACCCAGAAGAGTAGCTCCATATAAACACCTGAGACAAAGCAAGAACTTAAATTTAGGTGGTTTTTTTTTTTCCCTTAAATCCACAGTCTGGCTTCTGTGCTGCTCTTGTTCCCATTTCCTTCAGGTCTGTTGTTGGTATCATCATATACTGCTTGTATTTGTTTTAAAAGGAAGACTACTTCATTTTTCTGCTGTTCAGACTAAAGTTTGTATCCAAAATTTCAATGTACTTCTTTCATTTTGTGAAACACTGCTTTATCAGTATCTGCTTCCCTCCAGATAAAGTTTTATCTAAAATAACTAAGCTGTGTCTATGTGTACAGGAAGATCTCTCCCCTGCAGAGTAAGTAAGGAGAGAATACTGACACTGCTTTTGTCTTTCATCTAACCTTGAGCCCTGACATGTGTGAGACTAGACCCCCATGGGCAAAACAGAGCTGTGCAGCATCCCTTGCAGGCTGCAGTTCTCATTGACACTCTGAGGAGCCCCAATACACAAAGGAAGTTCTCAGTGAAGTAACCTGTATCCCCAAAGCCTCCCAGATGTTCTCATTCAGGTAGAGGTGACTGCTTTTAGCAGTATCTGCTCTGGATGCTTGGCAGCTTGGGCTACTGGATATACGGCAAAACAGACTGATGGGCAAAGGCACGCAGCAGTGCCAGGCCAAGCAGGCAGTGCCTTGAACATGTCCTGCAGGCTCACTGAGCACATAGCATAGAATCATAGTATCATAGAATGGTTTGGGTTGGAAGGGACCTTAAAGATCATCCAGTTCCAACCCCTTTGCCATGAGCAGGAACACCTCCCACCAGACCAGGTTGCTCAAAGCCCCCTCCAGCCTGGTCTTGAACACCTCCAGGGAAGGGGCATCCACAACTATAAATATCCATTGCTTGTGCACCTCCTCATGCTGGAGTGGGTGCCTTTGAGCCTGCTGGTGTTGGCAGAGCTTCACCCTCTTCTCTGTAGCACCCACGGCTGGGATTCATCCTTATTCTCTGGGGCCCCCTTCAAGAGCTGCTGCCACAGAGAGCCAGTTGCTGTTGTCTGCCTGTGGTCTTGGCTCCAGGGAAGGTGCCTGCAACCTGCTGGGATCTGGGTTATTTCTTTCCTATAATCTTCACAAACAGGAGACAATTTTTCTCTTTGTCTCTATTTGCTCACTTTGTCTTCTCCTTCAGGTAGATTTTACTTTCAGATTATGATGCAGAACAGCCAGTCCCCATTTTTCCTTTTCCCTCCTGATTGTTTGTTCATGCTCCTTTCAGAGGACTCCAATCTCTCCTTTCCTCACTGCTTTTCTCTCATTTCCCTTGGTCATTCTCACGTTTGGACATTTCTCACCAGAGTCTCCTCACAGGTTGCAGTTGACATATCTGACCCTTGCTGGATGTGCCAAGTGTTGAAGTGTGTGATTCATCCCCCATCACTCAGATTAATGACGGGTGAAGCACTTTTTTCATCCTTGCTTTACGTCCAGTCCGGGTGCATGGGAAGGGGACACAAGGAGGAGCACCACAGGCAGAACCTGGACTGAAGTTATATCGAGGGGCCACAGCAGAAAGGGTCAAGGCAGAGCTGTGTGAGGAGCATTGACAGAATTGAAGAGGATCCTCTTGGCAAGGGCACAACCTGCTTGAGTCTGTGCTTCAGACACAGCCAGCCCCACAGCTCCCTGGTGCAGATGGGGCTGGTTATGAAGGAATGAACCAATTCAGAAAAAAGTCAGAATCATTCACAATTTCAGCTTTTACCAAGGCCTGAAAAGTTTATTTCTGCTTCCCAGTGTGTCTCTCTGAGTCCCAGATGAGTACTTAAAGAAGTTTTTGAGATCCAGTCCAGGGCAACAGAGACACAGACAACACAGGAGTCTGCCTTTGATTTTGGAGTATTTCTCTCAGTCCATTGAAATCCTTGACCACTTTGGGCTTACTCAGCTCAAGGTCTCCTTTTCATCTCTTTTCTCTGTCTTCCCTCAGTCATTTCTGTAGAGATCATAGGAAGTTGCCAGCATGGTAGCGGATACTGTCCACCTGCAATCCTTAGAGACCATGTCTCTCTAATTGTGAGCTTCCTTTGTGGATCCCATCAGCCTGGCAGCTCACTTCTGATGCTCATCAGCATTTTTTTCAATCTGCACCATTTTAACTTGGTGGTATCACAACCCAGCAAAGACTGCCAAGGCAGCTAGGTTGTGTTTGGCAACCTATCTCCTGCAGCTGCTCAGCAGAGAAAAATAGAGCCATCGACCTCTTCTGGAAAATTCTATTTGTGTTGGAAAGCTGCATAAAAAAAGAAGAGGATGGGAATGGAGATGGACACAGCTGATTTTGTTAACTCATAAGGAGATGATGTGGCTAAGTCAGGTATTTCCCAGACAGCAGCAGACTAGGAACTGTAGCAGATGTAACCATCAATACATGATCTTAACAAAGCTGTGAGCTTTGGGTGGGTTCCACCCCTCACACATGCCCAAATGAGAGCCTGCCATCCCCATGGTTTGCTCTGGCTGGGGACACAGGTGATGGGATCTCCTGACCAATAACTCTCTTCCCAGGGGTCTCAGATTCCTGTAGCCATATCCATGAAACAGAGCCTTGGGAGGCACTGTGGCAAGATGGAAAGTGTATAGAGAGAAACAAGGGGTTGACTTCACCTAGGATAGTCAGCTCTACCCTTGTCTCACCTGAGCTAATCCCACCCACCTGGGAGCCACAGGGCTCCACCCAGGAGGAGTTAAATGGTTGCAGAACAGCCCTGGGAGAAGCTAAGCAAGTAGGGGAACTTTCAGGGATGGTGTTTGCTATGTTCGTGGTATTCCTGGGCAGAGAGGAGGAAAAGTTGCTTGACTACTGTACAAGAAGCAGTAAAATAGCTGGAAGATACGTGATTTGTCTTGGCTTTGGGACTGTCTGCACTGTGCCTGGGAGGTTCAAGAGGGAGTTGGCCAACGGCTGGATGTGGGAGGCTCTGACAAGGTGAGAAATGTTTCTGGTGGTGTTCTGTGTCACGGGCACTATACAAGCACTGGACTGTCACGGTGACTTAGCTGGATGTATGGCTCTAGGTCAGCAGCAACTGTCAGAGCTGTAACAGGCTTCTGGGGGGACCTGAGGTGCTCAGAGGAGCTACAGGAGGTCATGGGAAAACACTGAAAGTGCCACCCCAAGTACTGCTTGCATTGTGATTTGCCTTTAGTAACTTGTTGACAAGCGTGGGTGACGGTGTATCTTGGGAGCTGCTTGGAGGCCAGTGACTAATGTGGGTGAAAGTGTTGAAGGCCATTGCTGATGTGTGTGGTGGAGAGCTGGGCAAGGCTCTGAGCCTTGGTATGGAGAGCACCAGCAAGCCTGGAGGGTGCAGTTATGTAGAAATTCAGGGCTAGAGGCATAGGGGATCATGTAGAACTGGAGTTGTGTTGTCGGGCAGTGAGTGACAGGCTAAACAGTGTGTGTGGTGATGGAATGAGACAGTGAATGTGGGGGAGCAATGTGTATTGGGCAAAAGCACAGAATTATCAAGGTTTCTTTATAACTACTGTGCTGAAGGGAAAGGTCAGAGCTCACCCTGAGCTCAGAACAGAGGAGATACCTTTGTTAGAATGTCACCAGCACTGGAAATCCTTTGCTAAAAGAAGCTATGGGAAGGGGATTATGCCTGGAGTAGCTATAAGGTCTCCAAGAAGACCCAAGTACTAAGGTCACGTAGATTTATTGAGCTGGGAACCCTGTCTTGCTCCAGGGGCAAGCCCAAGGTGGCACATAGCAATTACTTTTATCAACAGTGGATGAAAGGGGAATCGTTGTGGGAGGAGTGGGAAAAGTGGCTGAGGTTCATGAACCCTCTCAAATGCTTACAACAGCCTGACTCCCTGTGTTGTCCTTGCTGCGCCTGTTTCTGGGTAAGCAGAGATAATGTGTGAAGTGTCTGGGTGACAGATTGCTGTGCCCTGGCCTGGAACAGTGGATGTCACATCTAGTTTTAGGCCCACATGTATACGCCTTCTTGCCTCTATCTTTTTTTCCTATTTAGAGCAGGACTTACTTATTTTAAAAGGAAAAAAAAAAAGGAAGACAAGCCTTTGCTCTAAGAACAGTAGGTAAATGAAGGGATTAGAGTTGTTCTTATTCTGCAGCAAGATGCTACCTTCAGACCAGGGGCGGGACATCTCTTGAATGAAGAGTTTCATCATCTAGAAAGATTCCACAAGGTTTTCCTGAACCACCGCTCAGATGAGACAGATTAAGGTGATCAACTCTTTGCTGTGATATGGGTCCTGAATTAAGAGAATAGCTGAAGTAATACAAAATCCCATTTCCGTTGTTCTCTGTAGCCATGAATTCCTCAGTCTGTGCTCTGTGAGTTTATTTAAATTGGACCTCTGCTTCTATTTGGAAGTATTTTTTTTGCTTTCTTGAATAAAACATCTTTTCCAATGCTGTTGCCCCTCCCCAAGCCACAGTCAAGCAGCATCTCAGCCTGGTTCCTTATATCAAGAGAATTGTTTATGTCCTTGGAGGCTGGAATAATAACATCTGAAGAAAGCCATGAGACACAGCAGGAATTCATTTGTAAGTTAATGAAGGCTGTGCAGTGCAGCGTAAGGATGATCGGGGGGGCTGTTCCTGGGCAGCATTTACCAAGCTAGTTTTCTTCTTGTTGGTATTGTTCTCCCTGGAAGCATTGTGAACCAGCTTAAATACCACTTACATATGAGTTTATTATAGTATTTTTTGGTACAAAGATGTACACTGTGTAATAGAGGAGTGTACATGACAAAAATAGGAGGAAGTGTGATGTCGATCAAAAGAGATAATCTGCTTGCTTATATGCCCTACCAAAAGGAAAAAAAAAAACCACCAACCATCTGGGTAGTGCTTTTTTTATGTAAATAAATTGCCACCTGGAAGCAGACTAATACTTTGGTGCTCGCTGGAAGGGGATAAGGCTGAAGTGGAGATGGGGCTGCCCCATGTGCTGTGTTTCAAGGTGTTATCCTGCTATGTGAGGTCAGAACCACTTGAAGAAAAGTTTCTGTGACCTACATGGGACAGAAATGGGAGCACCTGTGGGTTGAACTTCTGAGCAAGATGGGGTCATGGACAGCTGGAAGCAATTTGTTTAGCAGCTCTTTTCACTTGGCCTTTGATTTGGAAGAGTCCTGGTGGGCTCTGACCTTGGTCCTCAACTGAAAGGAGTGCAGGTCTGTGGGGTGGAGGGGTGGCAGTTAAAAGCCCTGACCCTGCATTTGTTCCTACACTGGTTGCTATGGCCTTGGCAATGCTCTTTAACTGTCTGCACTCTTTTCTGTTGGAGATGTTCTAACTTGCAGGATTCTTTGCTGGCTGGTTACTTCTGTGTTGTACCTGTACAATATTGTTGTACGCAGGCATAGAAGTGATGAGGGCCATGTCTTCCCTCAGAGGGATGCTGCCAAGAGATTAATGGAGAAGGCTCCTTCTGCGATAAGTGTGACATGCTGTGGACACTTGAGGCCAGAGAATATCTGTTGAGAACAGGTTAACTTGTAGACCTAGTGTGCACTGTCGCTGTTCAGCCCCCAGATCAACAGCCATACAGTGGTGTTGTCATCTGTGTAAAATGTGCTGTCAGTCGAACTGGAGGGGAAGAAAGGGAGTATTGTCAACCTTCAACAAGAACAACACTGGGATGTATGGTGGGGAGGCAGTTGCACTCTGCGTGTGAGCCTTGATGCAGCCTGTGTGGTCAGTTTGCTTAGTGCTAAGAGGTGGAGAAACTTAATTCCACATTTGCAGACACAGAGGCAGGTGATATCACTGCAGAGAATAGGATGGGGAAGAGAGTGGGACGTACTCAACCCGTCTTCAGAAAGCGAGTTCCCTCAGAGGTGGCAGAGCATTTGGGTGCTGCTGGGTGACAGCTTCTCCCTCTCCAGACAGAGCCCACGATGCTGGGAGAAGTAAAGGCTGGTGTACTGCATCACGCCACCAGAGAGAGCCACGCTGCTCCATCTCTCCCAAACCCTTCCTGCTAGATGCACAGGCAGGGATTTCTCCTGTGCAGTGGAGATTTTGCTGTTGGAAATTGTAGCATAGCTGAGTTCTCTTTGGGCTGGGAAGGACAAGTTCTAGAACAGCAACAGCTGCAGCAAAGCCAAAAGCAGTGACCCACTGATCTCTGGGGGGGGGGGGGGGGGGTTGCAAAGGGATGGAGAGCAGCTTATTCCTCATCGTGCAGCCGTTTTCTGGCACTTAGTGTTGACTCTGACAGATGACAGTGGTTGTGGCTTTTAGGACCTGGATGCCTTTCCAAGTGCAAATGGGCTATTCGCTGGCTGATATGAAACAAGTCATCAGATAATAAATTGGGCTTTGCAAATAATTATATCCCACCCCTCAGCCTTCAAGACTAGTTGCACAACTGAAAAATTCAACTTGGATCAAAGTGAGGACTCAGGGAGAGACTGAGTTCCTCTTTCCTTGCCAAAAGAAATGTTCTGTTGTGCTTTCTCAGGACTTTAAATCCTTATTTTTAATCTGAAGGGAAGTCAGTTGGTTTGAGCTTTCTTCAAGGAAAGCAAGGGAATTTGGAGGCTGGACTCCTGAGACTGGTAGTGACCGCTTTTCCACCAGCAAGTGTGCAACGGGGTAAGAAAGAGAGATGGGAGATGTAGCTGCACTGTTGATGTTGAGCTGTATGTTTCATGTGTACATATATACAAAACAATGGCACTCTTCACTCATTCTTTTACTAAAAAAAATAGTTCCAGTATCTACCTACCCACTTTCTGAGCAAGTGTATTAACTATGGGCTACTGGCAGAAAACAGGGGCTAATGGCAACTGCAGTCCCACCTACAGAAGCCAGAATGCAGCTTTGAAACCCTCAAACACATGCTTTTCCATCAAATGTGCATTATATGGAAACAGCCCAACTCCCGTTTGTGTTTAGTGAGTTTAGGAATCAGCCATCATGGTACATGGCTCTTTATGAGAATCTGCTTAGGTCTTTCCAGAGGCAATGACACTTTGCTACCCCCTAAGTCTAGGGCAGGGTTTGTCAAACCTGCTGAGATCTTTCCAATGTTTATTGGAAGTATCAGTCAGCTCAGGTGACCTGCCTCTGTGTAAATCTGTGCTGCTGCAGGGATTTTGCTGCCTTTGTTGTTAATGCAGTCCCTACTTTCAAAGGGAACGTGCAGAGAGAGAGCTACCAGTGTTGCTCCTATAACAATGCCACTGTGTGTATCTGGGCTTACTGGAGCTGCACGTTGGGATTTTCTGGAGCATGCTAATGCTAGTTGTTCTTACTCAAACACCTGATAAAACCAAAGCACACAGAAAGCCCAAGCACAACTGAAGAAACACTGGTAATGTTTCCCTGAGAGAGCTGGGAATGAGTTTGTGTGCAAGATCTTAATCGGGAGACAAGCTGCTACAGTAAGCAAGGATAACTCTTCCCCCTGGATTTGGGATCGCTCTTGTGATGGGAAAATTGGGTCCTACAGTAAATATGGATGTGAATACTAAAGCTCACGGTGCTCGGATGGACAGAGCAGGCCAGTGGTGGTGTGTTACAGCATTGCTTGGGCTATGAGTCAGACCCAGACTCGTCACCATCATGTGGCTTTCGAGTCACAAGGACAGGTTTGTCCCCTCTCATACTTACGTTGCTGCGTGCCTTGAAGAAAAAGGAGCCAGAACTCATTTCTGTGGCTTGCTCTGCCCCGGGTCTCTTGCCTAGCAAGACATTCAGTGCCCAAAGGAACAGACCTGCTTCTGTTTCCTCTGCCTGCAAACCCAAGTGGCAGCATGGGGACTGAGATGAAGGTAGCCCATGGGCAGTTGCCCTCCCAAGTCACAGGCTGGAAGAGTTGTTAGCACTGTTCTCCCACCCACAGAGGGACCTGTGCTCCTTCCTGGCTATGGGTGCCTGGGAAAAGACCTTCAAAATGTATTTTGAGTACAGTTAAACCAAGTTAACTCTGCATGTGTGGACAACTTGCCCCAAATGAGAGTAATGAGCTGAGTTGAAGCCTAGTTTCTGTGGATTTGTCTTGCAGTGGTCATAGGAGAACCTAACGTGGACCTTGGAGATTAGACCTCTCTTGCAGAACAGGTGGTGCCTTTCATCCATGTGGGTTCAGATGCCTGATAAAGCCTGAATCAGCATGCCCCCGACAGTGGGAGCATCAGCAGGATTATTTTCCACCTAGTTGCTTGTTGATATGCAAGGTGTAAAGAAAAAAAAAACAACAAAACTACAAAGCCATAATTCCAGTGAACACTGATAGAGGCATAGAGGTCTCACAGTAATTAACCACCAAGCTCAGAAGTTGCTGAGAGTGGGAGGGGAGAGGAGCTGCAAACAGTGCAATAGTATCAGCTGCTTCTTTTTTAAAAAATAATCTGCCTAACAAATTTAAATTGCTTGGAGAGCTCTGGGAGTGAGGAAACAAAACTGAAATCACTTGACAAGAGGGCGAGAGAGGGGCAGATTGAGCTGCGAAGAACCCAGATTGGAGTAGCTAGAGGTGATGTACATCATGCTTGCAGTGACTTCACAGACTTCAAGGACTTGAGCCATGCTGTTAACCTTTCCACTGCCAGCACCTCAGGCTACGTGATATGGGTGTTTCTTGAGAACCCAACCTTATCTCCAAATACAGGCAAGGAAGCTGGAAGCTATTCCTTGAAAACCCAAGTGCCTGATCTCCCAAGGCTGATCATCAGGTTGAGCTTCAAGTGAAAGACAAACACC
>JAOTQQ010000063.1:5250421-5268839 GCA_026546715.1 Gallinago undulata | reverse complement strand
GTCCCTTTGCTGCTCTAGACTCCCTGATATCACTTTTGATAGGTTTTTTTTTTTGGAGGTGTTCCATGCCTCAGCTGCCTCCTTCTGCAGAGGAGGGCTAGCAACGCCGATTTTGTGAGTAACGAGGTCCTGTTATGCTTGGAGATGTGCCCACTGCAACCAATGAAGTGTTTCTCACCCCAAGCGAAGAAGCCATCCCTATGTCAAAGTTGACTTGGCTTTCAGGTAAAGGGCACTAGCTGTCCTCAAGAGGAGTTACAAGGGACAATCCTCCTCACTCAAGTACCTTGGGACCCATGTGGACTCCTGGCCTGCAGATGGGGTGGAAGGCCATCTTTGAAGGAGGCTGACATCGTGTTCTGCTTGTGTCAAGCTGTGGGACTCCCATTGCTGTCGGTGCCGCTCTGGCACGTGAGACACGTGTACAGCATCCCGTGCGCTGCGAGTGTCTAGTGCTGCAGCTCACTGCTTCCCAGAGCCTGCCTTTCCTTACCTCATCTCCACTCTCCATCGCCGTAGATGAGTCCTTTCATTCCTTTCAAGAGGCTTCCCGCTGCCTCTTAAATCTTTTCAGTTCACCTCATTTAAATACTGCAGCCCACTCCAAAACCTGATAAGGCTCAGTGAGCGCAGTGAAGATTACGTCCCCAAGAAATGCTTTTCTTCTGGGCTGGGAATCGCTCTCCATGTGGGGATGCTGGGACTGGTGAAGGGCAGGTGGGTGGCAGCCGGACAATGTGTCTGGCTGCTTGGGGGTGGCTAATGAATGACCTCCCTGGGCACACAGATCCTTGGGAGGCCGCTGTGGTGTTCTGCTGACGCTGATGTGAGCCTTTCTCAGCCTTTTGGGCAAAACCAGATTTCTCTGGGTGGCACTTGAGGGGGTAAAAAGCCTGCAGGTGAGGCTGCCAGCACTGGATTTCTGGTCTCCTTCCAGCTGCAGCTTCTGCATTTCTCCCTTCCTCCCGTGTGGCTGCTCCTCAGGCTGGCTCACCGTCCTGTGAGCAATGATGGAGGGAAATCTTCCTCTCCAATTAGCTCTTTCAGTGCAGTTGCAGCCGGGTACTCCCTCGGATGCCCAGCCACTGCCGAGTGCTGGTTTTACAGTCGCAGCAGGGGAAGCATAATCTCCATTCATTGCTTTATTAGTGCTGTAACTGCTTTGGGCTACAGTTACCTTTAATTACTGGCTCTGCTGGGGCTCTTCCAGTGAACAGTTTTGGAAGTCCTTGCTCCCAAACAATGAAACCACTTACTATCACTTATCATTTAAATCAGAGCTTATATTTAGCTGGTACCTTCCATTCAGTCTGCTTCCCAACACCTGCGTAAAGAAAAGCCCTGCAATCATGCCTTTCAGAGGAGGATTTGAAATCTGTCCTCCAGCCCTGCTGCTGCAGCTGAGTTAGGACGGAGTGTCAAGGAGAATGTCATGTCCCATAGCACTTGCCTTGCTGTTGAGTTGAGCTTTTTTTTTTTAATGACATTTCCTTCACTTTGTGCATCATTGTAGAGTGAAAAAGTCTTCCAAACACCAAGTCATTAAGGTGCAAATAGTAAGAGGGACCCTCAGCCGCTCCCTGGGTATATGAGAGCGAGAGAGCATCTCTCTTTCATGGGGGTGAAAGGCAGAGCTCAGTGAGGGGAGAAAGTGTCTGCTCAGGATCCCAAAGAGCTGAAGACTTCTGGAAATAAGTGTTGTAAGCCAGGAAAGGGGATTGTTTGCCCTGAAATCGTTATTCTTTGGATTTAACACCAGCTGAAGGCAACTGTGAACAGCCCTGGTGTGTCTCAGTCTTGCAGCCTCAGGAACAAAAACTGCTGCAACAAGTTGTCTTCAGTGAACACTGACTCTGCCACCAAGAGCCATGATGAGCCCTTTGAACTCTGAGTCAGTGAGCAGGGAAACCGTCTGTCTTGCTCATCCCCTTCCAATGACCATGGCTCTGGAATGGCTGTCTGAAGGGTCAGTTTTTGGAGGACACAATGCCTTAAAATGAGGCATGCCACCATCACCCCCAGTCGCTCTTTTGACCCTGAGTGACCTGCATCTGGCAGAGAGGATGTTTTGTCCCCAGCAAGCCCAGTTGTGCTGCATTGTGTTGGAGCTGGCAGGTGACTGAAGCCATTTCCCACATGGGACAAGTGTTTTGGGCTGCAGTGGGAGAGCATGTGTCCAGAAGATGCTCTACAGCTGACTGCCATGCACGGCCAGCTGTGTCCACAGAGGACCACACGCCGTGCTGTCTGCCTGAGAGTGCTCCACGCAGGATGAGATGCCAGTGAGAGGGCGAAGAGCCCTCATCTAATTATTGCTGCTGTATTTATACATGAGGTAGGGGAAGCGAGGAAGAGGCACACATTGGTGCTGGGAACTAGATGGCCTTAGGTGGGTGAGTTGGGAGACAGGGCACACCAATTAAGGTTGTTTTTTTTTTCCTTTTGAATGTAATGACTAGCCTTTCTCTTGCCTGCATGGGTGGCAGGGCTACCTGCAGTGCTCCTCGTGACAGGAGGTGACTGTGGGAGAGCAGGAGGAACCCAGGGTGATGCAGGAGAGATGCAGGGACTGTCAGGCAGGGCCGGACAGCAGTGGGGACAGCCTGTCACACCATGAGGGTTGATAACAATACCCTTTTGGCTCTTGCCATGCATGGACCAAAACAAAATGCACTGTTCTCTTGACCGGGGTTTCAAAATGCCATTAAGGGATCAGAGCGTGCTCCAGCCCTGTGTGCTTGGGGGCTGGCAGCAGGCAAGGGAATGAAATAATTGATTGCTTTCTCCCTATGATCCAAAATGGTTTTGATGTCAGGCCATTCATTGCAGTAGCTGGAATACTAACACAATTCATTTGAGCTGCAGCCCTGCAAATGGGTGGCTTTACTAATGGCTAATCCGGGATGATGGATGAGCTGGGGGGATGATGCTACTGCTGAGTAAGGAGAAGGCAGTGAGAGGGAGGCAGCAACAGGCTGGGACCCAGCAGGCATTGTCCCAGCTGTCCCCAAGCCAGCGCGGGAGCTTGAGGGGCAGGCAGTGGGCAGGTAGATTAGGCAAGTATCTGTGTCCCAGTCCCCTCTGCTTGGGGTGGTCACACAAGAGGTAACATCAGAATTCAGCCACCTGATTTTTGCCAGGTCTGGACCACAGGTTAACAAAGAGAGGACAAGTCTTCTCTCCGTCCTTCCTGCAGCCTTTCTTAAACACTAGATGTAGTTATTTATTTTTAATTAAAAGTGCCCTGAAGTTGCCAACATCCTCAGGTAAATGAAAGGCAAAGCTGAATGCAAAAGAGGGGACAGCAAGAAACAATAAGATTAGTGATCTCAGGGGAGAGCAGTCATGCTAATTAGCATCAGGCTGGGGCTGCAGTGTTCCCCAGCATGCCAGCCCAACCTTCTTGCGGATCCAGTGACTGGTCCCATCTCCCCAAGCAGAAGCTCATCACTGTGTTTTGGGAGCATTGCTCCTGACTTACACTGGGCTGAGTGGGAAGAGAGGTGGTGACTATGGTCCTCAAGCCCTGCTTCAAGGCAGGGGAAGGGGATGCCCACGGGGGAAGGTTTGACTGCATCCCACCCCCAACCCATGGCTCGTGATAAGGGTTCAATTCATGGCAAGGCTGGTGGCTTGGCGAAGTAACAAGGACTGAGGCTTGTCAGACCTGGTTTGATCTGCATGGAGGGGACCATGCTTTCCACCCAAAAAACAGCTCCCACACCTGTTTGCATGTGAACAGGTTGACTTTAAATAGCTGCAGATCAAGAAGGAGCCTCTCTCAGTTATCGATCACCCACTGATTACTCCAGCACTTGATATTCAGCTCGTAAATAAGATTACAGGGTAAATCTAAAAAGGAAGCAGGCAGATGACAAGATTCTGCTCATTTACAATAAGCTCAAAGAACTTTTCCCCCCTCCACCCCTCCCTCCAGCTTTATTAGGAAGTCCAATAAAATACCCTGGGGAAGGGAAGGAAGAGAGAGGAGCGATTCAAAGGGAACATCAAAAGGCACCTCCATCTATTTTAGCGTGCCAAGTTACAGGCACAGAGAGATGTTCCCAAATGTGCTGGCTGCTCCAAGCAGAGCAGCCTGGTGCCCTCCTTGCCACCCTTGAATCTTCTCTGCTCAGCCCAGGGCTTCACCTCCTCCATGCTAGAAAGATAGACCCAACCCCATGTGTTTCCGTATGATCTCAGATAAGTTTCTGTTTTGATGGCAAGCATTTGAAGTGTTAAATGGGCCATTCAATGCAAGAGGCTGTTCTCACTGTTTTCAGCCCATCTCTGCAAAATGGGGGGGAGGGGGACCAAAACCAAGTGCTTTGCAGCTAAAAATAATGTATTCCTCTTCTTTCTCTGTGCTGCTGCAGTTCTCTGCTTTGGGCTCCCAACAGTGCCAAGTGCCCTGGATCTACCAAGACAAGTTGAAGGAGACTGTGATTTAGTGGCAGGACATCTAAGAGCTAGGCACACCTTTGCCAGCCCTGGAAGCAACAGACTTGTGATATCAAGTGGCTGAAATAAGCCCCAGCTCCTGGAGTCATGGGAATTACTGAGAATCCTTAAACTTGGAAGAAACGCAGTCTCCTCCACTGGGCAGCCATGGGAGGCTTCTCCTTGCTCTTTCTTCTGAGGGCAGGGAAAGCATCTCCCCCCTCTGAGCAGCAGCCAGGACGTTGCCACAGGGAGCTGTGTGGGAATTGCCCAAAAAGCAAGGTCCTCTGGACCTTCTTTATGGCTGTCACTGCTTTAAGGAAGGGAACAACCTCCTTGCTTTGAGTTAATTTAGGACCTGGTACCATCCAGCTCCAGGTGCTTCAGCAGCAGGGTTCAGGAGTGGACTTCCCCCTTCCCAAAAGGATGGGTTGCTCTGGCTTTCCCACGTGGGGTCTCAAGGAGACTTGAGAATACTTGGTCTAAATTTTGCTTTTCCCTATGAACGTTTTGCAGTGATTCACCTTTGCCAATTTATTACCCTGCAGTGCTGTGTCAGGGAAAACTGTAACCTCCACCCCAGCCCTCCCCTGGAAAGATTTGGACCCCCCAGCGCTCACAGCAGCTCCTGCCCTCGCTGCTGGCACTGAGGCATCTGTGCTGCACCCCTGTTGGGGGTTTCCCACCCTGTGCCAGTACCAACACCAAGCACAGAGTGCTTTTGCAAGGAGCAGTGGTCCTTCAGTAATCGGGCTTTTTAATATAGCAGGATTGACTTGAAAACCTCAATTCATTCATTTTTTTAAATGCTGGCTCTTGGATTCTTATCCTCTACTTCTAGGTGTTCATCCCCAAGCCTCCCTGGATGTTTGTGAGATCTTGAAATGTAATCCTAAAAGAATACATTAAAAATTCAGTTCCTCTTGCAGGCCTTGTGGTTTTTGGAGGCTGAGTTCTGAAGGATAAAACAACCATCATGAGACACGTGGCGAGACAGTGAGAACCAGCAGCGTTTTGTGCTGGTGGGATCAGGATATCAGTGCTAATCCCTCTGGGGCAGCGATGGCCTGTGCCAACCCAGGGCATTTATAATGTTGATTCAAAGAGTGTGACGTTGAGAAGTTTTGCTGCAGGATGAGCTAGAGCTGCAGTGCTGGGATGGGCATGGGGTCACTGCCCTGTGGGAGAGGGGCAGGGGTGGCATCCCCCTGCCCATCCTGGCAGGGCGAAGCCAGCCTCAGCAGCCTCTGTGCTATGATCCTGACCTCTGTGTGTCACAGACTGCCACAAGCCCTGAAGCATGAGGAGTGGGATCCCCTTGACTTCTGGGACCCACTGTTGGTGACGTTAGTGCACATGTGTGTCTCTGCTTGGCAGCTGCAGTAGAGCCAGCCCAGTGCTTCCCTCAAGCCCCACACTTTCCATTACCTGAGCTTTCACAGCCTTTGAGTCGCTGCTGATGTTGCCCTTTATTCCCCATTTTAAGCAGAGGCAAAAGCCTCTACTTTCTTCAAGGCAAGAACTTAGAATCATAGAATGGTTAGAGTTGGAAGGGATCTTAGAGATCATTATGCTCCAACCCCTCTGCCCTGGGCAGGGACACCTCCCACCAGACCAGGTTGCTCAAAGCCCCATCCAGCCTGGCCTTAAACACTTCCAGGGATGGGGCATCCGCAAGTTCCCCGGGCAACCTGTTCCAGTGCCTCACCACCCTCACAGGAAAGAATTTCTTTCTAATATCTAATCTAAATCTCCCTGTTTTCCAATTTAAAACCAATAACCCTTGGCCTGTCGCTACACTTCCCAACAAAGAGTCCCTCCCCCAGCTCTCCTGTCGTCTCCCTTCAGATATTGATAGGCTGCTATGAGATCTCCCCGGAGCCTTCTCTTCTCCAGGCTGTACAACCCCAGCTCTCTCAGCCTGTCTTCACAGCGGAGGTGCTCCATCCCTCTGATCATCTTCACGGCCCTCTGCTGGACCTGTTCTAACAGGTCTATGTCCTTCCTGTGTTGAGGACTCCAAAGCCGGACACAGTTCTTCTGCTTGTGAAGAAGGGTGTTCATAGATTGCTGCTTGGGCTAAGAAAAAAGATAAAGTGTCTGAAGTCACTATATGTGTGGAGTGAATTTCTGGAGGGAATTGTGCATCCTGGGCAAAATTCAAAGACAGCCTCTCAAGTGTGGTTTCTGGCTACCAAGAAATGGGGTAGCCCCTGAGCCATGGAATCATTAGCCTGAAGTTTCCAAATATTTGCAAGTCCAGCTGAAAGTCCCTTCCCCCTTTGTGTGTTTTCAGGCCCACAGCCTCATCCAGCTGCTGGGGAATCTGTGGGTTTTCAGCAAACCCCGCAAAAGCCCACCCATCACACTTCACAGCTGGTGGGGTTGGGGAGGAAAGCCTGTAGTCGCCTTTCCCCAGTGAGAGAAGTCCTCTCCAGCCTTCAAAAAGGCACAAACCGCCCACAGGAATTCCCACCCGTGCTGAGAAAAATATGACACCTCCTATCGAAAAAGGTGAAAAGACAGGAAAAAGATACAAACAACCCTGAAAATGACTGCTGAGCATAGGAATAGGTGTGTAACCATGGCTTCCTCGCTGCAGTGCACGCCTGTAATGCAGATGCCCACTGCTGGCCATGCTGTGCCAGAGCCTGGGAAATGGCTCAGGAAAATGCTCTGATTCTGGGGCTGGGGACGATGCTGAGGATGGTGGCATCTTCAGCCCAGGGTGAGAGTCCCTGTGCCAAAAGTGGGGAGTGCTTGAGCAAGGGGCAGAGAAGAAAAAACATGGGAACGTTAATGCCCCCCTGTCCCAGAGCTGCTTACATGAGCTTGAGCCTCTCCTGGGGTCTGCCAGAGCCAGCCCCCTTTCCCCCCCAGTGAAGGGGCCTTGTTGGGTGATGTTACTCCCACCAGCCTTCTGGGAACACAGCTGTAGTCCTCCTGGGACAGACAAAGGCCACTTCTCACCCTGGATACATCCTTCCTTTTATCCCTCTGTCCTTCAGGTGCCCTTTGAGTTATGTTGGCAAAGAGCAGACAGGACGAGAGGGTCTCTGCTCGTACCAGACCCACGTGTCTTGCTGCCAGCAGTGCTCCCACACCTGCAGGGTCCTCACCCTGGAGGGATTGATAATGTAGGCAGGGAATCGGGGCATGAACACACGCCAAGACTGGGAAAGCCAGTATCTGAATGCCTTCAGTTCCTTCCTCCAAATAAATCACCCCATGACTCTAATTATTGCGCTTGCCCTGGGTACACACCGGCTTAATACGGAAAATGACTGTGGAGGATTTATTACTGCCGGTCCTTGATCTTTCGTTTTTGATATTAAAACATGTTTAATTCATTGCAACATAGATTAAAATAAGAAAGGCCACAAGCAGCCTCTGGTTTCTCATGGGGAGAATTTGGTTGCCGGGGCTGTGGCAGTGCTGCCCGTGTCGGGAGCTGGACCGTGCTGGCTCCCTTTGTGGCCGGCTGTGAATCCAGGTCTGGCCGAATCCTGGCTGATTTCACCACCATGCTTGCTCTGGCTGTGGATTTGTGGCTGTTTAGACACCAACACTGGAGAGACGGTGTTGTAAATGTGTTGTTTTACCTGGACAGGCAGCTTACAGCAGAGCTTATAACCCCCTTAGATGCAACAGGAGTGTGAGGTTTCTGAGGTTTTAAGTTTTCCTGAATAAACAGCCGTCGCTGTCGGTATGAATCAGCTCTTGCTTTCGGAAAATGTCTTTTTTATGCTACAAAAGCCTTTTGCCTTCAGTGCCCAGTTTGTATTGAATCTTCAGCTGTCGTGAAAGCATTTCTCACGCAGCCTGGGAGCATGCTGCTGAGCCAAATTTTTTTTTTTTTTTTTCCCATTTTGCTTTTAAAGACAGCAGTATGGCTTCTGCAGGGTGATGGCACCGTGGCTGTTTACTCAGGGCCTTGGCAGCTGCTCCAGTGCAAGGAGGGTGCTCAGGGGGTGCAGAAGCCAAGGGAATGGCCCCCACTGCCCACAGTGATGTAGGAGGGACACAGGAGCATCAGTATCCACCGTGGGGGCAAAGACACAGCCAAAGAACAGGGGTACGCATGCAGCGCATGTGTATCCTGGTAGAACATCTCCCAGGACCGCTGCAGCCCTCAGCCACAGGGAAAGGGATGTGTGGGGCAGGGGGGAGAGCAGAGAGGGTCCAGGGATGAGAAGACGTGGAGTAGATGTGTCCACTGCGCTTATTGTTCTCCCCAGGCCAGATGGGGAAAAGGCTGAGGACAGGGGATGGCAAAACTGAGTCAAGAAAGCCCCGGGCAGGAGGGTTCCCTGGTTGCAGCGGTGTTGTCCCACACAGCACTGCCTCAAGCCAGGCAGCTTTTCTTCTTGCACACACACCTTCCATGACCACACCAAGGTGGGCACCAGGGGGACCTGGGCGTACACTGGCAGCGTCTGCTCCCCTGGTGTTACAGGAGCGATGCACACCGGCTCCAGCCATCCATCAAAGCACTTTTTGCATTTCCCCTGATGTGAAGGTGCCCATTGTATCCCCGGCTGCAGCTCAGGCTTACGTGGAGTGTGGCTCACGCAGAGTGAGGCAAAGGCTACACTGAAGAATTCATCACCCCCAGGAGCCCCGTGTCCCCCTCCCACAAGTGAGTGGTGTGCTGTGTCACTACAGCCCCAGGTCAAGGAGGGGGATGTCACCTCGGGCTTGTGGCTGGGGAGGAAGGAGGATCTGTGCTCCCCACTTTGCCAGGACAGCTCCAGGACTTTCCCCATGGCATCAGGACACCCCTCCTGGGGCAGCTGCATGCAGCTCTGTAGGTCAGACACCCTCTAAACCACCCATGAAGTAGAGAGGATGGGACCCATCCCTCTGATCGCATCCTGCCAGGACATGTCTCTATTTTGGGGTGCATAAGGAAGAGGGGAATCTGGGAGGAACCACTCCTTGTTAACCGGCTGGAGGGAGAAAGCAGAGGCAAGCCGGCAACAGCCTGGCTGCTCTCTCTTCCGGCTGATAATTCGCCTCTTGCTTCCTCCCATTTCAGTTCAAACAGAAATTGCTCTCTGGTGCATGACAGCATTTCGTCTTCCCGGGCCCCATCCGCAGCTCTACAAAGCCTCTTCTCCTCCTGACAACACTGATGCACATCTGACAGGAGCAGAGCTGGTCCAGCTACAGGAATGGGGAGGGTGAGAAAGGGGAAGAGAAAAGCACATAAAGGAAAGGAAATCATAGAATGGTTAGAGTTGGAAGGGACCTTAGAGGTCATCAAGTTCCAACCACCCCTGCCATGGGCAGGGACACCTCCCACCAGACCAGGTTGCTCAAAGCCCCATCCAGCCTGGTCTTGAACACTTCCAGGGATGGGGCATCCGCAAGTTCCCTGGGCAACCTGTTCCAGTGCCTCACCACCCTCACAGGAAAGAATTTCTCCTAATGTCTAATCTAAATCTCCCCTCTTCTATTTTAAAACCATTACTCCTTGTCCTGTCACTGCACTTCCCAACAAAGAGTCCCTCTCCAGCTCTCCTGTAGCTCCCTTCAGATATTGGAAGGCTGCTATGAGGTCTCCCCGAAGCCTTCTCTTCTCCAAGCTGAACAACCCCAGCTCTCTCAGCCTGTCTTCACAGCGGAGGTGCTCCATCCCTCTGATCATTTTTGTGGCCTTCCACTGGAGAAGAAATGAAGAGAAAGGTCTTGGCTTACCCCAGCACCTCCTTCCCCCACTTTTGCTCCAGCCTGGGAGCAAGGCCAGCCAGCGCTGAGCCGTTGCTGGTGGGATAGAGGATGTGGGATGCACCCCAGAGCTGTGCGAGGGGAGGCACACCTACATCAAGGGAAACCTGCTGCCTGGGCGCCGAGCTGTCCCACGGCAGGGACAGGGATGGGGAGGTGGCAGTGCTTCGCATCGCCATGGCAACCCGCGGAGGACCACTCCACCGCAGGCATCCTGTGTCTCAAGGATGAGCCTTGGCAAATCAATAACCCTAGCAGGGATGGTGACAGGCTGAGACAGGGTTGAGGTGGGGGTCCCCTCCTGTGGGGTTGGGAACGGGGGTGTCTCTGCCCTCCGAGCACCAATTTGCTAATCCTCTGGGATTTGCCCCATACCCAAACATCTGAGCCAGGGGTGCTGTGTCTGTGACTACAGCAGCCCAGCCCCAGCAGGGCACCGGTGTTTCTCTGTGCCCATATTTCTTCCCCAACTCTGTTGGGAAGTTTCTCTCCTGATGAGGCTCTCGGTGGAGCCTTGGTTAGTGCACGGTAATTGAGAGACTGCGTCATACTGAAATGATGGGGAGCTGGCGTCCCCCGCGCTGATGGAGCTGGCTGATTAGGAAAATGCTCTTGCATTTCTAGCGCTGCAGAGCTTTGGGCAGAGCTTTGGGCCAAGAAGCTCCTCGGAGGAAATCAGCAGCCTCAAGATGCTTTTGCAAAATGCGATGTTTCTGCCCCGGCGGGCAGCTCCGGCGGGATGTGCTCCCATCCTCACACCATGGTGTGACACGTGTGTGCCTGCCTCGCAGTGCCTGCCAGAGATTCAGTGTCTCTTCTCACCTCCACCCTCCCGTCTCATCATCACGGCCCCACACGGGACCAGGGCATGGGTGGGAGAGTAGGGCTGCCCGGCTTTACCCCTGCCTTTTCTGGAGCTGCAGAGCCATCCCCACCTCCTAGAAAAGGAGGCTTTGTCAAGCCCCATTTTGGGAGAAAGCTCTGGGGGGCTGGGTACAGGCAGCGTTGCCTGTTGGGCTTCCCACCCTCCTGGCATCTGCCTGGGGTTGGGGTCCTGCCTGGTCAGCTGTGCCTGGCACCGGGGAGCCACTCTGGCCTGACGTGTCCCCAGGACATAATGTGCATCCCAGGGCTTCCCGGCTACTGTTCCTGAAGCTTCCCCAAAGCAATGGCCAAGTGGTGAGCCCATGTGTGATGAGTCTGTGTGTGCTCAACATAGGGCAGCACCCCCATCCCTTCTGGGGTCTGCAGTTGTCCTTCAGTCCCAACTGGACCATGGGACCATTTAAAACATGGATGAACACGCCGTCACTCCCCAGCAGCAGCTGAAGCCTGTGGCGACCCTGCTGACCCCACTGTCCCTTGCTCAGGGCCAGATCCTTGCCCGTAGGTGTCTGCCAGACCCCTGGCCACCCCCGCCATCCCCTTCCCTGGCTCTGCCCCAGCCACCACTTACAGCCTTCCCCTGGCGCCCACATTTATTTGGGGTTGATTTGTGCTGTGGCAGAAAAGCCATTAAGTGCCACCTTGTTAGTGCAGAAGGCAAGAGGTCTGCTGTATGCCCATGGCCACTTTAGAAAAATGGGATGAGGGCAGTAAATAAGGTTTCACTCTCTTACAATGATTGGAAAGTCTTGAATGAGAGCAGCGGGCCGGCAGAGCTGCAGAGAAGGTGTCCTCCAAGGGGCAATTGCGGAGCAGCAGTCTGCCAGCACGGTGCTTTGTTCTCCATTTATCTTTCTGCTGAGCCAGGAGATGGCTTCAAGCTCCTCATACTGCCCAGGGTGTCTGAGGTGGTTACAGGTGGCTTTGGGGTCCTCCTGTGGGACAGGGCAGGGTGGAGGTCTCCTTCAGCAACAGAAGTCCTGCCTTGGGCTGGATTATGGGCAGCAAATCTGTTTCCTGGGGATCATGAAGGGTTATAAAACATGGGAAGGGTCTGTCCTGCCACGGGTGACGTGGAGCCAGAGCAGCAGTTGTCCCCAGCTGGGATGCAGAGGGTGGTGGAGGTCTCTGCTCCTGCTATCATCTCCCTTCCTGACCTCGGTACCTCTGCGTGCCGGCTTCATCCCCGGCGCAATAGCAGCTCAGCTTTCCTCTCCTCCCTGGGTGTTGGGAGACTCAATTCATTAGCATTAATGAAGCGTGGCTGGCTCTGCTGCAGGAGCACGGTGGCACGGCTGAGCTGAAGGTGGCACGGCTGAGCTGAAGGTGCCTCCAGCCCCAGGGAGCTGCTCGACGGAGGGGATGGACGTGCTGGTTATAGTCTTCAGCTTCCCCTCCTGCTGAGTCACAGCCAGACTCAGCTACAAAATGGGCTGTAAAGTCGCTGTTTAGGGTTTGTGGGGTCCCTTAAAGCATTTCTGAGCAGCTCCAGTGCCCCTGCAACGGGCCAGACTGGCAGTAAGGGCTGACCTCAGTGAGGTGCCACCGCAGCTCCAGAGACACACAAACCATCTCCCACAGCGTTAGGAACAGAGCAATGCACACCCAAGCCCTGGAGGTGCTTAATTCATCACCCTGAAGGGCAACGCCAGGTGCCTAAAATTCGACTCCCACATCCTAATTTAGGTATTTCAATAAATAGACAGAGTTGCCTCTTCCTTTTTTCTCCCCGGTGCTGCTCAGCACCCAGAGGCTTCCAGGGAGCCGCTCTGATTTGGGGCACGTTGGAGCAATCCAGCAGCACCAAATCCTCCCGTATCCCTGATTTACCCTGGGTAGGAGTCAGGGCCTGGAAAAGGAGGAGCTGCAGCAGCTCCCCCATCCCTGGAGGCGGGGAGCCCTCCTGGTGCTGCAGGAGCCTGCTGGCTGGCAAGTGGCTGCTCCAGCAGCTATTAATTAGCATTGTAAATAAGTAGCCTGGTACCCAGCCTCAGCATCCCCAGGGAACTGGGGGGAGGGGATGCACCTCACTCTGATTATGCCTCGGAGGGAGGGGGGGTCTGACACCCCCATGTAGTGCCCCTGTAGCATCTTCCTTATGCCTGTGGCCCCCGTAGCTTCCGGGGGGGGGACCAGAGTGGTTTGACCCCCCCCCCTCTATCCCATGACAGGTAAACGATGCAGGAAGAACATGTTGGATGGGGACCTACCAGGGGGCCGTAGCCCTGCGTAAAGGGTGCCGGGGGTGGGGGGCAAAGCAATTCCATCCTGGTCCCTGCCCAGGGCTGCTCTTTGCGATGGGACACCAAGCTCCTGGAGAGACAGGCGGCCCCCCGGCAGCTCCCCACGCGAGGCTGCGGCTGAGCCATCCAATCTGCCTGCACGCCTTCCCCCAGCCCGCACGTGTCCCATTAAGAAAAAAAAAAGATCAGAGTTCCCGGGATGCTAAAAATAGCACCAGGCAGCGGAGTTTGGCCAGGAGACGGTAAGGGAAGGCGGGGGCGTGGAGCAGAAGGTGTAATTTCGCTGCCGGCTCCTCCAGCAGCAGGGGAGAAGGGTGATGAATCAAGCCTGCCATGGCCGAGGTGAATCGCTGCTGAATGAGCAGCCCCTGGTAATTGAGCTCCCTGCCGCATCGGGTGCAGAGTGCTGGGGGTGGGAGGGCAGGGGGGAGAGCGTGGCCGGGCCCCAAGGGGTGCCCTGGGGCTGTGCTGAGGGGGGGGGGGAAGGAGAAGGGGGCAGCGTCTGGGTGCTGCCAGGGATGCCTCCCGGCAGGCAGAGGAGGAGATGCTGGGGCAGCGGCGTGTCGGGGAGACGGGGTTGTGAGCTGGCAGGGCCCTGGGCTGCTTTAGAGGATGGCAACCTCCGGCGCTAAATGAAAGAGAGAATGCAAACACGGGCTCTAATTACCACCGCTCCTCCAGAGCCAGCTCTGCCTGCTTTCCCCAAGCTGTCAGATGCTCTCTAGCAAATGCCTCCAACCCTCCTTTTCCGTGGCCAAATCAAAGCTATTTATTCTCTCCTCACAATCCTTACTGTTTTACCACTAGTTGAACAACAGGGAGAAAGAGCAGGAGTAGGGAGGTGGGGAGAAGCCCCAGGAGCTCCCTGCAGCAGGATCAGTAGCGCCGTGAGGTCCAAGCCCCATGTGACACGGAGGGGACACTGTGTCCCCCACTGACTGTCCCTGCCAAGGGACCACCTGGCCCGCAGTGAGCCTCGCCGGGGGAATGATCTGGATGGGGGAAGGGATGGACAAAGGAATTTGTTCTTCGGGATAATGTAACACTTTGCCCACTTGCACTTGCATCCCAGCGTGGGGTGAGAGCACGTGGCAGGTCCCCGATAACCCCAGCAGGCTCCCACCACAGCCTGGGGGAAGCAACAGCAACCAAAGCCATGGTAACAGGTCCAATTAGCAAAGGTGTTCAGCTTCCCAGCACCGTTCCCCAGCGCCGCCGGCTTTTGGAAGGGGCTGAACGAGATGACTGGCAGCCCCAGCAGCGTTGTGCAGATGGACCAATTTAGTCAGGTGAGGAGCTGGAGAGCTGCCCTCTCCCTGGCCGGCTTTGGCGTTTCTCAGCTCTTTAATTGCTGCCGCAGGTGGGAGCAGACGGCTGGTATCCATTGCTGGTATCCATCACTTCTCCTGCGCCCAGCCTGACCCTGGGGCTTTCCCGGTGGGTCAGGACCCACAGCAGCATCACGGAGGTCCAGGAGCACCACAGCATCCCTGTAGGGGCTGGGATTTGAGCCTCAGGTGAGCAGCTTGCTCTGGCCCAGGGCCTGGGGCTGTGGGTGCTCCTGGCTTTGATGGGTCATGCTCTCCCATCCTGGCTTCCATGGGTGGCTGTGCTGCCTGTGAGTGCTTGGTCCCCTGGCCCGCCCTCACCTTTGGGGTGAAACCAGGGACCAGGTTAAATCTGAGGTCCCCAGATGGTATCTGATGGGTTTCTTGAAAATCAGTGAGTGGGAGACAGAAACCCCATGTCCTGCCCTCCATGGTGGGGAAAAAAAATTCTGCTGCGTAAGATTAATAACACTGGATTGGATGCTTGGAGTCTTCCCTCCCAAATAAGCTTTGCTTCAGGCTGACATCTTCAAGGGAGGCTGCTTTTGGGTCTGAGAGACGAAACCACATGGGAATGGCCTTCTTTCGTACCTGTCAAACCCCTGTCTTTCTACTCTGTTCATTTGGCCCAGACATGAGTGACAGCAGCAGCACCCCAGGTACAGAGCATCCCTGTCCCGGGGGGAGCGTGGGATGTGAATCCAGGGCTGTCCCAGCCTGTGAGGAGCCGACAGGCTCCATGGCACACCTACAGCAGTGGCACTGAACTGACAACTGCTGCACAGACCCAGCCAAACCCCCCCACACACCTTGCTGTGACGGCCAGAAGTGAGTGTCCATTGCCTTGCACCCAAAGCTGTCCTGCAGCCATAAGTAGAGGCAGCCTTGTGGCACCCATGTCGTGATACCTGGGCTGCTGTAGATGCTTCTCCATAAGGAACATCCTGAGGCCAGGCATAGCTCCTGGGATAGGAGTCAGCCCCTGACTGGACCACGGTCCTGCCAAACGGCAAAATAGCTCTTTACACACAAAATCACCCATCTTCTCCTGAAAACGTTGGGCTTTGCCTCCAGTGAGCTCCTGTGGGAATGCAAACTTGCACTCATCTAGCTAAATTGCTGTGTGGAGAACACTTTTTTTTTTCCAGTTTGAAGGGCTGTTTTGCTGTAATTGGAATGCATTTCTAATTGCATGTTTAATTGAGGCCTTTGAGGACTGAAGAGGAAGAGGCTGGGCTGAGGAACGTGTTGTAGAAGATGGGTTTTGGACACGGAGAGGAGAATCTTGGAGAGGCAGGAAAAGGACGACCTGGAGGCTGGCAGTCCCTATGCCATGACCCTTGTTGGACTTTTCTCCTCAGACCTGGACTGGGCACCTCACTCATGGGAGTGGGGCAGATGCTGCTGCCAAACATCTCCATGACTCTTCAGGAGCCACTATGTCACCCTGGGGACTCTTGGCCCCCAGCTCGTGCAGGGTGCCCGTGCCCGCCTTGGGGGTCCCTTCAGCCTGGCTCTGTGTGCGCCCCTGGTTCCCTGGCGGGGAGAGCTGTGGAGGGGGTGGCTTGAAAGCGACATGCCCTCCCTGCCCATCAGTGGCCCCGGGCACAGGGAAGGAGAAGGGAGAAGCCTCCTCCCAGCTGCAGCTTTGAAATTGCCAGTCCTGGGCTGCCTGGGACTTGCCGCTCTCCTTGGCGTCCCGTGCAAAAGAGCATCTCCATAGTGCCCTGAAATAATCCCAGGTGTGCCCTGCCCACTGGTGACAAAGGCTTTGGAGAAGGCAACGTTCTCCCCCTGCTCCTAGCTCTGCTCCCTTGTGCTGCTGCTCTCCTCTCAGCTGGGGAGCCTGTTGCTTATATAAATCGCTCGCTCCCAAGCGCTGATAGAGCTGTTTGCTTCCCACCCCACTGGGCTCCGCAAGCTCATTTTATGTTTTTTTTCTTGGCTTAATGGGATGTTTACTCCACAACAGCCTTCCCTCAACAGCCGGCAGGAGGGACTCTGAACCATCACCTCAACACCATTCTGACTTTCCCACTGAGCCGGGAGCAGCCGGTGAGTTCCCTCCTTTGCTGCCGTTCCCGGTGCCGCTGGGGTGGAACGCTGGTCCCCAAATCCCACCCAGAGGGTTTGTGCCCGCCTGAGCTCATTTTTTCCCCGGGGAAATTTGGAGTCTGAGGGCTCTTCCGCCTTGAGCAGGTAGGGCTGGGGCTGGGAGGTGTGCCGGAGTCCTGCCATGTCGTGACAGCACAGCTATAACCAGGCGACGAGGATCTGGCTTGACAACTGTCAGGCTTGTTTCACGACAACTGCCAAGCCGCCATCAGGTAGTCGTGATTTCTCCTACTCGCTCTGGCTTGGAGCGAGGGACAGAGTAGGAGGGGGTTGCTCTGCTGTTCTCGCAGAAGAGAGAAACCCCAGGTGTGCACAGATCCCTTTGTCATCTGTCCCCCTTTCCCGAGTGTGGCACTTGCTGTGCTCCCCACCTTCCATCCCCCTCTGACCCCACCTTGTGTGCTGCTCCCGGGGCTGT
Organism: Gallinago undulata; assembly: GCA_026546715.1. Taxonomy (NCBI): domain Eukaryota; kingdom Metazoa; phylum Chordata; class Aves; order Charadriiformes; family Scolopacidae; genus Gallinago; species Gallinago undulata. Next base: position 5,251,680 of record JAOTQQ010000063.1, on the reverse strand, counting down.
GAGGGTTGTACCAGGGCAGGTGGTCTTACAACAGCTGTCGGTACCACCGTCACTGGTTTGGTCAGTGGTTGTGCACGTTGGCTCCATGATACCTCTGCCACATCCTGGTGTCACCTTCCTCTCCCCAAGCCTCCACTGCTGGGGCAGCTGTACCTGCTGGCACCCAGTTTCTTTGGAGAACAAACAAGAGACCCCTTTGAAGTTTGCTTCTTGCTTTCCGTGAGCTCTGTGGTGTATGTTTGTCATCTTGGTCTCACCTCCATTCTAATGTTCTTTCTGAAGCCCCAGCAAAGGTCTGAGGTTCCTCCAGCATTGAGTTCCACGGTGAAACGCCTCATCTTGTTATCACGGACACCAAGAGCCCCTGGGGGGAGGACAATATAGCAGCTAATTAATGAGAGGCTAATCCAGAAGAGCAACAAGTGTTGCAGTGCGAACCCAGTGGTCTTTGTCTCGTCCTGCAGCAAGGAGCTGGGGACACAGGACGCTGTACCAGCACTGCCAGTGATCTCACAGCATCCACGGGAAGCACGGGCTGAGAGATGGATAATGTGTGTGGTGGTCACACTGAGACTATAGGAGATGTCAGAGGAGGGTTTCTGAATTAATATGAATGTAAGAAGTTCCATTTAAACCTGAGGAGGAGCTTCTTTACTTTGAGGGTGGCAGAGCCCTGGGACAGGCTGCCCAGAGAGGTGGTGGAGTCCCCGTCTCTGGAGACATTCAAACCCCACCTGGACACGTTCCTGTGCAAGCTGCTCTGGGTGGACCTGCTTTGGCAGGAGGTTGGATGAGATGATCTCCAGAGGTCCCTTCCAACCCCATGTCATTCTGTGATTCTGTGAACTGTACCTGGCGCTGAGCCTCAGAGCCTTTGAAGAGGGCAGAGAACAGGGCACAGCTCTTCAGGCACCCAAGGGAGAGAAATAGCTCTGTGCTTCACGGGCAGGCAGCGCGCAGGACAGGGAGGACGTTGCACGTGTGACAGTTTCCCACCACTTCCCAACTCTCACCCAACACCAACTGCAGAACAGCCTTCTGGAGTGTAAGCTGTGTGCAAATATGGAAACTTGGCCAAAAAAGCAGCCGAAAGAGTAAAATTCTCACAGATGATATGGCTGCTCTGAGGCACTCCCCTCCTGCTTTTAAGCAGGCACCACACCAGCATCCAAATGGAAAGAGAGAGGGAGGGAGGGAGGGAGGGAGGGAGGGAGGGAGGGAGGAAGGAAGGAAGGAAGGAAGGAAGGAAGGAAGGAAGG
>JAOTQQ010000063.1:5236862-5248301 GCA_026546715.1 Gallinago undulata | reverse complement strand
GCCGCGCACAACGCCCGCCGCCGCCGGCCGGCCGGGGGGGGGGTGGGGGGTCACGGGGAGCACCGGGCCGGCATGGCGGGGGCGGGCGGTGCGGGAGGGAGGTGGCGGGCCCCGGGCTGAGCGCTGAAGGCGGCGGGGGGCCATGGGGGCGGCGGCGGCGGGGGGCTGCGGGTGCTTTGCCCTGCCCGCCCGCCGCGCCGCACCGCCCGCCGCGCCTCCCGCCTGAGGCTGCGGGGAGAAGCGGGGGGGGTGGGGGGACACACACACACGACACGGAGGGAGCGGCGGCGGCGTGAATCCAGGTGAGCCCCGTGTCCCCGGGGGCGCCCGGGGGGAGGCTGCGGGGCGGGGCGGCGGGGAGAGCCGTCGGGTCTTGGCGCTCCGTCTGGGGTGCTGCCGGTGCGCGGGTGGTGGCTGGCGTCCTTCCTCCCCCCGCACCCCGGGGATGCGCCGGCTGGAGCAAGGTGATGGAGAGGAGGCAGGAGGCCTGCCCTTCTCCTCCCCGGCACTTTCTAACACCCTAAATGCCCGGCGGGTCCCACTTTCCCACGGTGTGCCAGGAGGGATGCCCACCTCCCCGGGGCTCTGGGTGCCCAGAGGCCACCGGTAGCGTGGAGGTGCTGGAGCAAAGCTCTGCCTCGTCCTCCTGCGAGAGCCAGGGTGGCAGGATCAGCTGGAGACGTTTGTGTGGCCTTCTGCAGGTGCCAGGGCGGTGATGGGGTGTCCCCTTCCTGGCTGTCCCGCTGCCCCATCTCCCTGTCGCAGCCTCGGTGGGCACCGGACGGGTTACGTGCCGTGACGCACGGGAGGAGGAATCTGGTTTGAGGGGTTCGCGTGGTCTGAACCGGATCAGTGCTGCTGCTGAGCACAGCTCTCCCCTGAGATGGCTTTCCCCATCCCGGGGGTCCCCAGGCTGCACGGAGAAAGTGGGGTGCAGGGCAGGGAGCTCCGCTAATGCCCCCCCAGGTCACCTTGGTGCTCACCCCGGTGGTGACATTCTCGGTGTTAGTCCGGTGTCGTGGCACTCGGTGTTGTGGATAGTGGATGGTTGAGCTGAAAGAACAGAGACAAACGCACTTGGCTCCTGGCTTGGGGCTTGTTTGTTTGGTTTTTTTTTTTTTGTCATTTCCCTGTTCTACAGCAATTTGTATGGGATTGTATTTTCCTCCTTGTCAGCAGCAGGACTGGCAGAGAGATGTGGCTCGCTTTTTGGGGGAAAAGCAGTTTGAAAACATTCGCATCTTTCTCTTCTCTCACGACAGCCAGTGAGCTCTGTGCTGCCGTCCACCTCCCTGTGCCTCAGTTTCCCCATGTCTACAAGGGAAAGGTGGAGGAGAGAAAAGCTGGTTTGCACCGGGGCGGGCTGGGTTCTTGTGTGTGAGAGCCTCCTGGGTGCGAGACTGCCTCGAGGGCAAGAGTGGTCCTGGGTCAGGCCCAGGGGAGGCTGAGCCCATGGAGGCCATTGCTGAGGGGCAGGGGAGGGCTGGCACTGCCTCCGTTTCGGGCAGAGAACTGGGCAGGCTGCTTCCATCTGCTTAGCAGCCCTCCATGCTCATCCTTGCCCCTGCATGAGCTCCTGGCATCCATGTCGTCCTGCAGCAAGGAGTTCATACTGCACCCGAGCAGCAAACAAAAAAAACATGATGTTTGGTTTTTTTTTTCTTTTTTTTTTTTTTTTTTTTTAAGAAGGGATGGCTCCAATGTCCCCTCCGGTCATCCCCTGCCCAGGCAGTGTCATCTCCCTGTGCCTTTGAGCCTGCAGCCTCCTGCTCTCTGGCTGCTCGCTGAGGACCTGCTGCTGTGCTCACCCCCCCTCACCCCACGATGCTGAACTTTCCCTTTTGTTTGGTGACACACCATCTGCCTCCTTCCAGCGGCGGGGACGAGCCAGCACTGGTGGCCGTACACGGCTACTGGCTGGAGCTGGGGGGTGAGGGTGCAGGGTGGGATGTGGAGTGGGCTCTGGGGGCCACCTGCACCACCGAGGAGATCCTGGGGCTTGGTGAGAGCATCAGCCGAGCTGAGCTCCTTGGGCTGTGCGATGCTGCAGGAGTCCAGGGGGAAAAAAAGCAGCCCCCTTCTCCCCAGGGCACCCTGGCGTGGGTCCGTCTCCACTCAGCCTGGCTGCTCTCCTGGTTTGGCAGTTCAGTGTGCTGACTGCCCACTTGATTGGCATGGCAACGGCCACCCTTGCGCTGCAGCATCGCTTCAAAGCCCCGATTTCAGCATTGTGGAGGGCAATCGCTGCGGGACCCAGCCGTGAAGGGAGCACGGGGTGCTGCTGGCTGGGTGGCTGCTCCGGCGTGGATGGCACCGAGCCGCTGGCACCCCAGGGTCGGAGCCTGAATGCCTCTTCCCAGGGTTTTGCCACCGTTGGCACCAAGGACTGTCCCTGCAACAGCCCCAGCCCGTTGTGGCTTGTCCCATTGTGAAGTCCCCTATCCCGTCCTGGTGGCCAGTGCCACTGGCTGCCAGCAGCTGAGTCTCGACTTCCCGGCGCAGGGGGATTGGGATTGCTTGCTAAGGAAGAGCCCGTGGAGCAGATGCAAACCCACATCGTCTTTGCACAGTGGTGGATGGGGGGAACATGCTGGGGCTGCAGCTGAAAAGGGCTCAGGCTTGGTCCCCCTCTCTGTAAGCCAAGGAGCAGGGTGCTGGAGATAAGGCTGGGGAAGAGATGCCACCCGGCAGGTTAGGGGGGACAGGGACCCTTTGGCCTCAAACTTCCCGAGGAAGGAGGGTGGCCTGATGCTTGTAGCATTCATAATGAACTCTGGAGCCCATTTCTGTCTTGAAGTAAGCTAGTTCCAGCTTTGAGCCGATGCCTAAAAGCACAAAGCCCAGTCTAGCAGAGGAGAAGGAAGCAGTCGGGAGATAAGGTGCTGTTTGCACCAGCCACCTTCATGTCTAGCTTCCCCGCTGGAGGTGGTGGGAGCTGAGCTGTGTGCCAAGGGCGAGCGGGAGGCAGGGCTCTGGGACATGCCCGCGGGTCTGCAGAGCCAGGATTTTGCCTCCAGTCGCAGCCCCGTGATACCAGGAAGGTGCTTTCAGGGTTTGCTTGGTGGCTGCTCCCTGGCACTGAAGGACAAAGCCTGGAGTCCTCAGCTCTGCCTTAGCACCGGTCCTTCCCCCTCTCCCACTGAACTCAGCAGCAAGTCCCCCTGCTCATTCCTATCTGTGGGTCCAGCACCATTCACCAGGGCAACACCATCACTCAGGCACCACAGTTTCTGCAGTGAAAAAAAAAAAAAAAAGTATTTATATAATGATCGAGTCGGCTGCTGCCTTGAGGAGCCTCCAGCCTGGCTGGAACAAGGCTCAGATCATGGGGAGGTCTTCCACCGAATAAGGCCCCCACCATCGTTGGGTCCTTGAGCAGCAGGACTACTCCCATGTCACCTCCCGTGATGAGATGGGGCTGAGATGCTTTTTGATGCCACCTTCCCCTCCCAGAGCTCAGCCGTGGCATCGCTGAGTGATGTCTCGGAGCCTGTGACGGGAGGAGGGAGATGAGCTGATGTAATGGGGCCTTTTGCTCCCTGGCAGAGCAGGGCTTGGTTGGACGTGCTCCTTCCCACCCAGCACCCATCTGCAACACTGTTGGGTTGCCCCGACTTTGAAATTAGGGGACAGAGACACGGATCCACATCATCCAAAGAGAAAGGTTTGGGAATGTGGAAGGAAACATGTCACCATCCATCCTTGAGTCCTGCAGCTCAGGGAAGTGGTGGTCTTGGGCTGGAAGATACCCCTGGGTTCTTGAAGGACACATCTTTTTCCAGTTGATCCAGCTTACCTAAACCAGAGTCTTTCTTCTTCTGTGGCTCCTGCTGGCAGCCTGTTCAGGTCCTTGCTGCTTGGAGGGCTGGAGATCTCTGATCTGACTGATTGTTATCTCTGGGCAGCGCAGCGGCCATCTGTTGGGGTGGCAGGACTGTCCTTTTGGTTTAGCGGTGCTATAAGGTTTGTCTCCCCTCCACAGGCAGGAGAGGGCTGGCTCCTTCACAGGCTGGGTGAGCTCTGCTCATCCCCTGCTCTGACCTGTTCTGGTGGGAGTTGACCTATCCCAAAAATGGAGGGCCCAAGGTGGGATGCACCACAGCAGAGTCTCCTTCTGCAGCCAGGACAGAGACACAGTGGCCAGGAGGCACCTTTGGGAGCTTGGTGAGCAACAAGCCCCTTTGGTCCACTCAAAGTGAAGATGACAACACTGAGGCTGGGTGTGGGATGGTAGAGGAGCCTCAAATCCGGCACAGCCGCAGCTGGACTCAGGGAACACGATGTCCAGTTTTCATTTGTGCCTGGCACAGTGAGTGCCCACACGGGTTCACAGATGGGTCTTTACCTCCCCAAGGGTCCACGGATCCTCAGCTGGGTAATAATCAGCGTGACTCTGCCTGGCCATTCCCTGTGGTCCCTGCTGGGTTTAGCCAGGCTGCGGTCTCAGGTCATGGAGGTGGGGTTGCATCCCTCTTAGAAGAAGGATCCCTGCACAACCCCATCCTGTTGTAACCCAGAGACAGATGGTCCAATCCATCCCTGGCCCAATCCATCCCCGCCTGGGCAGCCTGAGCACGCAGGACTGATGCTTACTGACGCTGAGAACACTTCTGAGCTCCCTCGCCGTTCTGTCTCTCTCTCTCTCTTTTAAATTAATCAGGAGCCGGCCTCAGCAGCCGGTCAATAGTGAGATTTATCTCTTAAATAGCATTATTGATTGCCTCGGAAGCCTGGTTTTGTATTGATAGATACGTACACATGCAGACAAGCCCCGTGCCGGGTCCCGGTGGTGAAAGTCACAGTGGAACGTGTGGAGATGGCTTATCGCAGGTGGGGACATGCATGTGTGTCCACGTGAGGGAGATGCAGCTCCCCCGTTGGAGAGCGAGATGAGGCGCCCCGGGGTCTGTCCAGCGTTATTGTGCTGCCTTGACCACTCTTGAGCTTCTGCCCCTTTCTTCTGAAGACGTGAGGTTGGGATGCCAACACGTCTGCCAGCTTCCCTTGCCTCTTTGCTTGCAGGTAGGACTCTGTATCCTCCCTTAGGAGAAGACACGAGGATGTCTGCCCACAAATTGCGTGCTCTCCTCAAAGGTCACTGCCCCTGCGGGGGATTCTTCGTGCGGGAGTCTCGGGACGGATGCCCAAAACGAAGTCTGCTGGAGCCTTGCCCGGCGGGGCTGGTTTGGAGCAGGGGATGGAGGAGAGGGGCTGGACCCCGTCCTGCTGGGGATGTTTTCCCTTTGTGCCGTGAGCCGGGCTGCGAGCCGAGGCGTGCGGGAAGCGTGGTGGCACCTGGCTCATTCTTCCGAGCAGGTGGAGCCGTGGGAGTGTGAGAGGGGAGACGGCTCCCTGCGGGGTCCGCTCGCTCGGGGAAAGGCAAAGGCGGCCGCCGCTCCCCTGCCGCCTCCCCCCAGGTAAGGGGGAGCGGGGTGGAGGAGGAGGAGGGCTCCCATGGGTTGGGGGGAGAGAGGGGGATGACTTTGTCTCCTGATGTGTCTCTGGGAGGTGGCAGAGTGCTTGCAGCATCCCGGAGTGGTGGCACTCTGCTCAAGGTCCCCGTTGCCTAGCTGCCTGCACTGCGCACGCCTCTGGAGCACAGGCAGCCCCTCCTGGGGGGAGGGGGGGGGGGAGGGATGGAAACAGGTGCTGGTGGCAGCCCCCACGACACGAAGGGGCTGGGGAGAGGGGAGCCAAGCGAGGGTTGTCAACCGAGCTGTGGTCTCTTTAGTTTCGGGGGGGGCAGCGCCGCTCTCGGCTCCCCCTTGAAGGGAGAGCCTGTGCCGGGAGCCCGGCTGCTCCGTCCTCCAGGGTCGTGGAGCACAGCCAAGGTGCAGTGGTGCTCGTGAGAGGAATGGCAAAACCTCTCGCCAGGTTTGCCGTAGCGGAGTTGGGGCTGTTTTGCACTGGGGGCTGCAGAACCCCGCTCCCCCAGCCTCGCCCAGGGCTGGTAGCCCTGGTGGCTACCAGCAGGCAGCGAGCCTCGCCACCTCTGCCATCTGGCTGCGGGCAGCGTGAGAGAGCGTGGCCCCGTGGCCCGTACCTTGCATCCAGCCTCGCCGCCTGGGGCTCTGCTCTCTCCTGGGATTAGATGAGGCTGAGGGAGAGCGTCGGCCACGTTGGCACGGGCACGGCCGAACCGGCACAGGAGATCCCTAGGGTCGGGAGGGAAGACCCGGTGTCTGTGTGTCTGCGTGCCCTAATCAGTGGGGGTGGGAACTTCTCGGGTGCTGTCATGCCTATGTGTGCGTGCACGTATACATGTGCATATAGAGATGTATACGTACACGTAGCACTGTAGCATCTTGCTGCTCTTTGGACCCCGTGAGCGTTTTTCCGGCCGGTGCCTGCCCGCAGCGAGTGCCCGCTTGCCTGATGTTAGCGAGCCAATCTATGCAGGGATCTCGGGAAAGAACAGTTGGGATTTTATGAAGCTGGCATAATTTACAGCTAAAATAGCCCACCAGAAATATGTCCAATCCAATCTCCTTTGTAATCTTGTTTTCATTTTAAGCCTCCAGGGTGGGGATGGGGGTTGGGGGGGGGATGGAGTAAGGAAAGCAAACTGCGAAGGGAGTTTATTACCCGTGCCAGGGAGATTTGCGTGATGCTCTGTGCCAGGTGACCTCCGTTTGCAGAGGTTAAAGCTGGCTGTGGTGCTCCACCAGCTTGAAGGGGTGTCTCCAGCCTTTGCTGGCTGCCCTGGCTGCACATCCTTGGTGTGCTCAGGGCTATCCATGCCATGGAGCCATCCCGATGCCTGCTCCCACCGCCGGGCAGAAAGAGGGATGGCGATGCATGGGTGACCATGGTGGTTGGGTTGGCCTCGCCTGCTCGCCGGGAAAAGGCAAGAAATTACCTCGCTGCCTTTGCGGGTTGCATTTCTCTTTAGTTTTCAAACCACATATTGTCCCAGATCTCCTGCCAATAGCAGGGAGCGAACTGATAATGCAGCTGCTATTAATAAAGCAGCGTTGTTACATATTCATATCAATCAGACTTCTAATTCCACAATATTTAAAAAAAAAAAAAAGAAAAGAAAGAAGGCAGTGCTTCACCGGGGCGATGGAAGGTGTCAGTTGGGATGATGTTGGAGATGCATTTCACCAGCGTTGGCAGAACCTGCTCTCCTCACCTTTCTTCTCTCGGGGGTTCCCGTGCTGAGCTGGCCCTGGGGGTCCTCTCCCACCATCCCCTTGGCCTTCCCTGTTCCCGGCGGCGCAGAGCTAAAAGGTGGGATCCCAACGGCAGCTGTGGGATCCCCAGAGCAGTGTCACGGCGGGGGAACGGGAGCGATGCGAGACGGGGGAGCGCTGAATTCAGGCGGGTGGGTTGGCAGGAACGGCTCGGTGCTCTTCTCCATTTTATATAGAAAATTTCACATATTATGTAAATTGAAAAGCAAAGTATGGAAAATCTGGGTATAAATCTGGGATGTATATATGTTTGTAGAGCCATTAGAGAGGAAAGCATACCACAGAATCCTGGCCAATGGATAAATATACTTGCGCTGCCACTCCTGCAATAAAATATGCTTTTTGTCATTGCTACAGGGGGAAAAAAAAAAGTAAAAAAAAAAATAGTGGCTCCAAAACTGTATCAGAATTTTATGGCAAGCCATAAATTGGAAGAGATACCTAATTATTCATAGAGTATTACAGAGGTGTCGGTAAATGACTTCACCATCAAGGCCGCACTGAGACTTGCCCGAAAAGCAAAAACCCTTTCTCTCACTTCTTAGTGATTCAATTCCGCGTCCAGATTCAGCCAAATAAATCTTGCGAGGCCGAGCACATTTTCCGTGAACGTTGGAAACTCGCCTTTACCCTCTGGCTTGGGAACGGTTTGCACCGGGATCTCCGAGTGCTCTCAACCAGCCCCGCCGTCCCCGAGCCTTTCCTGGCTCGCTCTCTCCTTCCCCCTGGTGCGTGTCCGAGCTGCTCCCGTCCCCTCGTCCCCTCGTCCCCTCTCTGCTTCCCCTGGCTCCTGCCTCCCACCGGGAAAGGGGAGGATGGTCGTTCCACCGGCAGCCCCGGGAAGCGGCTGGCGTCGAGCCCTTCCCCGGCAGCAGCTTTCGGTGGCTGCAGCTCCCAGTTTCCAAGCAACTCGGCGGCTGCTGGTCTGAAAGGACTCTCAGCAGGGGCCTGTGATGTTAACTGGAGTCATTAGGAGGAGCGGCGCTGGAGGAGGGTGCAGGGAAGGGCAGCCGAGGCAGCGGAGACAAATATCCTTCTTGCCATCGCTCAGGTCTTAAGTGCTTTTAACAAACCTGGAGGGGTGTCTCGGCTGAAATGCCTGTGATTGCCTGGGAGCACCTCTTCCAGCACCTCCTCGAGCTTCCCAACCCGCTCCTGGGAGCGCTGGGCACGGCGTCCTGCCAGCTCTGCAGCTGGGACAGATGCAGAGGATGCAAAAGATCTTGGTCCTGCCCCGAAGAACTTGTGTCTCAGGCCTCCATCCAGCTTTGGGACCTTTCTTGAGCAGATCTATTCCCTGGCTGTGGCACAGCCTACAGCGAGCGCTCCACTCATCTGGGAAGAGGTGGGAGAAGGCTATTGGGTCTGTCTTCCTCTGTGGAAATCCAGCTCCAGTCCAAGCCCTGCCGTGCATCTCCTCTCTGGAGGTTTAACTGCTTCTTTCAGGTCATATTTTCCTTGCTCTGCCTTTATTTCCATTTTTTCCTCTTGATTCCCACAGTTTCAATGCTCCCATGCATCCCGTGCGCGCTTCCACAGAATCACAGAATGACATGGGGTTGGAAGGGACCTCTGGAGATCATCTCATCCAACCCCCCTGCCAGAGCAGGTCCACGCAGAGCAGGTTGCACAGGAACATGTCCAGGTGGGTTTTGAATGTCTCCAGAGAAGGAGACTCCACCACCTCTCTGGGCAGCCTGTTCCAGGGCTCTGACACCCTCAAAGTAAAGAAGTTCCTCTTCATGTTTAGGTGGAACTCCTTATATTCAAGTTTGTTTGTTTCCATCGTGGTCCGTAGCCACCTTTGAGCATCCATCCCTCTTCATCTTCATTGTTGCTTGCTTCCGTTGACTTTGGGCTGCAGTGGAGGGACTTGTTCGTGTGAAGACCATGGACTGGTCAGTACTAAGAATTCCCATGCAGTGCTGTGTTCGGGTGGAGAGAGCAACGGGAAGGCACTGTCTGCAGGCGCTTGAAGCGATCTCTTCCTCCACAGGCAGCAGTTTGGAGGTTGCTTCCTTCATTCCTTTACAAACATGAGCTGGAAAGGCTCCTCCTGCTGCTGCCCACGGTGCCAGGAGGCTGATGAGGTGCTGTTGGGAGGTGGGCCAGAAGCATGCTGCCATCAGCATGTACAACCAGCACTGCCTCGGCTGTCACATCCCGCCTCCCAGCTCCTGGGGTTGGACCCAGGTCTCTCTGGAGAAGACCTGAGGTCGTGTCTGGCTGGTATCTACCAGAGCTGGATGCTCTCCAGCCCCGTGCAAGCCTCTCCCATCCCAGGGGCAAACAGAGAACCCAGTGCTGCACCCTGGCCAGGGACTGGGAACGATCTAGTGGCTCTTTGTCCATTGAGCAATGGGTGTCTCTGGGTATGCTGGTAGCAAAAATCCCCAAACATCTCCAGAGGACCATGACGGTGCCTGGAAAAGTTCAGATATAGCCCAGGGGGACCTTACTGCCTGAATGCCTGAGCTGTTTTTCCTGAGGGCAGCAAAAATACAGGCTGCAGCTTGTTGGCCTGGGGAGATGGGTGGTGTGTGGGCAGCTGGGGGGGGGGTTGGCTGTCAGCAGAAACCCCCTGCAGCATTGCTGTGTATTCATAGGAGGAGACACAGCAGGATCTCTGCCTTCATCCCCATCAGCAAAAGCATGGGGAGGAGTGCTGGGCTGCTTCCCTGCGGCCAGCTGGTATCAGTGGGAGAGGCCAGCACCATCAGCAAAGCCTTTTCCAGGTCTTCTGAGCTTCCAGGAGCCTGAGCCCGAGGGAGGAGAGACCCCATGGCGGGGGCTCGCCGGGATGTGAGCTCTGATCCCCAAAGCTAAGCCTTTTCTTTGGCAGAGTGAGCGAGCGGGGCTGGGAGGTGACAGGCAGCCGGGAACAAGTCTTGCTGGAGGCAGGAGCTCCGATCCCACCAGGCAGACTTGCACACTCCTCCACAAGCCATCACTGGTGTGAAGCCACACAGTGCCAGTGTGCGGATCTGCCACCCTCCCTGCCTCCAGCCACCCACAGCTGGTGTGTTAGGGCTCCGTGTTAAGACAAAGGCTCAGCAACTCCTCAAACCCTTGGTTTGGGTGCGGGGATGCCACAGCAGCGGGGCTGGGGTCCTGGGGGTGGCCTGTCGGGGTTGCTGAGGGCAAGGAGCAGCCTGCAGAATGCTGAATCATAGAATGGTTAGAGTTGGAAGGGACCTTAGAGATCATAGAGTTCCAACCCCCTGCCCTGGGCAGGGACACCTCCCACCAGAGCAGGTTGCTCAAAGCCCCATCCAGCCTGGCCTTGAACCCCTCCAGGGATGGGGAATCCACAGCTTCTCTGGGCAACCTGTTCCAGTGTCTCACCACCCTCACTGTAAAGAATTTCTTCCTAATATCTAGTCTAAATCTCCCCTCTTCCAATTGAAAGCCATTACCCTTGTTCCACCTGAAATGGGTAGAAACAGAAGTTAGTCCTTCTGGGTGGACTGGGACCTCCAGCAAGCCCCTTGCTCCCCCAGCAGAGCTTAGGGTACTTGATTTTGGGGAAGAGTTAAGAGAGTTAGGGCTGATGGAGATAAGTCGGGAGGTGGATCGGTAGCAGATGGAATTACTGGTGTCACAGGGGGATCTGCAAAGTGCCATGGTTACATGTAGCAGGAGGCATCTGGCTTTTCTCACCTTGTCCACAAATTTAACTTGCTGTCTTTCCCGAGGTAGTGTGAGCCCAGGAGGAGATAAGGAGGAGGTAACTTTTTGCTGATCAGAAGCAAATCCAACACGTAAGTTGTTGTGATCCAACCCTGGCGTTGCAGGAGTGCAGGGGGCCAAACACAGCTTTCTGTGGTGGAGAAGACCTGTCCCAGGGCAAGGCAGGGTTGGGAAGGGGCTGGGCAGCCTGGTGAGGGCTTGTGGATCAGCTTGGGGTGAGATCCATCTCTTCCCAGGCATGAGAACAAACTCCTGGATTCTGGAAATATCGTTGAGGCAACTCAAATCCAGAGATGGATCTGAAGAGGCAGCTTGCTGGGGGCAAAGTCCTGGTCCTCAGGCAGGTGTTTCACCCTGGAAATGGAAAAGGCTCAGCTGACTGGGAAGCACTTCCCCATGCTGGTTTGGGTTGGGGTCTATCCTGCTGCCTGAGCCCCAGGGGCAGCCAGGCCATCAGGAGTGGCCAAGCCAGGGGTTGGACATCTGCTGTGGTCCACCATCTTCTCCGGTGCTCCAGGGCTGGGGAGGGGGACACCCAGATTTTGCAAAGTCC